>CM036551.1:25963535-26306035 GCA_020745685.1 Tautogolabrus adspersus | reverse complement strand
CAGAAAATAAATCCAACGTAAGAATTCTTTCCGTTAATCCGACAAACGAACAAACGACTGTCGAAAGTTGTTTTTTTAAAAAGCAGTTTGTTGGGGTTCAATGTCTGTGGGGCCCCTGGGAGCCTCTCCTAAACCCCAGGTCAGCTACAGTAGCCTCCACCATTCAGACCACGTATCTCTCTTCAGCTGCTTCATCTCCACCTCTACTGTCGAGCCCCCCCCCCAGTGCCCCCCCCCCAACAGGACATCCTGAGGCTCCCTGGAACACAATGGTCGACTCGCTCAGGCCCCAACCACTGGTCCAAACGTGGAAGTTACATCATGGGGGAAAAATGGTATTGTTTCAGTGGAAAAGCACAACACACTCGAAACACTCGGCAAAGTCCGACGAAGAAATCCCGTCTAAGAGGAACATTTCACTCCAAGAAGGTGACGCAAGGTGAATTTCAAGAAGTCACACAAGACGAAGGAAGTGACAAAACAAAGTTAATTTTTAAATCTTATTATTCTAACATCAACACTCAAATATGACGATAAACAACTGATATCACCTAGACCTGTGTGTGTGTGTGTGTGTGTGTGTGTGTGTGTGTGTGCGTGCGTGCGTGCGTGCGTGAGTGTGCGTGAGTGTGTGTGTGTGTGTGTGTGTGTGTAAGGGTCAGGAGGGAGCAGTTCTGGCCCCCTGGTGGCAGAGAGGATGCAACAACATGCCTGACTGCACAGAAGCTGCTTTAATGTAAATGTTTCACTTTTTATGAAAGGCCATTTTTCAGTGATATTACTAACACTGGCTTCTTTAACACTTTGAACTCTGCAATATTTAACTAATAAATATGAACAAAGTATTTCTCTACTCTCCAGAAGTTATGTAAAGGGATACTTCACCCACTTGCATTAAGCTTTGTATCACTAGAAACCTGGTAGTATTTTTGAATGGTCGTGCATCCCGCCCTCACTTTCCCCTGAGACGAGAAAGCTCCGTATTTCTTGTCTGAAAAGGAGCCAAAAAGCCTCTGATGACGCAAAAATCGTCATTTAGCGTCATCAGAGGCTGCTGTGGTTAGAGGGGGTGAAACTACATCGCTAGTTCCTCATGTTTTCGACCACTGAAGCTACAGACCTATCACAGATCAGTGGGTGGGGCTTCACTGCCAGAAACTAAAAGCAACGTCCGCCATCTTGCTAGAAAGCTATGCTAACAGGCTCTGTGGAGAAAGCTGATAAGAACCAGCAATGGCGAAAAAAGTATGTTTCAACTTCAAACTGATATGGATGAAGGGGATTTTGAAGGTCTTGTGTTCGAATCGGATGTTCGTGGCTCTCTCTACGAGCCGCAATATAGCGACGAGCAGTTGAGGCTGATGGAGGAACAGGAGGCGGCTGCTGCTGACAGGCAGGTGTTGTGCCTCGGCTGCAGAGGCACAACACCTGCCTGTTGGCAGCGGTGAGGACGAGGAGCCCGGGCCGGCTCGAGCTGGGGCGGACTGGTGGTCTCGGTGCTCTCACTGTTTGTCTATGGACACAGACAGAGAGTCCGTTTGCTGCCAGGAGTTTCTAAGATGCCAATTCCTTCTGGAAGAAATCTCATAATCATTTGAGTAAACGGCCGTATGTGTTGTAGACAGACTGTAAATACACCGTAGCTTCAGTGGGAGTAGCCTGCGGTGCTTTGCATTCTGGGAGTTGTTGTCTTTCATCCACATGAGCCAAAAAGACACTTTCTGCCTTTTCTCGGTCAAGAAGGCACCAACTTCAAAATGTATTTCACATTTCTACTACAGATATGACCCAATGTCAATACAGATTCATGTTTCAACGGGTGAAGAATCCCTTTAAGATCAGAAAATGTCTTAGTATTTTAGATATTCTCGTTTTTACGACGTGTTTGTGGTCATTTAATCTGCAATAGAAATACTTACGATGATTTGACTCATCGTAAAGTCATTTCTAATGAGAACCTTTAAATCATATCTAAAATGACTTGTACGGTCTTAAAGGTAGTGTATGTTTAGAAAGTTGTAGCTTTTTATTTTACATCATTTTAAATCAAGGATTTCCTGCAGCCGGGACGCAGCTTCCCCCTGCCTGCAGCATAGTGACTCATGTTTTATGACATCTGTAACATAACGTAAAGATGTAAAACACGATGTGAAGAAAGAGGGAAGTCTTAGCTTTCACCTACAGAAAAAAAACAGTCTCAACCGTTTATAGTTTGTTTTGGCTGGATTTGAAATGATTCATTCAAACATGAAACTGTCAATTCTTTGGCTTGTTTACGTACAGATGTTCCTGCAGAGTTTTAACATGTTGGAGTGACTCACAAGAAGTCAAGTTCCTGCAGGACAGATGTGACCTAGACGCAAAGAGATGCACCCACCCACCTGTGTGTTAGTGTGTGTGTGTGTGTGTGTGTGTGTTCCAAATATTTCCGTGAAGGTGAGCTCCGTTCATACACCGCCTCCTCCTGCTTTGTTCTCTGTATCATGTCACCGTTCCTTATGAAGTGCAGTCTCTTCAAAAGGCCGAGCAGCTCGTCTTTGCAATGCAAAGTGAGACGCGGTAAACTCAGGGGGATTCTTGTGTGCCGGCCAAGTCGGGAGTCGACCTGCATGCCTGATCATAATCTCAGAGGAGGGGAGTGAGAAGGATTCCTCTGTGGAGTCCCTCTGGACTGACAGACAAAGCACAAAGGACACCCGCGACTCGCTGCCTCCTCCATCTGACTCCAAATATTGTTTTCTTACTCTCCGTTTGGAGGTTTTAACTCATGCTGTTTCTTCTGCAAGGCTTTGAAGCTGTATGATAACTTCTCAGAAAGCTTCCCTGGGAAGAGGCCTGGGGAGGACAGTGTGAGAGAGAGGACAGAGTCGTAGTGGATGTCCAGGAGATAAAACTGTCAGGGGAACAGGGGGGGGTTTAGATAAGCAGAGACAGAAAACAGAGCAGAGGACGAGTGGAGGAGTAGCTGGGATGTTTTACAGGAAAGCTGTGAGTTATACATGTGTGTGTGTTTTAAAGGAGATCTGCTCATCATAGCTGACCTTTGACCGTGGCGATGACGGTTCCAGCCGTACTGAGGATGTCCACAGAGTTCAGGCTCTGGTGTGTGCTGATAATGGCCTTCAGGACACGGAGCAGCTCGCCGAGACGCTCGTGGACCGCCTGATGGAGGCAGTCCTGGTGCTCTGCAAAGACAAAAGGACATTAATGCTGTACTGTGTAGAAAACATCCCCGGGTCGATATGCTTTGATTTTTTATTGAACTTCTATCAAATCGACCTCTAAATAAACACCGTACAGCTCTATCACGGAGCACCAGGGTCTCTGAGAAGGTTTTAACCGTGTCTTCTAACATCGATGTAAGGTTAAATATCAAAAAACAAACAAGGACAAACTTTTACTAAACACAACTTAAAGACTTGTTCTGGTATCTTCAAACCGGCCCTATGTTTGTTCTTGGTCCTAATTGTTCGAGTAAATCGTCTCAGCTCTCTCTGAGTGGGCTTTAATGGCTGCAACACGATGATATTATTATGATTCTCAGAGTGTGACAGAGATACAGAAAGGATCCCTGCAGAGAGAGACCTTCTAGTTACAGAGGAAGGTGATTATTTAAGCACAAACAAGCTGTCACTACACTGCACTGATAAAAACAGAGCGGTTACCTCACAGAACAGAGGTCACACTACCAGATTATCAAACTTTGATATGATTCTAGTAAAAAGTCCTAAGCACCTGATATTTGGTAATTACTGATTTGATAATAAAAACTTGCAGCTCCTGCACAGTGTCTGAAACACACAAACACATCGGCAACTCTCTCACTAGCAAAACTTCTCGTGGTCAAAGGCGGCTTTAGAGTCAGCACACATGGAGGAGGATGGGCAGGAAGACGTTTTTGGACTTGTTTTAAGAGAAAATGAATTGAAGTGCTTCACCCAAAATCAAGTCAGCACATTCCAAGAGATACACAACGAGGCACGCATGCTTTCATGCAGACGTCATGTCAGGTCTGTGCCAAATCCATCAAGAGGTTTTCTATTCCAACATGAGCCGATAAATACATTCATCTTTAGTGTTCAGCACCGAAGCAGCGGGTCAACATCTGTATCGGTGTGGCATGCAATGATGTCCGTAGAGGAGGATTATTTGTCGTGCTAAATCTATTTCCTGGTGACATCTAGAACACCTAAGAGAGGAGGTGTTTTACTGGACAGATGAAGTCACCTGTTGAACAAACACTGACTTGTTTTTATGTCAGACATGAGAGAAAATGTTGCATTGTGGGAGTCTGACACCAGAAGAAGTCCTGAAACAAACATCGGTATCAGAATCGCTAAGTTGTTATTTCTAACAGCGGTATCGGCTGTTTCTCCCAATCAGTGCATCTCTAAAAAAGCTAAAGTACGCAGAAAAAGGTGGAGATGACGAGAACATGAACCTGCATGTTAGAGCGCGAGCTGGAGGCGAGTAAAGACGGATCTGCTGCAGTTTTTGTTCTTCCTTCATCCATCAGCTCGCTTCACAATTGGCTTTCGTTTCTTTCATGTGATAATCCACAGAGCGCGTGCTCGCCTATAAATGTTGAACATGTTTAATATTTTTATGATTTGCAATCAGAGCGATGTTCCCCGACCTTCTTCTGAGCAGACCGCATCACTTTGAACACCCTTCATGCCTCAGGATCATCTTTAGAACAATGATTATCTTGTAGTGTGTTCCCTGCTTTAGACAGTAAAACATCATCGACAGTCTCTGCAGGATTTCAAGCACAGAAATCATACTGAGACTCACACCAACCCCGAGCCTCGTAACCTTTGACAAACAGTTAATAAAAGATCAGAATGTTTCTGCTTCAAACTAAACCAGACGATATCTGTAGAGAAGAGAAAAGGAACACTTTGAACACTGACTTTTTAATTCTGCACGATGTTGAATCAACACTTAGTCCTAACAATTCATCATGTGCTCCAAAACCTGAGCAGATTGGACCCAGCTTTATAAAAACTCCCGCTTTAATGAATGGTGCAACCTCACTGGAAACAGGATTACTGTGCGACAGTCCAGCTCTGTTTGTTGAAACACCGACCACTGCAGCCGAACGTGCACACACTACAAGCAGAAAGGTTCTTCACCTGACAGCAGCACAAAGGTATCAGGTTTACTCATGTACTTAGTTATCACTTAGTTAGTCATTAACCCAGAGAAAACATCTCAGGTATGAGCCTGTGAGGACTCAATGTGACTCATCAATGTTTACAAAGAGACTTAATGCTCGCTCTCTGCGTGCTTCAGGAATGAGGTCATGAGTGAGAAAATGTAAATGAGGACATGAACTACGATTCAGGTGATCTGACGTCTTACTGGAAACATACAGAACACGAGGGGGGGGGGGACACAGCTCGGACACAGCAAAACAAAATGACCTCTGTTATTTTAATGATGGATAGATCAAAAAGTTCTTAAACTTCATCCATTACATAAGACAGGTGAGGAGGAGAGGAAAGAGTCAAACTAAATGTAAGAACAATCCTGCAAACGTTTTTGTGCAATTAGAACAGTGTGCCGGAGTTTAACTGCAATTTCTCTCCATTAAAGGAAGAATGTCTCTCTGATCCAGGAGATGTCGCCCCTGAGCACCAGCATGAAGCCAAAACAAACTTCTGTTTGGCCACGCCTCCTCCATACGCTCTCCTCCAGAGACACACCTCCAACTCCCCTCCCCTTGAGTTTGCACAACGCTAGGGCACGGGGGTTGCAGTGCAAGCTGCGGACAAACATGTCCTTTACTCGAGCTTCAATCAGCTGTGTCCTGCATTGTTGTGCTAGCATGCTAATGTTAGCGCTCTTTAGTTAGCTCGTAGCTTCACATTGCATGTAAACTGACACAGAATGAGCGTGATCTAAAAACTCTTACGTAACATCCAAATAATCAGTGAGTATGTTCTTCTTCTTCTCTCTAGTTCTTGACTAAAACAGCTTTTATACACAAGGGGAGGAGCCGGCCGTCCCGTCCATGTAAACACGACTCTGACAACAACACAGCCAGCGGGACTCGAGCTTCTCCCTCATTGTAGACAGTCATGACTCAGAGAGACATTTACACAGGAGAGACTGGATTTATGATTTATTGATGTGGAACATGTTGCACATTCTTCCTTTAAAACAAGTAAACATCAAATATTGGGGATTTCTAAGTTTTCTATTTTCGTTGCCGTGGTAATTAAACAGGTATCAGTATTGTTTGGGATTTATTAGTATTTCAAATTAAAGTTTATAATTCTTGTATCGTGACAACTCTATGACTAATAGAAGAGAAAACTGCGGAGGTCGACCCATGTCTCTGCTATTCTCATCATCAGCATCAATAGTTGGGTTTCTTTGCTGTAATAACAGGAAACATGTCAGTAAGCTGCTTGGCAGGTTGTTTCATTGCATGCTTTAGATGTCATAATCATCCTCACGACACCAGAAGTTTAATAATGCTTTACCTGTTTTAAAACCACTGCAACAAAAATAGACAAAAGGATCACTTCTTGTTTTGAATGATCAGAAATTGCAGACAAACTCCTGCACACTGTTCAAACTGCACAAAACATTAAGTATGTATTCATGCAACTTATGATGGAATAAAAACTTCAGTGTGCGGGCTTATCTCCGTCCTCAGTCTGCACCTACCTGATGTGCGTATAACTTCCTCCTTTTTCTTTTGTGCACCTCAGACACTGCTCTCTCTCTTTTGGTTAAAATCCAGACTGAAGCTCTGAAGTTTGTTTTGAAGCTCTGGAACTTTCTGATACTATTTAATAATTCAAATGTCATTTAAACCAACAAGTATCAGAGTCTCCAACATTCTGACAACCTTAAATTCAAATGTACAAACTAGTTTTATTTTGGTCAGATTTCATTGTAACTTTCTTGCAAATATATAAAAACACACACGTGCAAACACACACAAACACACACAAACACAGAGGTAGTGAAAGCCTCAGTTTGTGCTGACGATCACCCCCGGATTACCCGCTCATGGAAGAGGGGATCAGAATGACTTTAGCGGTCTCCCACTTTGTCTTTTATTCATTAGCCCTCTTTTTTGGAGCGGGACAAACAGAGCCGCCAGCGCGGCGAACAGCACGGTCTGTGTGTCCACCGCCACAATGCTCGCTGAGGCCCTGACCCGGAAATCCAGCCAACTGAGCAGCAGGTGACAAGTTCACTTTGACTTTAACACCATTTTTCAGTGTCATAAATGCTGATTTTTCCCCCAGTTGCAACCAGCCAGGACACAGAACTTTTACTCCAGAGGCCACTGCTCATGTCCTGTGTGATATTTCAACACTAACCATGATGCTTTACTGAATCTAACCAAGTGGTTTGGTTACCCTAAAATAAACATAGGTCGTAAAAAGATGAGGGTTTGGGTGACCAAAAAAAACGTTTATTTGGACTTTCAATCTTTTCCTTGATGAAAGAACTACCTGGCAGAAAACCCAGAAGACAAACTTTGTGGCCAAGTACGAACCAATCACAGCACAGTATGGCCGGATTAGGCAAAACCTAAAAATAGAAATATTAACTTGGTCTTACAGTATGTTACAGGTGTTTTTCTATCAAAATAAATGGGTGCATGGCGCCGGCTTAGCTCAGTCAGTGATGTCATTTCATCCTTAAATGTTTCATAGAGTTCAGATCTGAAGAGGCCGGAGGTTATGCACGTGATTTAAGCTTTGTTCCACCTGTCATGGTTTTCATTTTAGAGATTTTTGAACTAGATTTTGCAAACATCGATTTCCTGCAGCCAGATCACCCACACTTCTTCTTCTGCTGGGTTTCACCATTTTACACTGCAAGAGCTGAACTTGTAAAATGTCAACAACAAACAAACAACACAAAAGTAAAAAAACTTTCACGTTTGGAGCACTGGTTAAGCTCGGTGTAGAGCTGAACCTCATGCACAGAGGTTACAGTCCTCAGGTTCAGCTCAAACGGCAATAACCTCCAGCATTGACAAATGAAGCCGATGCAGAACTGCAAAATCCTGCAGTTGCTCGATCAGCACACACTGTACGGGGGGTGAATGCATTGATGACTCATCAGTTTTGATTTGATGAAGGATAAGAGTTATTCACAATAAGGCGTGTAGCTGACATGATTGACAGGTGGGCGCGGTGTAACGGTTTGTCAGGAGTCTTAAAACCCGCCTCAGCTCCAGCTCTCAGCCTGTCGTTAGGTTGACTGAAAGTTAGGCTGAGACAGCATTTCCAGCATGGAGACCGCCATCGATGGGACTCCAGCGCCCCCTGCAGGAACCGATTAGTGACGTCACTCAGGCTTCGTACAGTAATATTTACAGTCTATGTTCCAGCTCCTGTCCCGACCCTTTGATCCATGTCTGCCCCTTCTCTTCCTGTCTTATCAATAAAGGCATAAAGTCCACAAAGTAATACTTGAAAGAAAATAAATTAATGTGTGAGATGGTTACTTACCTACTGAGTAATGCTAAGCTAGCTGTGCTTTTAAAAGATGCAGCCAATCAGCACTCTGCAAATAAATAATGACCCGCTTCTCATCAACTTACAGATCTGAAGTGATTATGTAAGGTGTAAGAACGCTGAGAAATACCACCTGAAGAAGGTCAAAAGGTGATTCCAGGTAAGTGAGAAAAGATCGCCACAGAAACTAACCAGCTCTGCAAACAGGGAGCAGAAAAACCCCGACAGACAGACAGTCATGCTGAAATGATTACGTAAGAGGAGCACAGATCCCAGACTGTTCCTCTCAACATGAACTCCTCTCTGCCAACATGCCCCGCTGCTCCCAGCCTGCCAAGAGCCGCCCTGCAGGACCTGGAGAGTCCTGTCCGTCACCGCGGCAACCGTTTTCATCCATCTTCATCACATGTCGTGCTCGGCTCCTTCTCGTGCCGAGGACAGAGTGCTTTTTGACGACGAAAGCTTCTCCTGCTTTTATTCGGCTGCCCAGCTCCCCACGAGGCAGGAAAAGAGCCGGGGGTGAGATCTGGCACCGTCACACCTCAGACTGAGACTCAATAATACGTCTATACAATCAACGCACAGGGGCGTACAGAGGAGGTCGTTTTCTGTGATAGAGGCTTGGATTACTGTCAGTGAAAGATCACTGAAAAAAACACTGATTACAATAATAAAGAAGAAATACCTGACAGGACGTCTGCCTTCCATCGGAGTAAAACTTTTCAGAGTTTCAAATACTTCATATCTCTAGAAACTTTACAACACTCCCGATGATGTTTGAACTCTATCATTTTTACACAGTAAACATTTTAGGACGAAAAACATACAACCTGACGACGTACTTAAAGGAGCAGTATGTATCTCTGCCACCTAGTGTTTAAAATGGGTACTGCAGTCCAGATTCAAAACATTACAGAGAGCTGTCTCCCCCCTCCCTCCTCTCTAGAGTGGATGCTCACGCAGGTCACCATGTGGTGGACACTGAAGCTTCAGTGTTTATCCAGCTCTGCATCGGTCTGTAAACCTTTCTGCGTTCTAACCTCTCTCCATTTTTCAAAAGCATCTCCAATATTGATCCTAGTTTGAGCACGTTTCTGCTCGTGGAGCTTATTAGAAACATGCAGAGGCTTTTTAGGTCGGGTACAATCACTTCTATCTGAACCAGTTCTCTTGCCCGCTTCCATCGCTGCAACACCTGTTGGTTTGACCTGATAACTGCTCTCATATCTGGCAAACCGAGGGGCGTCCAAAACGGCTGTGTGGGGGTGTCTTAAAACCGCCTACCTTCTCTGGTCCAAACAAATCCAGACCATTCAGGACCAGAATCTAAAGTTAGAAGGAGGACATACTGGCTGCTGCATTGTTGTCAGAGAAGCCAGCACTTCAACATAGCATGTTTCCTTAATGTCTGATCATAGAGTAAGGTCACTTCATCATTTCATCCAGTAGATATCTTGCAGATTGATCCTTTAATGACAGACGTCTTTGACGTTCTGAAGCAAACAAAAGTAAAACTCAAGCAAAGACAGACTTTATTAGGACTGATTTAAACTCCAAAATAATATTTCCTGTTCACTCTTATCTGAGCCCAATGTTCCCAAAGATCTCTCTCAACCCAACATACAATAATTCCATAAGGACCACGGTTTACAATGAGCTGCTTCAACCCGTAAGCCGTCAATTGGTCCTGGTCAGTTTAGACCCCATTTATGGACATTATCCTTTTAGTGACAGAACACAAACAAAGGCCTAAATCTTCCTACACAGGCTATACACCCATTCATCGACCGAGAAACTGAATCCTGAGTCCTGGAGGCGTGGAGCTCAGGCAGGCTGGAGGTTTATTAAGGACGAGCCTGAACCATGAATGACCACGAGACACAGGGTCTTCCTTTGCAAAGCTCCATGGGCTTCAATCCTCAATCAATGGGCGGCTGTGTGGCCTATTGGGCTGTCCTAAATGGAGGCTAATTAGCAAGACATTATGGTTGCGTCCACCGGCCCAGCAGGACACAGGATAATGTACAGAGACTGATTATTTAACCCCTAAACTGCCATTCTGGGCGTGACACAAAGGGAAGAAGACTAGTTCCCACCAGTTATAAAGGAACAGCTGATCAGTGCATTTTGTTTCAGCTGGGGCTTTGTCCTGTTCAGGAAAGAAAAGAGAGTTTGAAAGGAAGTTTTCGTGCATAAAGTTGCATAACAGAAGGTGTTTCAAAACGCAAATATTAGCCCAGACCAAACTGGGAGAAAACAAACAGGTTACAGGGATGGTTCTGTTTTAGCCTGGGAAGACGGCTGAGTTCTGCCTGAGGATTTGTTTAAGTGCTGAAAATTCACTATTGTCCCGGGGGCCACTAGCAAACAGAGGGCCCGGTCCCCTCATGGGTCTGCCTCATGAAGCATTTATGGAACAATAAATCACAACGGCAGCTTTTCACTTTCCACGGGAAAGAGAGATTTGAGTGTGTGCGTATGTGTCTTTGTCCGTGTGTGATGGTCAGCGGTGGGAGGATTGTGAGGAGTGATAGGGGAGGAGTTCGGGTGGGTATGGTGGTGGGTGTGTGTGAGTGGGGGTGTTATTTGGGGTAGTACTCTCCCTTGGGATTTGTCCCAAATTTACCCCTGCACCCCACTTCCCTGCTTCAGTGGGGGTTATAAGAGGAGAGAGAGGGGGACATTCCTGCACATAATAAGCCGTGCTGAATGAAGGCTGCAGGGGGATCAGACTCTGATCCTGATGAGAAGGAGGCCGCGGATCAGGAGCCGCTCTGAGGCTGCCACTAACACATTGCCAGGTTTTTACTTCATTAGCGTCATGGAAACCCGACATTCCTGCCTCTTGTTTGGAAGCGGGGACGGGGGATTCAGGAGCGAGGGGCTGAGGGGGGATCCATAATGACAACAGCATTGGATCATTCAACATCAAAATGACAACTTAATACCAAAACATTCTGATCTAGAGACTCTTTGACAGTCTGAATGTTTGCAAACTTAACGCCAAAGATTCCCATTTGTTTATATTTTGTTTAGTGATACCGCTTTTCACTACCACCTGTTTCCTCCGCAGGCTGAGCGTGTATTCTGGGATCCACGTCTTACTATATACTAGCAGATAACGATGCAGTGCCGCCACCGCATCAGCAAAGTGCCTTAAACTGTGTTTCGATACCACAGCAACAAAACTGTAAAGTCCTAGACAACCACTATCGGGTAACTTCTGGTTTTAATTAACAAAAGTTGCAAGCATACTCCTGCACATCGTCTGATTGCACCAAAATTGGCAATACTTCATTGTGGTGCAGTTGAGACAGTGTGCAGGAGTGTGCTTGCAATTTTTTTATGGATTAACTCTCCAATGCACCTGTCCTACAAAAGAGTGATATCCAAAAAGTATGGAAGTATCGAAAATGTTGACAATAATGTTCAATAGTTTACAAAGATAAGGCCAGAGACTCTGATTTGTTCACTTTTGGTTCTGAGGACCTGGTGGTGTAGAAACATCATCACTTTCTTGGTTAACTCAACGCAGTATTTAGGGGGAATATTGTTGAGCATGTACCTTGTTACATAAATAATATTCTCTGGTAAAGACTTTGTGAATCATTGAAGCTTTGAGCCACAGAAGTGATCGTATTTGGATGAAAGGAGGGATGAACATTGCTACTACTCTACCCTGGTTGACAGGTTGCAGCTTGGCAGTCAGAGACAACAATGCTCTAAAGCATTTATCTTCCATTTTGTTCTCAATGGGACCATAGTTCACTGTCTGAACATCATGCTGTGTTGAAGAAGACCTGAAACTAAAGACCAGGATCCATAAACTCATTAGGAAAATGGTTACGTGGACTTCTGCACGCAGCAGATTTCTTTTAGCAACCAGTGGAGTCGCCTCCTGCAGAAAAATGTAAAACTTTTAAGACTACTCGGCTAATTCCACTTATGACAGCATCGTTTAAACCTCACCATTGCAGAAGCTTCTATGCAGGTCCAATGTTAACCTGCATGGTGGAGTTGCAACTGGTTTCCATTGGTAGTCAAGTAGTTCTGGTGTTTTAACGAGCTTTGGTTGCATGCAGATAAACAGTCCTTAAGTAGATTAAGAGGGAAGAACAAATTGGCTAAAATAAAATCCTAAAGCCACATGGCTACCATCCAACAACCAGTGAGGTTTTTACACATTTCTAGAACCAGAAACCTTCATGTTTGTGGATCATAACCAAGTCGTAGATGTCGTCTCTCAATTTCAAATTTTCTCAAACTTTTGATCCAACAGCAAAGATTAAGTTCAGCACACAGAAAACTAAGTCTTGGCTCTCATCCAAATATCTACTGGTACATCCTAAACCGCTCATAATTGCCTGTTGCACCTAGAAGCTTTATTGTAATCATAAATACCCCCAACTGGATCTACTGGTGTCACGCAACAGATGTTGTTGCAGATTTTAAAAGAGCAAGGTTCATTTTGATTCATGCAAATTGATCTTTGTGTGCAGAGCAAACCATACCAAAGAGCCACAACAGCAATATGTCCATCAACAAATGTCTTATATTTGATCAGTTAATAGATGCGACAGTTTCACTGCACTCTAAGTTCACTTAGAGGCAGACGGATATCAATTAAAGCAAGAACCAAAAGACTTTCAAACTTTTGAACGCTTGAGTGCAAAATAGTTTAAGAAGTATCCGTCATGTTTGGACTTCAGTTTAAGAAACGGTTGTGTTGCTTAAAAAGATGCTGATTCTTTGCACCATAAGGAAATTGTGTCACTTGTTCCAATAGCATCAGTGGCTTGACTCTTTGAATCACAAGCTTCCACTCGGGCCCGACACAAAATGACTTGGCAACATTCCTCTCGCTCTGACCCTAGCTCTGCTCAGTCATGCATTGCAAATGATGGGAGCAATGTATTATTTATGGTTCAAAACATTTGAGGGAGCAGAGGGGTGCTTATTGCTACAAAGCAAGTGTGAAATCACTAAACATGTCACAACTGGGTCTGCAGAGGTCTGATCAAATGGAAGCAGCTCAGGGCGGAGGGGGCTAAAGAGGATGTTGGACAGGTTAGCAATGAGCAATGTCAATCAAAACCTCTCAATGTGTCCCATTCAGTCAGACCACAGCTGGACATTCCAGCTACTCACCCAAATGGTCGACGTCGTTTCAAAGAAGTTGAGGATTGATCAAAAGCTGTGGTTGGGTGAGAGGCTCTTCAAAAGACAACTGATCGAATGTGGATCCAATAATCAATCACTGCATGACTCACAACCTTTGTTTGGGGCAAATGGATTCTTCTTTAATTGGATAAGGTGAAATGCCACATTCTTTCATAATCTGGGTATTTATGTGCAATGCAAAAAATGCCATAGTAGGGTCTTGCAAAATGGGTCCACTTAACCTTTAACACTTGGGCAGGGTCACTGCAATGGGTGGCCCATACATCCCCTGACAGCCCCCCCCCCCCAGATGTACTTCCTGTGGTCAGTGGCCCTGGTCCACCTCTGTCGACAGACCACCGGCGGTCCACTCTCGGATTAGCAGATTACATGCAGCTGGTAAAAGGCAGGGGAACTTTGCCTTCCCAGACCTCTACGCTCACACCGAGGCATTCCCTGTTGCTTCACCTTTGAAGCTCTTTTTCCCATGACTGCTTACACAAAGAGCGGGCTTTTAAAAGAGAGCCCGAGGCTAGACACACAGCACCTTCCACCTAGGTGGGGGGTTTTTATGCGGCCTCTCTGCAGGCCTCTGCCTTTGTCAGGCTTGTTAGCTGTTAAATCAAGAAACTAAAAGTGAATGAAAAATTATTCTTAATGGAGGCTGGAGGTGGGAAATGTTTGATGTTAAGTTTGATTACTAACATGATGTAGGGTTGTCACGAACTTTGACACGTTTCTCGTAAAACTCAAACAATACTGATATCGGTTTCAGTGCCACAACAACAAAAATAGAAGCCATTGGCACTCATCGGTAACTTCTTTGTTTTATTCAACAAAAATGGTAAAAACAACCCTTCACACTGTCAAAATGACAAGAAAACCCTGACAATGTTTTGGTACCAAAACGTTGCCAATGTATTTGCATGCTATTACGTAACAGCGTCAAAATGAAGCTCCGCCATCATATAGAGTCTGCAATGATGTAATATGTGTCCCAGCCTGAATTTACAAAGCGTCGTGGAGATGCTGCAGAACAATGTGACCAAAACAGCGGGAGCTCCACACACACACACAGTGCTGTCCCCCCCGTTGGCTCCGTTGACCCTGTCTCGTCCCTTTAACACCTCTGTTACTACCTCCGAAGACGATCCTGAGGTGGGATCACTTCCTTCCCCGCATTACCCCTCTGCAACATTCATGGTGAAGGAAAGACGTCACAGGGACGTAAATATCACGTCTTGAACGGTCAGTCTGAAATAGGGCTAGTGTGAAGATGTTTGCCTGCACCTGTCTTTTAGTAGTTTTTGTGCTCTTGTACACTTGATAAAGAATTAGTTATTATGTTGAAATCCAAGGGTACACAAGAAAAATGTTCCAGGATTTCTTTCAAGTCAACAAACCCTAGGATATTTCTCTCTCTTCAGTCCTTCGCATATAAATGAGACGCCCAGTGTGGAGTGAAGAATTTTGTTTTTCCCCCTCTTTCATTTCTCTTTGGAGCTGTCTGTCACAGTGAGGAAAGACAGGCAACCTTTCTCTCAGGACACCCCCCACATCTCCACCACCACTACAGCCGCCGCCTACTGTTGATGCAAAGCTCTGAAGGTTGGCATTCCAACTACGCTTTCTTTAAGAGGAACTGCAAATCCCCCCACCGTGCAACCTCTAGCTGGCAGCCAAAATGCTTGGGCATTAGTCTGAAGAGACTACAGTCGCTCTCAAAGCCGTGTAAAGGGACATCAGCAGGCCGGAGAGTCGGAGAGCTGTCCAACGAGTACAAAGATGGGCCCCTTCAGTACACCTGTCAAAGGGCTGAACTGGGAGGTGAGGGGGGCTGAGGTTGGGGGGCAAACGCAGCACTGAGAACAAGAAGACACTGTTTAGCTTCACGTGCATCCTAATCCTGACAGAAAAGGCTCTGTGAGCAAAAATGTTTGCAAGAGTCTAAAACTTACCTCTAATAACTTCTAAGGTATTCGATTGACCAAATCTAACAAATAAAACCTTTTCTGCTTTCATGCATCTCTGACGATTTGTGCTGTCTTGAACTTTTATTTTATTTAAAGAACATGTCCAGAGTTACAGGAAAAGACAAGGCGCTGTCTTGTACCTCATCATGGTCATAATTAGAAGCTTGGGTTTGCATAGACATGAAGGTACTCTGAGCTTCAGAAGCCGTGCTGATCCATACCTGCCAATCTTGTCAAGGGTAGTAAACAGCTTAATGCAAAGGGGCCTCTTCTTTAGTCATTGCTGATTATGATGCAGATTTAGAGGCTCTTGAATTCGTCCTACCACTCCGTAAGCTGGAAAGATCCTGAAAAGATTTGTTCCAGGAAGCCAGAGTCAGTTTGGAGAAGGCGAGTCAAGCGATGGATGCTGGTATTGTTGTCCGTGTACTTTGACAAGTTCAATCACACCAATAGGCCCACTTCCCTCCCCTGTCCTAATGCACTTCAATGGGACCCTAATTTGAGTCCAACAGGACCCTGATTGGTCCTGTCCATGCTTCACACTCAGGTCTGTTTACCTCCACATCAAACAGGGATCTGATGCTTTCACTTGGCATCTGAGTTTCTTAAGCCATATTCACACATGCAATCCTGAAAATGTGGGGTCTACCCCCGAAATCTTTTTGAGTTTCATGCATGTCCCTTCCTCCCTCAGACATTTTCCCTGTTTGCACCTCAGGAGAAAATCTCAGGAGAAAATATATTATGTAAAAAGCACGCTGTGAGAGTCACAGTGACCCTGTGATAACAGTTTTTACCTTTGTATGGAAAAATGGCGAGCAGAAAAGGATATAAAGCTGGCTTATTGCATCTGTTGTGCACCGGGCTTACAGTAGATGTTATCACCCCATTCCTTCTTGTTTGCAGCAAATATTCCTGAATATTTCCTGCTGTGTTCACACATCAGCTCATCCTGACTTCTAATGGATTTTTTACTGGGGAGCTGGCAGGAAAAATTCTGGATAAAGTCGGGTAAAAAAAATGCAGCTAAAATGTCTGAAAATCTTCAGGAGAGTTGTGCAGGAAGGTAGAAGGCAATTACAGAAAGTTTTGGACAAACACATTACTGGTTATCCTTTTCTCTCCCTGCACCCTGCATCATGGGGCTGACCCTGCCACAGGCGAGCATGCTCTGAGGTTGGCTCTGGTAGAAAGCAAGGCCAATTATACCTTCAGTGAAACCCTACTACACAGCGTGTTACAAGAAAATACCTGATGCAGAAAATTTCAGTTAGAGTAACTGTCTCTCCAACTCTAAGATAATCCACTCTGTTTCAGTTGACGCTGTTTGAAGTACAAGAAACTAGAAAATCTTACTCAAGCTGCACAGAAACACCACTGCAAACTTTGGCATTGCTGAGCATAAGGACACACCAGCGCACAAGTAAGAGTCAGTAATTTGTCCCAAAGAACTTTGAGAATATGGATAAGGGAGTCCAGGAGCCATGAGCACACACAGTCAGCGCTTGTGCTGCTGGTAAAAACGTCAGTATCACTAAAACAGTTTGCTAACACCATTACTTACCTTGATGACATACTGAAATTAAAATAAGCACCTGTCTCCTGCAGCAGCTGACCAGATCATTATGTAACCCTGCAGAGCTGACTCAGTAACTACAGTAACCAGGCAGTGGACCAATCCTGCACCAATCCAGGACGCCCATGATATTTTGTATTTTGCTTCACTGCAAAAAATGTTAAGCAAACTGAATTTGTATAATTTGTCAAAATATCTTCCGATGCAGCGAGCGAAAGTACTTTCATTTCAAGACAGTCAAAAAGGTTTCATTCTCCTGCTGCATCGGCAGAGACGATTTATCTGCACTCCAAATGTTTCAAAGTGCAGAACGACACATGAATGCTTCCCTGCCTAACTCCACATGACTTTAATCCCATGCAGGGGAGAGACCCCAGATTCAAGGGTTACTTCAGATTATTCAGAGGATCAATTTGCCGTCTTTGTTTCGGAGCTTTAATCCACAAAGGGCGAGGGGAGGTCTCGTGGTCACGCAACCACATGGGTGTCAGTTAAATGTGTCACACTTGTTCCGAGTTAGACGGTAAACGGACTGAGCTTATGTTGTAGAGAAGAATACTTTAAGATTCAACACTCCTATGACTTTCAAACTGGACAAAAAGCGTCAGCTGTGTTTGAAGGAAGCCTCCAGAGCCGAGCCCCTCAGTGCCCACAATCCTTTGCTCCTCATGTGTACTGTGGGAGTTTTATCTCAGTGTGTGGCAGACACTGACAGCCTCCTGGAACAAAGCTGCCCCGAGCAAAAACAGAGCCCGAAACTATAAATCTCAACCGGAGGGATGGAAGGAGAGAGAGACACACGGAGAGGGAGCGCCCTCGGGTTACAACTCGAAAACACCTCGCTAATCGTAAAAAGTGTAGTTCGGCTGTTAGAGACGACGTCAGCACGGATGTTCAGTGAAGGTGTCACACGGTGGCATTATTTTTACAAACGAAGTAAGGTTGTCAAAATGTTTCAGACTTTTTAGAACAAAGAGTTTTTAAAAGATCATTTTAAGGAGCCACAGTAAAAAGCTTTAAAAAAATAAACAGATGTTCAATAACGTTTTTAACCAAAACCTGCTGCAAGTAAAAAGGACACAGCGTGGACATTTAAAAACTTCTGTCAAAAAAAATAAATAAAAAAAGCATTAACTTTTATCGAAAAAATACGAAACTATCATCCAAAATTTTCAGATATCTCTGAAAAAAATTCAAAACTTTTGAGGAAATTCATAAAAAAATATTTAAAAAAACTGTCGAAAAAATGTCTGCAATGTAAAAAAAAAAAGTGTTTTAAGAAATTATTCTGAACCTTTCATAAAAACATTCAAAACTTTCACCAAAGATTTTCTGAAACTGTTCAAAGATTTCTTAAATTTTTGAAAAAAAAATTTGAAAATGTTTTCAAATTTATTGAAACTTTAGAAAACTTTTGATATTCGAAAAAAAAATTCAGAAACTTTCGTCGGGAATCTTTTACTCCTTTGTCGGACATTTCCAAAACTTCTGAGTAATACATAGTGCCTGGGACTTGGACTTTTGTTGCCGTGGTAACGATATTGTGTGATCTCTAGTATCATTATCCAAGTTTAAAATTCTGGTATCTTGACAACCCTAAATTAATGAAAATAACTCAAAGATAGATTTTACACTGGCGGGGCTCTGAGCAGGAAGTGATTTCATGTTTCGCTTCCTCAGGTGAAGAGGATGAACGGAGCGTCCATATGTCACAGCACACCACACTTTAATCCCAGGGGGATCAAACCCAGCACGCCATAGCTGCGCCTTTAAGCTCAAATCAACCAAAACAATTACGGTAATGTAATTAATCCCGTTAGCCAGCTCAGCTCTCCAGATCAGTGTTCAGGATGATTAAATCGAGATCTTTGGGAACTGTGGTGATGGGAGCAGACCATGAATCATCTTTGAGAGTCCACTTGAAAGAAGAAGGGCAGGTCGTCCTGAGCTCTGCGGTTATTTACTGCGGCTTTAAATATGGCTTCAGTAAAAAGAACCATAAAAGGAAGGTTTTTTAGGAGGGCAGAATAAGCGAGCAGCGCCTTACAGTGCATCCTGGACCCGGTGGGATCGCCTGTCTAAACACAGCGCTCAGTTACAGCCATTAAGAAGTTGGGAATGGTTTGTGAAAAGCCCAAGTAGGGCTAATTTTAGGCTGGCATTTCAACAAGAGGTGATTTAGAATACAAAGCACCAAAATAGCATTTAGGCTTTCTCTGAGGACCCGGAGCAGAAAGACTTTCCCACAAAGCTTCAGCGTCACGGCAGAATAAACAGCGAGCGTCCAAAGACAGAAATGAAGGCACTCATTCCCCGCATCTTTACAGCAAGTTAAACTAAATGCATAAATATATGGACACAGAGCAGCACAGTAAAGTTTAACAACAACCCTCCCTCTGGTTCAATTTGAACCATTATGTTGTAGTACCTTCAGTATGGTTGATTTTCTGCCTTTATTTAGACAGTTGATGGGGTCGGAAATCATGAAAGTTATTCAGGACTGGAGCCGTAGGTCGGACTTGAACCCGGGCCCTGCTTGGAATACTATAGCATCTGTACTTGGGATGGGACCTTACCGCTAGGCCATCTGCGTCCCAGGATACGAATATTTTAAACTTCCATTTGATACTCGTTAAAATGAAAATGATACTGATACCTGTTTTGATACCATGGCAACAAAAAAAGAAGTCCTGCGCCCCAATAATGAGTAAATTCTTTAAATCCTAATGAACAAATAATGCAGCGAACTCTGCACACTCAGCAAACTGCACAAATACTTTGGAAACTTATTTCGTGCAATTTAAACAGTTCTCTCTCTCTCTCTCTCTCTCTCTCTCTCTCTCTCTCTCTCTCCCTCTCTCTCGTTCTCTCTCCCTCCCTCTCTCTCCCTCTCTCTCCCTCCCTCTCTCTCCCTCTCTCTCGTTCTCTCTCCCTCTCTCTCTCCCTCTCGTTCTCTCTCCCTCTCTCTCTCCCTCTCTTTCTCTCCCTCTCTCATGCTCTCTCTCTCTCTCCCTCGTGCTCTCTCTCTCTCTCTCTCTCTCTCGTTCTCTCTCTCTCCCTTTCTCGTGCTCTCTCTCTCTCTCTCTCTCTCTCTCTCGTTCTCTCTCTCTCCCTTTCTCGTGCTCTCTCTCTCTCTCCCTCTCTCTCGTTCTCTCTCCCTCCCTCTCTCTCCCTCCCTCTCTCTCCCTCTCTCTCGTTCTCTCTCCCTCTCTCTCTCCCTCTCTTTCTCTCCCTCTCTCATGCTCTCTCATGCTCTCTCTCTCTCTCTCCCTCGTGCTCCCTCTCTCTCTCCCTCTCTCGTGCTCTCTCTCTCTCTGTCGAAGGCAGCTTTTGGTGAAAAATACGACCAATACGGCCGTGGGTTCAAATCTGACATCGGCCCTTTGCTGAATGTCATCACCCACTCTCTCTTCTCTCAACGTTTCCCGTCTCTCTTCAGATCTCAGATCTTATACAAGGCAAAAAATATCTTTAAAAAAAAAGTATTGAAAATGTTGAAAACGTTAATGTTGACCCCCGTACTCTGAAACCACACAGCGTGGTCGACTTTAAGAAGAATAATGTTTGTGTCTCTGTTGTTTTGAGGAATGACATTAAAAATGGATTCCCTGCCAGCCTCAACGTCATATTGTTATTGTTTTGATTGAGAGCCCCCTGGTGGTGGAATTGACATACTGTGCCTTTAAGGTTAATGTTAATGTTTCAAGTCAGGTGATTAGGAGAGGAATCAATCCATCAAGAGTGCAAACAAAACAGTGTGCAGGAGTTTGTCTGCAATCGTTGCTCATTAACTCCAAGAAACTGGCAAACATCGGGTGACTTAGACTTCCATTTTTGTGCCATGGTGTCAGAACAGATTTAGATTTTTACACTGAGCGTTACACAACACCTGAGGACATTTTTGGTAGGATCCTGTTAATCATTGAAGCACAGAGTCACACGCTCAGTATGAGCTCAGTCTTCAAACTCCACACTGATTAACCGAGGACATTTCACACAGCTGACAGACAGGGGGCGGGGCTTACGAGTCATACACTCACACTGTTAAATTAAACGTGTGACTAATGGTGAAGGAACTCGGACTCTCCTTCATGCGTACTTAATGTGCCACAATGCTTCCAAGAATGAATGATTGAGCAATATTTACTTTCATCAGCAGGATGACCTCGTGGAACTGGGGACAGAAGTTAGCAGAACCAGGATGTGTTGGACTGAGACTCAATTGCTGCATGCATAAGAGACGTGCAGAACATTCATTTCTTTATATTTATTTAGGTCTTCAGGACTAAAAGGTTCAAAAGGTTTAGGAATATCTCCAGCAGAAAGCTTCAGCGAGCAGCAATGAAACCGACGGTGAGTGCTGCAACTTCATTGTAGCATGAATATGCCGTTTTCACATTTGCACTCCTGAAGATATGTAGATAATATCAGGAGGACTGCCCCTGAAATGCTCCTGATCTGGTTGTTCACACACGCACCTTAAAGAGGGAGACTATCTCTGTCAGACAGGAGGGGGGGGCGGGGGTCTCTTGAGGTAAGACATGATGTTAAAAAAAGAACAACGCAGAAGTAGCGGACAAAGCAACAGAGTCGTCTATACAACGCTATAATGAGAATATTTGTCTTTCTATCAATGCTACGTGTAGTTCAACAGAATCACAATCTGAACTAAAGAGTGGAGAAGAACATACTGGAGAACAGGAAACAGAATGCAGCAGGTTCATTAGAGCACGGAGATCGTAGCGGTGGCGTGCAGACACTCTATGGTCGTGCAGTGATCACAGGGAATAAACGTCACAACCGCCTCCTAACCCTAACCCTATCCTGCTGCGTTCTCACATCAGCTCACTCTGTCTTTCTGCAGATAAATACGAGGAGGCTGGAGGAGAACATTCGGCTGTTTGCGTTCACATATGCAGCCACAGAGTTTTGTGCGGGTGTGAAAGCACTAAAAGCTGTTTTGTGTCTCAGGCTCAGACTGTTGTCTGACAACTTTAAAGACAAGATAGACCATTTTGTCAAAGAGGAAGATGATGTTTTGAACCTGCATCAGCTGTGACAACGAGCTCTTTAAAGCCACCAGACTCCATTGAAAAAACAGTTATTTTACCGTGCAGAAAATGGGAGGAGCTTGTCTACGGTTTCCTGCATTCGATTGTTATTTGTGACTTTGGTGTTAATTTTTTTTAGTTCAGATCCAAAACAATGTGAAATAAACACACATGAGACATAAGAGTGATCATTAAAACCAGGGACAGCTGTGTTCTGCTGCAGGGGAAAGTTACTGTTTTTTTTAATGCAGTCTGGTGGCTTTACAGAGAGCGATGGAACAGCTGTTTCTGTTCTAAATGGTCCATTTCTGCTGGGATGCTTTCTGTGATGTTGTAAAATCAAACACTTTTAATGCACACACTTTGATTGGACATTTTTAAGATGACTTTGCAGCTCTTCGAAACTGATCTCTGGCTGCAGGCTGCAGGAATATACTGCCACACAAACTATAGTCAAGCTGTCAGCAGACGTTTAATAACTGCTGATTCAGACGGTAAATCAGAGACGACACTGCGACACACGGGTGTTTGTTCTCTTGGTATGGAGGGAATGTGAGTCAGTGAAGGAGAGGATGTGACAGACGATGAGAGAAGCGGCTGTGTCGTAAGATTGTATTCACTTTAAAGATGTACGTTAAGCAAACTGTCAGAGTGACGACGATGAAGGTGTTCGTGCAAAAGCAATGAGCACACATGAGGAAAACAAAAACTGACAGGAGGATGCAGATGGACAAAGAACTAACCGGAGTTATTTGAACAAGAAAGATGCTCAGGGTGTACTTTAAATAACATCAACAAGTTTTTAAAAGGAAAGAATCAATCTGAGTAAAGATCAATCTTCTAAAAGTATAAAACAGGCAGATTAGCTCCTGTATCACCTCGCTCTCCTCAGCACAGCTCAGGAAATATCCTGCTCGTGCAGTTCTTGTTCTCCAGCAGCTGACGCACAGAAATTGGCCATCATTCTGCTCGGCAGCCTTCAAGCATGAAAACACTGATGACACACCTGTCCTAGTCACACAGGCAGCCACAACAATACACCCTCAAGAGCCAAGCACAGATGACGAGATGCACAACGATCAACTCCAAACAGCGTAACCAAATGTTTGTTACGCTAATCTTATGATGAAGGGGCTTCAGAGGCTTCACAAACACAAAGGATACAGCTCGTCTGGGCTCCAAACGTCCTCTGTGACCCCAGCTAAGACCCACCTTCGAAAGAATAATCCCTCCAATTACGTCCTTCACAAGTGCCCGGTGCACACGGTCACGAGTCACAACCTTAAAGACGAATATCCGTATGCAGACTGAGGAGAGGCACCGACGGCACATCAGCAGTTTCTTCTCAGGCTTCTAGTTTAAAAAACAAGATTGAGTCGTGCGTCATCGACTCTGCCACAGCTGAACAGCAGCCGCTCTATAATTACCATTTAAGGATGATGTGCATTGGTAGGAAAACAAACTTCTTTAAAAACATTCTTAATGGAATTGGCTGAACAAACCCCCCCCAGGGACCACTCCCACAGGCTGCAGCTATTCCTGACTTGGGAAAGTATCATTTCTGCTCAAGCTGCCAGTTAGCAGCAGCGTGCTAGTCTGGAGAGTCGTCCCGGGACAATGGGTGTCAGACTCACATCGTTGACTGTGAATGCGGGCAGTGTTGCGGGAGCTCTAAGCTGAATATTGCTCTTGTGGAGGAGGGTTCACTGAGGTTTCAGTGAGCAGCGCGGTTAATGAGAGGTTTGAACTATTGTGAAGCTCTGCAGAGACAATACGGCCATAAATTAGAGCGGGGGAGGATAAATCACATCCAATCACAGCACAAGTCACTGCCTCCCAACAATCTGTTAGCGCAGCTGAAGCCTCAGAGAGACACATCTCAACAATCACACTTTGAAGAAGTTTATTGACAACAAGAGAAGAACATCATGTCATGCAATCATCCTCAACTTAGAGGGGGACTCTGCTGTTTTTACAACCTGGTGCTGGGAGCGAAATGATGGAAAGATTTCTGCAGCGGTGAACTGGGCTGTAATGGCTGCACTGTAATCCTGCAAACATTAAAGTACGAGTTCTTGTTTTTGTCCGTGACAGGCTCACACTGTTATTCCAAGTGTCTGAAAACATTGCAGAAAGAATCCCTACAGAGATAGACCTGATTTTAGTGAGTAAATACTTATTTTTAAAAAGTAGAACCCGTCTATTTAGCACTCTTTTCAGAGCTACCAGACTACATTAGAAAAAACACCTATTTTACCTCAGAGCGCCGGAGCTGCTGGTCTCCCGCTGCCTCATTGAGTTTGCTCGTTTGAGTGACTGTTGTGATTTAAACGGTTAGTTCAGGCCACACACAACACTCGTGTAGCAAACGATAACCCTAAAAAAAGTACCAGATCTGGACAGCAACAGACAAGAGGCTTTAGTTTTCTATGACTTAAAATCCCTTTTTGTCAATAGGGTTTGGTGGCATTGGAAAAGGCGACGTAAACAGCTGATTCTGGTTTAAGAAATCATCTTCCTCTGTAACATAAAGGTCTCTCTCTGTAGAGATCCTTTCTGTGATGTTGTCAGAAACTTAGAATAACAACCGGAGCCTGTCAGGGACAAAAACAACAACTTTAAGTGGACACACTTAGATCAGCTGCGAACAGAAGTTAGTATCTCAACTTTCATTTCGACCCCAACATATCTAAAAACAAAAAAAAGACAGAACCCTGGGTTAAAAAAATCCCAGAATGATCCAAGCTTTTTCTTTGGGTCTGACACAATGGTCTCTTTGCTTCTCTCCTAAATCGTGTTGAGGTCTCCTAATCAGCCTATTCTCCCAAATCGGCCCTTTCCTGTATTTATCCAAAATAAGCCTCTAAAGGGAATACTGCGCTTTACAATCACGTGTTGGCATCTCAGTGACGACACTCACAGAAATGAGCCTGATTACTGGACGTGGCTGCAGCTGAATGAGTTTGTTTTGAAGCCCATTTGATGTCCGGATGTTTTGCTCTCTTTCTGTGTATACACATATTATAATTATAAACCGGTTTCTTAATGACGAGCAGCGAGGGCAGAATGTCTACAATGACAGCTATGCAGCCTCGTAGAAGAGAAAGACCGTTACCGTGCACAGCTCTACTTTAGGTGATATAAAACAGACCACCTTGAATCTGTGGTGAGGACGAGGAAATATACAGGCACAAAAGCTCAAGGTGTATTTCTTTTAAATGAAGGTGTCTCCTGCTTCAGAGAGCTGCAGACTTGAATCTCCTGCACGGGATGATTGACTGCTTTGATCCCCGACACGCTGACAAGTCACTGAAAAGTCTCTCAAGCTTCAAAAGTGCCCTCTGCAAGTCTTACTCTGCATAATGCTGACACGTCCAGCCGGGTCAAGCACCTTCCTGACCTCTGCAGACACACACAAAAAAACAGCCTGGAATTCCTTTTCCCCTCGGCCTGCAGAGTCATAGCACAGAGCTCATCTTATTCAGACCGTCCTCAGCAGGTTTGAGATGAACAAATCTGGGTCTGATCCAAAAACCAAAGCAAAACATAACAAGTGAGGAATGTAAAAACCACCCACACAAATGTCCACAGAGAGGAGTGTGCCTCAGCCCTGCCTCTGCACTTCCCCGTGGTTCTAAATGATCCGTTTCATCACTGATGAAGGGAAGTCTGTTAATTAGAGGCTCACGGGGAGCTGGCTGTGAAAGCTTTGCCGTCAAAAGTTCCTGCTTAAATGCTGCAGTTCTTCAATGTGGATTCAGTCGAGTTTCTAATATACATGGATTTTTTTTGTTAATTAAAATAGAGACTGAATCGTTTTAAAACACGTGGTATCCAAAGTGTCATGAAGTAGCAATCATTTCAACAACTGACAATCTCAGTGTAAAAACTTCTCTTGTGCAAACTGATGTTGTGGTATTCAACTTTTACTCAAATCAGAATTTGCTGCATGAAACATTTTGGCGACCTGAGAGTTAACGAGAATATTAAGAACCTTTTTCCTGCAGAATTTAAAATTTGCACTAATTAATCAAGAGCTGTATTATCGTTTTAAGAGGGACGTATTAGCTGCAGCGTGTCTGTGTTTTCTACTCTGCAGACAGGAGAGCAAGAATCAAACTAACAGTGAGATAAGGACGGGTGACTGACCGAGCAGCCAAGGCCGCTGCAGGAGAAAACAGGTAGACAGCCGTGGGACTGTGTACACTGTGCTGGAAACAACAGTGTGTGTACACACGAGCTGACAGCGAGGCTGTAAACTCCTGTGACTCTGCGAACACTACTCGGCCTTCTCTCCTCTGCGCTCACACGAGTTCAGGCTTCACTGAGAGTACACATGTCGTAATGAGAGAGAGGATCATTACTGCGAGAGATAAGACGAGTTGAGACACATTGAAGGGCGCATGGTGTCATTATATGGTGGGAAACAAACTGACACAATGGGATGAATCACTCACTCGGCATGACTAATTGAAAAGCCCCGATCCACAAAGAGCAAAACAAATCATTCAGAGGTTACCTACGAGATCCGTCAGAATCTCACATCTTCAAACTTTGATACCATTCTGGTAATAATCTAATGATGTCCATAAAAAGGCAACAACAGAAGTCTGAGGCGCCAAACGGGATCATTCCTTGTTTTCACCAAAAGTTGCAAGCAAACTCCTGCACAGTGTCCAAACTGCACAAATACACTGGCAACGTGTTTGTGCATCTTAGACAGCGCTCTCTTTCTCTTTCTCAGGCTGCAGCTTTGGTTTCAAATACCACTGAAAATCTGAAGTTTTTTTAAAGCTTTGGTACTTTTCGATATGTTCCACCAAACACACATTTCTCTGCAACCAGAGTAAAGAAATGATGGATATCAGTTATGATGGATACATGATCACAAATCTGAGGCGTCTAAATGTTTTCTTACAGCTGCAGAAGGAGCTCAAGTGAGACCTTGAAGCTGTTTGTGTGAATGTAACAAAACGTGCAGGTGTGAGACAGAACCTTTTAAAAAGAGTGAGGAGAACGTTGTGATTTTCTCTCATCAGTCAAAGCAGAAAGAGAAAGAAACCCGTTTGGATTTGTCACATTCTCGCCAGCATTCACGCTCTCAAAACTTACCTTTGGAGTTGAAAACTTCTTTGAGTTGCAGAAGCACATCAGCAAACTTTCTCACATCGCTGACCAGCTGCATGATGTAGTTTGGGTCTGTGGCGGCAACATCTGGGCTGTCCGAGCTCACCGAGATGCTCTTAGAGAACCGGCCCGGTCCCCAGGGTCCCACGCTTGAGGGGCTCGATGAACCTGAGCCGGTTCCGGAGAGTTTGGAGATACCCAGAGGGAGTTTGGTTCCACTGCTGCTGCTGCTGTTGCCGCCGCTGACTCCTCCACCTCCTGTTCCTCCGCCCGAGCTCTGCCGCAGCATGGCAGCCAGCATGTCTTTTATGGTCCGGTGGTCCGGTGGCCCTCAGGCCTGATGACGGTTTATCCTTCAGCTCTCAGGGAAAGATCTGCACCACTACAGGGAGGAGGGATGCTGCAGAGAGAGAGAAGAGAAGTTAATCATGGGCTGGTAATGGTTTGTGGTTTCTTTGTTGACATCCTTGAAATGGACTTTAATGAATCTAAATGAGTTTATCAGGATAAATGAGGTGGACTCCTCCTGGATAGTGCCGCTTCCTGCCTCCAAAACATCATAAAGTAGTTTACTGTTTGAACGAAGTGGGAGGTTTCTAAATGCTGCAGTTTATTTTGCACTAAATGATTCTTTTTGTGTTCTTTATATAATTACATAATAACACAAATTAAAACCCAACATAATCTATTAGAGCAAATCTGTCTCCAGCTGTTATTAACCACTAAATGATTTAGACAGCTAAGTGTTGAGCTCTGAATTACATGCAACTCCTCACACAGCCAGGACATGCAGTCAATAAACATATGGTATATTCAAATAGCATGTGCCTTTATTCATAGTGTAGTGGGAAAGCAAATCATACATTTAATTACAAAAATCAAAGTGTCAAACAGGAAGAAAAGCGTAGAAAACAACGTTAAACTGTTCATGTTCCCCCAAGCTGAGCGCATCTCCAAGAACGCGACACTGCCGCCTAAACAAACCTACATTCTGATTTATTTCTTGCTTTTCACTTAACAAGACCAAAAAAGATTAATTAAGTTATAGCTATTGTAGTTTTAAGGTTTACTTGATAATTCGGCGTACATTAAACGTACCAATAATTAGTTTGTGTTGTAAAATCTCCACTTTGAAAACTGTTGTGATCAGAAAGCGACCACCTCTTGCGTTAGTTCGCTCGGTGAAAATCTGGAAGAACAATCTGAAATTCTGACTTTTGTTAAAGTAATTCTTGTATTGAATTGATGCCGAATTAGTGATTTGGATAAAAGAAAGTTTTTGAAGTAAGTTTTCACACAGAAAATGTTACGTTTCGCTTTGATTTCGTGAAAATCAGCATTAAGCACGACATTTAAACGGAGTTCGCTAACATTTCCCCGTGAGGAGTCCGTCGCTGCTCAACGCCAAACAAACGGTATGTAACATATTATCAGACATAATTACAAACCTGGTGTTTTATCCTGGAACATTTCAGCAGATAAAAATCCAAAAACGGTCAAATTATCTTGTAAAAACGACAAAATAATCCTCAACCTAAGTGCGCGTAGACCCGGACCCGGCAGACCCCTCACAGTCCCCCGACTCAGCTCCACTGAATCCCGGCTCCTCCGCTCTCCATGTGATTAGTGAGTCAGTGTGTGTGTGTGTGTGTGTGTGTGTGTGTGTGTGTGTGTGTGTGTGTGTGTGTGTGTGTGTGTGTGTGTGTGTGTGTGTGTGTGTGTGTGTGTGTGTGTGTGTGTGTGTGTGTGTGTGTGTGTGTGTGTGTGTGCAGTCCTCCCTTCACAACAAGTGTCTGAGTTTTAAAGTGTCACTGCACACACAATAACACTACAAACATCCGGTTATGCCCTTCAAAATAAAACTCCTGTCCAGGCGTTCTTAACTTTAAGCTTCATTAAAGATGTTTAATAAGGTTGTGATGCTTTTCATTAAATACGAAACATCAGGCTTTATTAGATGAATAAGTTGAGTAAACATTTAAGGAAGAATTAATCATTTGCTCACTATAACAGACACGACGGAAATGCTCATAAAAATACAAATAAAAGCCGAAGAAGGTATCCGGAAACTTTACAGGTTTAATTTAATCAATAAATTCTAGAGACAAATCTGAAATGAAACCTGTCAGTGACACCAACCTTAATGCAAATCTGATGTATTTAAAAAGAGATCCATTGATGAAGGTAGGGAGCCCATTTCTGACAGAAGACTAAAAACTAGCTAATGAAAAATATGACCTTTTTTAATCTCTTAATAAGACTTTTATCTTAAAATGTTATTTCAGAATAATGACTTTACCCCTTATTGTCATATTTCTTCTCACATTTATGACTTGATGTATCTCATAATTATGCTTTAAACGTACAGTATGTAAAATCCACTGCTAGGGGGCTCTCAAACCGACCTGAGAAAGACAACATGTGTACTGACGATGGATCCAAGTATAATTTACATCCGGTGTTTCCTTGACAACGATCAACATTTCCTGTCTGTCATGGCGGCTCATCATGGCGGCCGCCTACATGACACGTCCCGTTACAACTCTAAAATTACGGATTTCTCTGGCTTTGATAACTTTTGGAAATATTTGAGGTGATGTAAGAACTCAACTAAACAATATATAACATGGGTTTAGTCCATTTTTAGTTTAAGTTAGATATTTGAATGTAAACATTAATTCTACACACTGTACCTTTAATTAATCCCAATCATGACTTTTTACATCTTAATTTCTACCTTTAATCTGAATGTTATGACATGTGTCTAAACAGAGATCATTGATGAAGGTATGGAAGCCCATTTGTGACAAACAAGAAAAAACTAATAACTGAATGATTTTGACTTTTTTATCTCTTAATTTCACCTTTAAGTCAAAATCATGACTTTCATTTCTTCATTGTGACGTTTCTCCTCACTCGTATGACCTTTAATGTTTTCATTTTATAATGTCATTCAGATTGTTTTTGTCTCATTGTGTATTTTAATCCAATTAAGAGTTTATCTCTTAAGTTTGACGTTTGTTCTTACAATCTGAGCTTTTTATTATCTCTGCATTTTGACTTAATTCATCACAATTACTTCTTTTTACATTTTAAATCCAACAGTTCATTATTTTTTCATCTCATAGTTACGACATTTAATCTCATAATTATGATTTTTTTATCTTACAGTTGAGAACCAAACATGTGATTTTATTTATCGTCTTAAATCTGTCTTTGTTCTATTATGTTTTATTTTTACTGGTATAAATGTGTTTCCATATGTTAAAGGCGAGAGTCGATGTTTTAAACTGAAAATCTGTTTCCTTCCTGCTTTTCCTCAGGATGCTGAATCAATGATCAAACAAACAACCTGCAAACATGTCCGGTCAGTTAAATCAAACTGAATCCAATAATCTGTGACGTCAGAGGGCTGATTTCATGTTTAATTCAAGTGTGCAGAGAAATGTCGGAGATACAACCCTGCAGACTCTTTGTTGTGTTTTCAATCTCTGCAGATGATTCAGTTTATCTGTTGGAGCCGCAGTTTGTTCTGCTGTATTCACTGACTGTGGATCAGGAAGAAAGAAACAGCATCATCTCTCTCTCTCTCTCTCTCTCTCTCTCGCTCTCTGTCTCTCTCTCTCTCTCTCTCTCTCTCTCTCTCTGTCTCTGTCTCTCTCTCTCTCTCTGTGTCTAGTTATTAGACTCAAATGAAAGCTTCAGGAGTTCATATTTTTGCCCTGAAAATGAAACAAGCTCAAAGTAACTCACGAGTGCCCCCTGTTGGTGAAACGGAGGTAGCACAGCCACACGAGGCTGCTGCTCCCCCACAGATAATATGAATAAATGTCCACACTGTGATAAGTACTTTATATGGAATATCAGTATTTTAAAAACAGACTGTAACTGGCGCAGTGAAACATCGTCTCATAACAAATTAAAAAACATAATTTATACGGTATATTATTCTGATTATTATCATATAAATCATGAAACAGACACTGAGAAACTCAAGAATGTAACATCAGGAGACACTAGAACATAAAGAAACACTAGGATAACAGATCCTAAAGATTAAACTAGGAAACTTTAAGATAACACACAAGAGAAACAAGCAACACCAGGGAAGAATGAGAAACAAATATGAAATCTAAACTCTGGTTTTGGGACAACTCAGGTCGAAAATTCACATATTGCTCTTATTAACACTTTAGTATTTATGACCGTTCACATTTTGCATCATGCCAAAACATGTTCATCTATCTATATATCTAGTTACAATTTATATTGGGTATGCCCCCCGCCTCTAAACCCTCCTCTCCAGCTGAATCCTCAGTGCATACGATCTGCAGTGCTTCTTTTTTGTCCCCACACCCAATTTGTTCTCTCTCTTCTGCAGCCTAATTATTCCTTTGATCTTAAACTTTCTGTCCCTCCTCCTCTTCCGCTCCATCTACAAATGTGAGACCTCTTGCCCGAGTCAAATGTTCCTTTAAAGTGAGACCTTGATCTAACCTGGTCAGACTGACTGAGGCTCGTTTGCAGTCACAGTATGAGAGAATGAAGTCGCTGGTCAGGTCTGTAAATGGAAAAACACGTGTATTTCTTCACAGTTTCTTCATCTGTACCTGTTTGTTCAAAAGCTGCAACATCAGGGCGTCTTAAGATCGGATAAGTTTCCCCACATTGTCCCCGCTTTAACAGAGAGCTTTCATACTGACCTTTTGGTTTTTTGAATGCATGACAACAATGCGACAACCTTCAGTGTTGAAAAATGATCCAATAATTGTGCTAGATGAAAACCAGAGGATCGCCTAAGGGTGCACTCACACTAGTCCCAGTTGTCCCATATAGTGCTTAAGCACGATTGTCCCCGCTTCCCATTCCCCCGCTGGCCTGCACTCACACTGCTCCAGGACTAACCGGGCCTGAGCACGGTTACCTATTGTACATAACGTCGTGATACAATTTACGTGATCATGAAGTGTGCTTAGTTTACGAAACAGAAGGACTCAAAAAGAATAAAGGTAAAAAATGGGGCACCCGGTCCAGTCTGCGACTGCACATCAGGGAACAACACAGAGAGTATGAGTGCATTTACTGACTTTGTGGCTTATTTTGAGTCATTTTAGTCAGATACAGCCAGAACACAGGGATTTATCGATTATACGTCATGTCCACGTTGTGTGTACCGGCGTGCTTGTGCTCGCGCATGAGCAACTGTACTGTGCCGAAGCACACCTGTTCCACCTCTTCCAGGCCCAAGGAAGTGTACCATGCTTGAGCAGCTAGCTTACTAGCTTTTTTTGTTAAAGGGATACTTCACCCATTTGCATTAAGCTTTGTATCAGTAGTAAACTTGTGTTTTTATTGAATGGTCTTGCATCCAGCCCTCATTTCCCCCTGAGACAGGAAAAATCTGTATTTTCTTTTCCTCCTCAATAGACGCAAAAATCGTCATATTGCGTCACTCGCGGAGGCTATGGTTAGCACGGGTTAGCAGGCTAAAACTACATTGCTATTTCCTCATGTTTTCAACCACTGAAGCTACAGACCTATCACAGATCAGTGGGCGGGGCTTCACTGCCAGAATCGAAACTTAACATTCGCCATCTTGCTTGAAGGCTATGCTACCAGAAATCTAATATCTGCCGACAATGGTGAAAAAAGTATGTTTCAACTTCAAACTGATATGGATGAAGGGGATTTTGAAGGTTTTGTGTTCGAATCGGATGTTCCTGGCTCTTTCTACGAGCCGCCCGCAATATTGCTGCCAGGTGCCTTCTGCAGACACAGCGGCTGTGAGACAGGGAGCCTGAGCCGGGCTCAAGCTGGGTGTCTCTACGGATAAGCTAATATGGACCGAGAATGAAGAAAAACGTATGTTTCAACTTCAAACTGATATGACTGAAGGGGATTTTGAAAGTCTTGTGCTTGAATCGGATGTTCGTGGTTCTTTCTACGAGCCGCAATATAGCGGCGAGCTGGCTGCTGGTGCCGACAGGCAGGCTAGCTAGCCTAGCATGCTAGGTCCGCGGCTGTGAGAGAAAAGAAGGAGCCGGGGCAGACTTGTGTTGTCGGTGCTGTCACTGTTTGCCTGGACACAGACATAGAGTCTGTTTTCTGCCAGGAATTTCCAAGATGCCAATTCCTTATGGAAGAAATCTCTGAATCAGTTGTGGAAACTGCTGTATTATTGTCCGCGAGTAATGCTGCATTCAGGTGCTGCTCGGGTGGTTTAAGTTTCCGAGTTGGGAAGTCATTCATCCGACTTCCCAACTCCGAGAAATCTTATTGTCAAGTTATATTTAAGCAAAAAGTTGATGTGCAATAAAAAAAGCAACTCCAAAGGTAACAGTGGACTGGAGTGTATCAGCAACACACAAATCCAACTTGTTTTGTGGTGAAACTTCAGCCTGGAGAACATCCAATATATGTGTCGAATGTGTGAAAATCTGCCCATTTTCCTTCTTCCGCCGCGGGGTCGTGTTCACAGCCACACACGTAGCCAGAGCTCACACACACACACACACACACACATACCTCAGCACAAGCCCTCCTATTCCTCTCACTCAGGAGATTGTCTGGATCTCGCCTATTTCATGGATTAGTTACAGGAGGGGCTTTTAAAATTGTATCTGAGTGAACGTTTTCGGAGGGAACCTCTGTATAACCTTGCCGCTTCCTCTCTGTCTGCCAGACTTAGGCTCATCTTCTCTGTAATAAAGGCGAACACAAAAGAATATCCTTGCTCCTGCCCTGTACGCAGTCAATGCTCTGCTTCTTTTCTCTGTCCATCACAGTCTTTTGACTCTCTTTTCAGAAAGAATACTCCAGCAAAATATCTAATTTGGCATTGTGGTAACTTTCTAAAGGACTGAGGATTTACTGCATAGAGCACAAAGAGGAACTCATTATTATCCAGGTTTCTGAAATGTATTCAACTCATCAAGGCTGCAAGGAAAACTATCTAATGTGTGTTTATTCACTGCAGACATCAAACCTCTATTTGCAACTCTTCAAGATGTGACACGTGGGTTTAAATCTTAAAAACATGTATGGAATGAAATGGATGACGCAGAAACCAAAAGCATCAGTTTGGTCTAATGAGCATATCTGGGTTTGTTTGTTTTGGTTTCATGCTGGTGCTCAAGGGTGACATCTACTGGATCAAAAATCAGAATCAGAAATACTTTATTAATCCCCGGGTGGAAATTCGGGTGCCAGCGTAGCTCTTCAATACACAGTAGGAAATAGAGATAATAATAGCAATAAAAATAAGCAAGAGGTAAGTACTCAGTAAACACTATAATAACATATGTACAAGGTAGAGATAAACAGTATTTACATGATGTATTTACAAGTTGCACATTCTTCCTTTAAGTGTCTTGCCCAAGGACACATTGGACATGTAGCTGCACGAGCTGTAGATCGAACCCCTGGTTAGGAGACGACCGACTCTTCCAACTGAGCCACAGCCGTCCAGTAGACATGACAGTGAAGAGAGTTAGAAATCAGGAAGAGTGGGGATTGACAGGCAGAAAAGGAAACACAGGTCGGATTTTGAAATTTGGAGTCACCGGCCTGGAGAATACCAACAACTGTCACCCCAAGTCAAAAAACATTGTTTTAGGCCAATATTTGAGTAAGAGTTTTAGAGTTCAGACCCCAAGATGCAGAAACAGACATTAAGTCAGTCTTTACGGTGTTTAATGTAGATCGTTGTAAAAAAAAAAAAAAAAAAAGGTTTAAGGCAGGTGGTGGCAACTGAGGGCTGGCTGGCGCAGGAAAACTCTTCAGGCAGCAAGGCCAAAGGAAAACCACAGGTAGGTGGTGAGGCTCACCGGCAGGCTGCACATAAAAGAAAACAGGTGAGTCCACGATAAAAACACATGAACGAAAATCACTTCAGCAACTTTACAAGGTAACGCTTGTAGTGAGACACTGTATGCAGACTGCAGAGGGAATAATCTGGCACAGGAGTGGTGTCTTGATCGGTCTCCATGGCAGGGGTGATGACCTCACCAGAACCAGGTGCTCCTGGTTACAGAGACTCAGCTCAGCCACGTCCCCCACTGTGCACACACACACTGCGGGAAAAACACAAGTAACACAAATGCAGAATAACACCATGACAGTGTGGGTACTCGTTATAAGCTACGACTCCATCCTACATTTGGGGAATTGGTTACGTGAAGGAAATGCATCTTTACAAGATGTGTTGAAATGTTTAAATCAGACACACAAATGGTGGACCAAACAATCAACCTCTGGGTTCATGAGGGAATTTGTTAAAAAGAGTTTGCATAGGAACACGTATTTGGACTTTAAAGGAACCAAATGTCTTTTGGTGACATATGATGCAGATTAGAAAGTCATCGTATTACCACGTGTTGCACCAGAGCAAGAACAGACAGGGGGAAGGTTTCTGAAACTGAACGCATGGCAGTTTTTCTTTTTCTTCATGTGAAATGATGTAATATTGTACCAAAGGCAGCCTTTCACGTTTGGGGAATCAAACCCCTGCTTCTTTAAAGTACATCAAAGAGGCTCTTGTTGACAGAGCTCTGGTCACATTAAACATAGATGTCCTTTACCTTTAATGAAAACGCTCGAGCCTCAGGACATTCTGTTAAAAGTCTCACTTCAAAGTTTCGCCGACCACGTTATGAAAGAGAACATCCAAACTCGCCTCATCCTCCAGGACGTCTCATCGGTTCAATTTTCATGACCTGATCACACATGCCAACGAAGAACACATCAAGTAGAATTAGGTTATGATGCCCACTGCTGTTTGTTAATGAGCTATCACTTCGTTTGTGATTAACTCTTCACCCCGGAGTGCCAATTAAGCAGCTTTTTGAAACCAATTATTTACCGTCATGATGAGGTAGAAAATGGCCAAAGTCTAGAGGAGCAAAGATTGAAGTAAAACACGTTTGTGCATCGCCCGAGAGGAAGTGTTTTCATGTACAAATGTAACCTTAAAAACAATAAAAACAGAGAGTCGGCCTGCAAAGACGAGTGGGAAAAAAACACAAATATCTGACAGAAGAGATTTCAGGTGTTATTGTTGTGTGTATTGTTACTAATTAGATAGACCTCGTCAACACATTTCATCATATCTCTTCAACAAACTGGCTTTATTTTGTCTTTGAAATATCCTGTTTGATTTAGACTCTTTGGTTTCTCTGTTTCTCTGTATTCCTTTCACAATAAAACAACGAGAGGCTGGTTGTTAACAGGCAAGACAAGGCAGGACACATCATGTCAGCTAATTTAGTGGTTTATTGCTCTACTCATCACTGCACTATTATCTTATTTAGCCTCGTATATATTCGTCTTATTTTATGTTTATATTTCATGTTGTACTTTTTGTACATTGAGAGCTCAGTTAATGAAGTCAAAGGCCTTGTGTGTGTGTGTGTGTGTGTGTGTGTGTGTGTGTGTGTGTGTGTGTGTGTGTGTGTGTGTGTGTGTGTGTGTGTGTGTGTGTGTGTGTGTGTGTGTGTGTGTGTGTGTGCGCGCGTGCGTGCGTGTGTGTGTGTGTAAGCATACATGGCCAATAAAGCTGATTCTGAAAACACAAATAGAAGGATTAAAACAACAGGCACACAACTTGTCTTAGCTGCCTTCAAGTCAAATACAATAATAATTATGTTATTCAGGGTTTTAGTTTTTTAAATACTTTAGAAATATGTAACTGCATCACAAAGTCTTCTCTTAAACGGGGAATGTTTCATTAGAGTTGGGTTTTTTTCAGGACTTTTCCTTTCATGTTTACTGATCACATTTGGTTTCTCAGCTTTGTCCACATCCTGCACTGAAGGATTATGGGAGTTTGTGGAAATCTGCTTAGAGTCCAGACTCTGCAGGCCTCACAAAAGGTTGAGACGCTTCAAAGCCTTGCATGTTTCATTATTATTATTATTTAAATCTTCCTCAGACTCTGGTAATGATCGGGAGTAACACCTGTGAGCAAACTTAAATTCAGGATAAATCCCCGTACAAAACTGTTGCACCTCACTGTACCAATGTTCTGGTAAATGTGGTTTCCATGCCGTTGACTGTCCCTGCTCTGCACTGTTTGTGCGACAGTCTCAGACTGCTGTATCCGAGCCAGCGCTTTATCTCCTCTACTTCTCTCCAGGGCCCTTTCTTTTCTCCCTGGCAGCCCTGTGATGGAGCGAGAGCCCACTCTACAATTCACAGTGAAAACAACAGCACAGGAGGATGCAGTCTTTCTCTTTTTTTCAAATGGACTGCTGTTTACCTAAGTTGACACCGGCTGACGCTTCAGCTGCCAGCCCTGCTTTGCTGCTTGTTCTCCATCGTTCTGACGTCCTGTAAAGCTAAACACAAGGCTAGGTGTTTAATAAGCTAACATTTTGTAGATTTATCAGGAAACAGAGCAGTCTTGCAATGCGTTGTCAAGACATTTTTTATTTATAATGCAACTTTTAAAAGCAGAGTTACATGGTGCTGCATAGATCCGCAGCTGTACTGTTGTTGGAGCCATGTTTACATCATGTTTTCATGGACGGGACGGCCTTCCATATAAAGCTTTTAGTCAAGGACTAGAGAGAAGAAGAATAACAAACTCACTGCTTATTTGGATGTCACGTGAGTCACGTGAGTGTCTTTTGATCAATTTATGTGCAACGTGAAGCTACGAGCTAACTAAAGAGCGCTAACATTAGCATGCTAACACAACAATGCAGGACACAGGCAATTGCAGCTCGAGCAAAGGACAATTTTGTCCGCCACTTTCTCTAAATGGTGCTTAATTATGGTGTTTTTTAATTCAGAACTCCTTCGTGTGAACGTGAGTGGAGAGGGATTGGAGGTGTGTCGCTGGAGGAGAGCGGAGGCTTCAGAATAGCGGAGGTGTGGCCAAACAGCAGTTTGTTTTGGTTTAGTGCTGGTGATCAAGGGCGACATCTACTGGATCAAATAGTTGCACATTCTTCCTTTAAAATAGAAGTGGTAACAAATCACGCAGACAAAAAACGGTTATTTTAAGATTTTATATTCCAGTAAGAAAGTTTCAAAATAAGAAGCGCTGTGCAGGAATTCAACCCCTAAAAAGCCTTTTTTGTGATCTGTAGATAAATCTTCTTTTGTCACACAACAGTTTTCATCATCAAATGCAACTTTTTCAAGACTGCGCTCCCTGCTGGGAGAAAAAACATTACTTTTATTTAAAGCAACAATATGTAGAAATCATTTACAGAAATTATTAGAAATTACAGAAATTAGTAGAAATTATTTACAGTCTATGGTAGAAATTCAGTTGGGTGTGCTTTGGCGCCAACTGAAAGTGAGAAGTGCAACTACTCAGTTGCAGTGCTGTTACGTCATTGCAATGAAATAAGTTGGTTCTTCGATTTGATGTTAGGGGGAAGACTCTGGGCCTGATTTACTAAGATCCCATTAAAGAGTACTAAATTGCGTGTTCACTCCAAAACATTGGGCGTTTGGCTTGTGGGCGTTTTGCGGGTGATCTACTAAGAAACTTTGCGTGAATGATAACGGGTGCAAACCTTGAGGAGGCGGTAGTATTTAAGTCAGGCTTTTGCGTGTTCTACTGGGTTACGTCACGGAGAGTTTGGACGGAAAGCAGAATGACTGCAAGCACAAAATAGGTATTAGTGGGAGTGGCAAATGAACGTACAGTATTTTCAAGTTATAGCAGATAAATCTGAATATAACACAAAGAACATTTGGCTTATAAGAAAACCTCGGCATTAAACAGGGCCTCTCTTTTCTTCCCTCGATCCTTTGAATGAATTGTCATACATTGCGCAGGAGGTGCGAGCTGTGTCCTATGTGGCACCGGCGCTCAGGCGCGCCCCTCGGGCTATTGTTGCGCACCAGACTGCTGGCCAGCGCTGTGTCTGATCGGACAGAAATGCCCTGGCAAGAGGTATCGAAGACGGGGGTACAAGCAGTGGTGAGGTCCCCCAATCCAAGTGCCTACAGCTTGGCAGCAGGGGGCTGTAGAGGTTGGAGACGAGCGCGATAGGAAGAGGAGCGCACCGGAGGAGACGAGCTGGAGAGACGCGCAACCCGAGAAAAAGGAAGTGCCCAGTTTAAAATGTAATGTTGCAGAAAAGAGGGAAATAGGAAGACATAAATGTCAATGTGTAAATTCTTTAGAATGCAGAGGCTGTGAATGTTCAGTTATATTAGTTTAATCATGGTGTTTCTCTTTGTTCACTATTATTGAATCGAAATAAAAAAATAATTCATGTCATTTATTTTTATGTCAATCGAAAACATGTTAACATGTTGGGGGAAAAACGTGATCTTTATACCTTCTTTTATTGAGCCTCTCCTCCTAACTGCAGCCTGTTGTGCGTAACACTGGGCTCCTGGATTAGCACCTTCCTTTCAAAGGTGTTAAATTTAGACACCGTCACAATCACCGCAATTTTTGCCTGGCTTGGTAAATTGCAATGCGTGTACTAACTTAACTTATTTGAATTTTCTCCTCCCAGTATTTTGCACGCTAGGACAGAAACGCTCCATATTACATATTCATTAAGGCAAACATGCTAAATGGACAGTGCGTGTTGTTTTACTCATATGAAAGACGCAATCCTCACTGCGTGTCGTTAGTAGATCAGATAGCACATTTTTTGCTGGTGGTATCAAGTTTGCACACGTTTTAAGACACGCAAACCTTTAGTAAATCAGGCCCTTGGTTTTTCTTTGTCTCACTTTTTATTTTTCAAGGCAGTCTTATTCTTTTTCTTAATCTTTCAAGATTTCGAACCGTAGGAACGAATCCTACTGAATTGTTACGCACATTTTTGAGAACTTTCATTCTTCCTGGCTCAAAGCAAAGGCCTTTTCAACTCTTTTGGGCTCATCACGTCTTGGACGCCAGTTTCCTGATTTCTAAAGAGGAAATTTAACTGTCAAAAGACTTTCTTTTAAGTACTTCCACGTTTTGATCACTCGGAGCCTTTGGGAGACAACGCAAACCAACTTCTGCATTCATCATCGGAAATCAACACCTCGGGCTACAGAGACCACTTTCACCCGGCTGCCTGAGGACAGCTAACTGGCTAGTTGGATAGTGCTTTGGACTGGAAGTACCGACGCTAGACCACTTGGGGAAAGGCTCGAAACAACGTCACCAGTAAGGATGACTGCTCTTAGCTGGTGTTGAGATTAAGATTGGTCGTGTCTCCTTAAACAATCTGAGTCCAAATTTAATCCCAAAATTGGTTAATCACCTTTTTATTCTTTGTTCGTTTAATAGTTAAATCATTTAAACAATACTGCGTTTTATCTCGTCACTAAACATATCATTTCACCATACGAGTTGAATTATAGAGTTCGAGGTGTAACATGTCATGTTCATACATCATTATTGCATCATCACTGTCATAATAATATTCTTTATATCTGTTTCATTTATATTATTGTTTATCATTTTCTTTATTAAACTTAAACATAAAATTCAGAACTATTGTCCGTGTCTTTTCCTGATTTAAGCTGCTCCAGAGTTCACAAATTCTGATATGAGATTGATTATTAATAAACTAATATCATTTAAGTTAAACCGGGGGTGGTGCCCTTCTCGAGGTATATTAGATAAATTCATATCTAATATATTAATTTCCCTACACTCTTGCTGTACCAACAATGGTACTCTAAATGGGACCTCATTCACAAAATGAACATCATGCTGAGTTGAAGTTGACTATTAACAAGCTATTAAGACCAATAACTGAAAGGGGGTAGTAGTCAAACTGGAAGTATGGACATTTTCTAATAGACTTGAAAACAATCGGATTTATTTTGCAACCAGTGGAGTCGCCCCCTGCAGGCCATTAGAAGAACTTCAGTTTGAATCAAGCGGTATCCTCCGGTCTTGAAAAATGAAGCCAATGCGGGAGTGCAAAATCCAGAAATCCAAGATGGCTACCATCTAACAGGGTGAAAACGTATCTTTTGAATTTTAAACTAAGATAGTTCTTCAGTGAAAATTATCATTAAAAGACACAAAATATGGCAGGAAATGTATCAAACATATGTCTGTGTCTCTTTTTGTTTGTTTGTTTTTTCATGTGCATTTATTTTATTCATTGTTTACCCAAGCTTCAATACTTTATTAAGTAGCAAAGGATATCGATAATTGTTACCACAGCAACCAAAATTAAAGTCCTACACACCCAATGTTGGGTATTTTCTTAATCGTTTTTATTGAACAAAAAAACAAACTCCTCTCCAAATGTCCTCTCCTCTGCTGTCTGTCTGTTTATAGGAGACAGAAACTAAACACCAAAAGGACTTGAAAAACGTCAGTATTCACAGACTTGTGAAACTGATTCATTCACAGCCGCTCTCTCTCTCTCTCTCTCTCTCTCTCTCTTTCTCACTTGCGGCGGCTGTAGGTTAAAATATGACTGATGTTGTGTCAGTTATTTCAAAGCTTTGGTATTAAAAAGTCATGAAACAGTTTGATCAATTTAAAACATTCATTTATTGATTTTATTTGATCTGACCAAATTAAGTGACAATTTAAAGTGTCCAATTGACCTCGAAGATGCATATTTTTGGGGTGTGGGAGGAAACCGGAGACCCCCGGGGAAAACCCAGGACATGCAAACTCCACACAGACAGGGGGAGGTGTCTGCTGTGTGCAGGCTTGTCTAGTGTTTGCGTTCAGAGTATTTTAATGTCAAAAATCGGTCCTTATGTCTGTGGTCTCCCACATTTTTAAAATTGATTAAGATTTGAAAATCGTCTAGTGTGGGTAGCGAAAAACTTCTCAGAGCTTTACTTCTGACCTCGTCTGTCCTACATATGTGAAGCAGGGTTAGGGTTAGGGTTAGGGTTAGGGTAAGTGTTTTAAAAGTGTTTTAAAAGTGCTATATAAATAAAGACATACTTACCTACATGACACCGACTCGGTTGCAGCAGAACTTCCTATTGAACCAGGATTTAAGCCGCTGGAAGCAGTTCTTCCTCTTCTTGTTGCAGTTACTGTCATTACAACATCAAGTAATAATGTTTAATCCAGTAGATGTCGCCCTTGAGCACCAGCATGAAACCAAAACAAACGTTTGGCCACACCTCCACCATGCTGAAGCCTCCACTGTCCACACCGCGGACACACCCCCAACGCTCCTCGCGTTTCCACAAATTAATTGAGCACAAGCGGTGGACAAAATTGACCCTTGGCTCCAGCTGCAATCACCTGTGGCCTGCATTGTTGTGTTAGAGGGCTAATGCTAACACACTTTGAACTTAATAGTTCAAAAGTAGTTCTATATTTACTGATAAAGAAATAATCTATTGATACCAGAACTGTTATTTGTATCAGGCTTTAAACATGTTTGTTTGCGATGTAAACATTTACATTTTAATACGGGACCTAACGGGGATGCCTTGGCTTTTGCAGCCTGCCTCAAGTGGACAATGGAGGAACTGCAGTTTTTTGCAGGTATTTGTCTTAAAATGTACACAGCATGCAAATCAATCACTGAGATTATGAAATCTTAAATAATAAATAGATAATAGAAGTACTGAGATGTTTAAAAACACCCATCAGTTAGAAACAAAATCTACTTTAAAAAGTTAAAGTACTTACTGGGTGATGAAGGGGTGCCGGAGGACTTCATCGGGAGTGATCCTCTCGTTCTGATCCATCGTCAGCATGGCCTTCATTAACTCGATGAACTGCTCGTATTTTGCAGCCTCATCTTTGTAATCCATTGACCTCTAGTTATGAAAAACAAGGATCAAGTCCACCATCAGTCAAGCCATCATCCTGGTCATCCATAAAGACAGAAAACTGACAGTGACAGTGCAAGAAGCTTCCCACTTTACCTTTTTGAGATCATCCAGAGATGAAAACTCGTGTCTCTCGGGGGCTTTTGGAGGAATGCCTCTCCAGTACTCCTCACGCGTCTGAAAGGAGGTTCACTGTGTTCATATGAATGTTTCTCTTCCTTAATCTAACTAACCAACAGCAGTCCATAAACATCATTTTTATGCACACCTTAAAGTATCACATGAGTCTAACAAAATAAAATAAGAAACTTGTGGTACCTGGAACCTCCAGCTTTTGGACCTAATAAAAAATGTAGGTGTCTTAGTTGCTTTGTTCAGAAACTCGTCTGACGGATGACCCAGGAGTTCAATCATAATCTGCAGCTGGAGATAAAACATATCAACACATCAACAACAACAACACTTCTCTTCTTGTCTACATGCTAATGCTAATAACTCCCACCATGGCTAACATGTGAAGTTCTCTGCACAGCTAAAAGCACATTATGTCCCTCTGTCCTACATGTTAGGTGAACCCTTTAGTTTTAGATTTGATCAACTGCCATGTGTGATTGCATTGACGTTAGCTACAAGCTAAACCCAGGGTTCAGGAGGAGGTATTTGTGAAGTTCTGCTTTAACAAACGATTAGGAAAAACAACTACTAAACTAGACCTTAACAAGTGTCATCAGTTGATCTGTTAGCTAAAAGAGTCAAGCTTTGATAAATTACTTACTGTGTCATATTCTTCAATCTTAAACAGGAAGTCACCGCAGACCATGGTAAATAACATGCAGCCCAATGACCACATGTCGATGGCCTCAGAAAATGGCAGGCCCAAAATTATCTCGGGAGCCCTGAGTGTTGGAGAAAAGCGTTTGATAGAGTCAGTAACACTGTCATATTCCAAGGAGTGAAAATAAAAACATGAATTTGGCAAACAATGGATTTTTCCTCATTGGGAACAAATGAAAAAGTATGCTGGCCCATAATCAGCATGATCTTGGATCTTACCTAAAGAAAGCTGCTTGTAGCTTCATGCCCTGCCTGGCTGTAGATGTCTCTATGGCCTCGCCAAAGTCTATGAGTTTAACTCTTAAGGGTAGTTTGCAGTCCACTAGCATTACATTTTTTGGTTTGATGTCAGTGTGGATCACCCCGATCTTCTTCAGTGCTTGAAGAGCTGTGGCCACCTACAAGAACAATACAAACATGTTAGATACTGTACCAAGGTTTAACAGACGGTTACTTGTGCTTTCTATCTGAAGCTGCTGAATTCATACCTGTTCGATTATAGACCTTGTCTCCGTTAACGTCATAAGTCTGGACTTATGTTTCATATATTCACATAAGGTCGCCTCAAGACTCTCAAAGACCAGCGCCTGGCCTTGCATTACATTAAAACATTCATGGAACTTGACGATGTTGCACTCGTCAAGTTTTAGCCTCATCAACCTTCTAAGCATGGAAATCTGGAGAAAAACGACAAGATGTTCACCAAAGTTATAATCTTTGTGTTAAAGTCAGGAAAATAAATATGAATTTGCAACATGGGCATGTGAATGGGTATGAAAGTTAGTCTATATTTCTGTCGGGGACATTGTGCTTTGAGTGGTCAGAAGACTAGAAAAGGGCTTTATAAGCACAGACCAGTTGCATAAGGTAACATTTGTTTGCCCTTGTGATCACTAAATCTAACTTATTAAATATGATGCACCAGCTATAAAACTGTCAAATCTCTATTTCATGTTGTGAACTTCAAAATCTACCAAACGTCTTACCTCTGGTCTGAAGCAGTCGTCAGTGGATAAAGGGATCTTTATGGCTACAACTTTGCCCATGTCTCTGTCAAAACACTTCAACACTTTCCCGAAGCAACCCTCACCCATGACCTTCAGGAACTTATATCGGGGGGGTAGCTGATGGGGGTTTGGGGGAGGCCAAAATGTTATTCTTTGCATCATCTGCATCATGGTGGTCATCTGAAAAGAAACAAGAGAAAATGAGAACAAAGTTACTTACAATCCTGTTTCATAGCCATCATCATGTATGTATGTATGTATGAGTATTTTATTCAGCCAGTACATATACAATAATTTTAAACAATACAGACAGTTCAAACAAAGTCGACGTATTATGTAGTGACTGAAAAGGTAGCAAACTGCAGATAAACGCCTATCCTACATTCTTTTCAAATGAAGCTACCAGCTCGCAGAAGAAAAAACAAAACAACAAAAACAACAACAAATAAATCATTCACATTTATAATGATCAAAAATAGCTCTGCGAAGCATTTTTTTTTAAACAAAAGGTGAATTACAGGTTTTTAAATGTATATCGGCATTATTCCATAATTTAACCCCAACACCTGAAACATCTATTATCTTCTATTATCTCTCCAATATGCTCAGGTGTTCTTAGTCTCACTAAAGTGCACGGAGGTTCGCTTTTACCTGTTGAGCATTTAATATTAAAGTTCTGTACAATTACGAAAACAGGAAGGTGATCACTGACATCACTTATAAGCAGACCACTTGTTGCTTGATAATGAACATTGGTAAAAGTATGATCAATTAGTGTGGCACTTTCTTTGGTTATCCGGCTAGGTTTGTCAATAAGGGGCCAGAGGCCTAAACTAAACATTCAATTACAAAAGTCTCGAGTCAATTTGTGTTCATTCCATTTGATCAGATCAATATTGAAATCACCACAAACAAAAAGTTGTTTCTTATTACATACCTTTCCCAAAATATCAACAATAATATTCATAAATGAATCAATGCAAGAACCAGGCGTTCTATATATGCAACTCAAGATTACACTCTTAAATGTAGTAGAGTGAATTTCAATTGTCAAGCTCTCCATAATTTCATCAACAACTGTACAGTCCACTACTTTACATTGAAGATCTTTCTGTACAAAAAATGCCATAATTGAAAAACCCTCCAGATGAAGTTCATTAAAGTGATTATCAGAGTAGTACTCAGCGTTTGATTTGATATCTTTATAAAAATGTACATCCGGATCAATGTCGTTTTCAAAACCAAATGATTTATATCCCGTTAACTTGAGAAAACTTAGATTTGACTCCATATATTTTTCATTATTATAATTAAACTCAGCTAAAGATTTCCATTTTGAGAGAAATCATCACTCTCCTCCGTAAAAGGAAGATACATGTAATCATCCGTCATATTATAAAGAGAAAAAACATGCTCCTCTGTGAAAAAAACCCAGTTTGTCTTAAATCTGTAAATGTTAATATTGTACATTTCTTCTCTCTGTCCAACTCCAGTTTGGAATAAACAGAGAGCCCAGATATCGAGCTCCATCGAGGAGAGATAAAGAGGAACTTACCTTTGTCAAAGAGGTTGATTAATTGATTTACGCGCAGTCAAAAACACTGAAGCTTGTGGTTTGTTCGACGTTTTAAACTGGTGTGATAGACTGGTTGATTACTTTTCACAGAGAATGTTCTAGGATTCCATAAGTCATTGTGAGGTGGCCATCAAAGCCGTCATTTTAAATCTTATGATCAAAGCCCTCATTCTAAATCTTATGTTCCCACGGCAACAAGTGGTTCAATGTAATGACCACATGCTATTATCTGGGAGAGTCAGCAATAACAAGCTTTTAATGTACATATGAAAAAGATGCACACTGGTGCTCTGGGTGTTACAGTTGATCTACTGGTGCAACCTAAATATAAAGCACAGTAAAACAGGGGACAGAAGCCAAAATAGCTTTTAAATAAAATGGCTGTCCTGATTACAAACAAAGTTCCTTCACTGAAAAAATGATTTGAATTGACTTTGAATGAATCTTATGTTCCCACGGCAACAAGTGGTTCAATGTAATGACCACACTTGTTATGTGGTCAAATCAGGTTTGAGGTCACATAATAAAGGCCATGTTATGCACCTTGTAATAACTAGTGTAGGAGTGACATTAGGATCTAAAAACATGTTCTGTAATACAAGACAGCAATGTGACCACAATTACAATGGCTTACCATATTAGTCGAGGAACAAACCCCCAAAAAGGCTTTAGTTTTCGAGATACCCCTACCCGAGGTAGAACAAAGCACAACCATATTTTTTCATAACTTGAACATGTCTAGTTTATGAAACGGATGGTTGTATAAAAATATTTTACTGCAAAATTTATTTTTTTGAGTGTTTTATGCATCTTACTAAAAAGTGAAAATAGTGAAAATTAGAGCTTCTCTGAAAGGGACAGCTCCTGCCTTATCACATGTATCTCTGGAAATCAAAATCAGAATGTCACCAAATGTGGACAGGATGTTCACAGATAGTTATTTATTACTATTGAGCAAAGTTTTTATCAATACCATTTTCAATTTTTGAAATGTACACACTTAAACACACATGTAGATTAGGCGGAAATTGAAAATTGAAACAAAAATTCAAAATGTATGTATATCAAAGTGTCATTTTTTAAGTAAGGACACCAATCATTAAAATATGTCATTTTTATCTTCTTAAGAGTGTTATCTAAACATAAAAACAAGTTATTTGACTTTTGACTTGACCCTCTGCTGTCACCAGCCCCTACCAGGAAACTAGTGCAGCCAGGATTTCAAGGCGACCTGTACAATGGGGCCCTATTGATGAGTATGTGGGAGGAGGTTGCCACAAACAACAGATTAAGACTAAACAACAAGACACAATATAACTGTATTCTATAAAATATATATAATAAAACATTTTATAGTTATTCCTAATACATTCTGTCTCCTATTTTCTATCTTACATAGGATTTATATGATGACACTAGGAGTCAACCCGCTGATTTCAACAATATCGTCACCTAGTATGAGATTTTTTCTATTTCATTGTAAGAAATATAAACATTGTCTTGCAATCAGTTGTGAAATATTAATGAATTAAAATACAGTATTGATATATATAACCTTGAGTTCATAGAATTAGCACATTCTTCATAAAGTCTGTTTGTATATCGGACATACGGCCTGTTGTAGTTTTTTAATGCAATTCAGTCATATAAAGATGATGTGAAGTCACCATATCTCCTGCTTTTAAGATGAACCCGAGTTACTCCAGAGGATACACTGGATGGAGGGATAATTTTTATTATACCCTTAGTATGTTAAAGTGTTAAAAAAAGCTACAATAGCTTTTTTTGTTGAATATTTAACAGGCAACCAATGGAGCTGCTTATGATGGCGTTAATGTGTGCGAGGTGAATTAGGATAATAATCATGCAAACATGTTTATAAGAACCTTCTTTATACATTTGCTTTACCTCATCATGTATAATGAAATTGGATTTTAAATGCTAATTACAATGGATGATTTCCACTTAAGACAACAGTACTGTGAACCTGGGTGCTAACACCGTGCAACTAAAAACTGTTGTGTCACACTTAGCGTCCCCTGTAGACAAAGTTTGACCTCTTATCTCTTCTTGATCTTGTCCTGTACTTGTGTAAGTTGTGTTTACTGATGAAAAATCTCCTTCAGCCAAGTTTAAACAGTCACGTGTATCTCTAACTCTGAATCTTGGCTGTAGAAAATGACACCAACCCGCTAAAAGCAGTAATGAATAACAATAACTTCATAGAATAAAAATATATCATATAGCTTTAGGTCTTGTTTGCTTGTGTATACCATTTAAATATATCAGTATAAGTTTAAGGGAGCTTCATAACCAACTAAAAAAATCCTCACAGGTTCTCCAAGAAGACAATTGATGTAGAAAATAACCATCTACAAAGACAACACCACCAAATCAACACAGCACAACCAAATCAAGACAACACAACCAAATCAAGACAACACAACCAAATCAAGACAACACAACCAAATCAAGACATCACAACCAAATCAAGACATCACAACCAAATCAAGACATCACAACCAAATCAAGACATCACAACCAAATCAAGACAACACAACCAAATCAAGACATCACAACCAAATCAAGACAACACAACCAAATCAAGACAACACAACCAAATCAAGACATCACAACCAAATCAAGACAACACAACCAAATCAAGACAACACAACCAAATCAAGACATCACAACCAAATCAAGACAACACAACCAAATCAAGACATCACAACCAAATCAAGACAACACAACCAAATCAAGACAACACAACCAAATCAAGACAACACAACCAAATCAAGACAACACAACCAAATCAAGACAACACAACCAAATCAAGACAACACAACCAAATCAAGACAACACAACCAAATCAAGACATCACAACCAAATCTACACATCACAACCAAATCAAGACAACACAACCAAATCTACACATCACAACCAAATCAAGACAACACAACCAAATCAACACATCACAACCAAATCAAGACAACACAACCAAATCAAGACAACACAACCAAATCAAGACAACACAACCAAATCAAGACAACACAACCAAATCAAGACATCACAACCAAATCAAGACAACACAACCAAATCAAGACATCACAACCAAATCAAGACAACACAACCAAATCAAGACAACACAACCAAATCAAGACAACACAACCAAATCAAGACAACACAACCAAATCAAGACAACACAACCAAATCAAGACAACACAACCAAATCAAGACATCACAACCAAATCAAGACAACACAACCAAATCTACACATCACAACCAAATCAAGACAACACCACCAAATCAAGACATCACAACCAAATCAAGACAACACAACCAAATCAAGACATCACAACCAAATCAAGACATCACAACCAAATCAAGACATCACAACCAAATCAAGACAACACAACCAAATCAAGACATCACAACCAAATCAAGACAACACAACCAAATCAAGACATCACAACCAAATCAAGACAACACAACCAAATCAAGACATCACAACCAAATCAAGACAACACAACCAAATCAAGACAACACAACCAAATCAAGACAACACAACCAAATCAAGACATCACAACCAAATCAAGACATCACAACCAAATCAAGACAACACAACCAAATCAAGACATCACAACCAAATCAAGACATCACAACCAAATCAAGACATCACAACCAAATCAAGACAACACAACCAAATCAAGACATCACAACCAAATCAAGACAACACAACCAAATCAAGACAACACAACCAAATCAAGACATCACAACCAAATCAAGACATCACAACCAAATCCAGACAACACAACCAAATCAAGACAACACAACCAAATCAAGACAACACAACCAAATCAAGACATCACAACCAAATCAAGACAACACAACCAAATCAAGACAACACAACCAAATCAAGACAACACAACCAAATCAAGACAACACAACCAAATCAAGACAACACAACCAAATCAAGACAACACAACCAAATCTACACATCACAACCAAATCAAGACATCACAACCAAATCAAGACAACACAACCAAATCAAGACAACACAACCAAATCAAGACATCACAACCAAATCAAGACAACACAACCAAATCAAGACAACACAACCAAATCAAGACATCACAACCAAATCAAGACAACACAACCAAATCAAGACATCACAACCAAATCAAGACATCACAACCAAATCAAGACAACACAACCAAATCAAGACAACACAACCAAATCAAGACAACACAACCAAATCAAGACAACACAACCAAATCAAGACAACACAACCAAATCAAGACATCACAACCAAATCAAGACAACACAACCAAATCAAGACAACACAACCAAATCAAGACATCACAACCAAATCAAGACATCACAACCAAATCAAGACAACACAACCAAATCAAGACATCACAACCAAATCAAGACAACACAACCAAATCAAGACAACACAACCAAATCAAGACAACACAACCAAATCAAGACATCACAACCAAATCAAGACAACACCACCAAATCAACACAACACAACCAAATCAAGACAACACAACCAAATCAAGACAACACAACCAAATCAAGACAACACAACCAAATCAAGACATCACAACCAAATCAAGACAACACAACCAAATCAAGACAACACAACCAAATCAAGACAACACAACCAAATCAAGACAACACAACCAAATCAAGACATCACAACCAAATCAAGACAACACAACCAAATCAAGACAACACAACCAAATCAAGACATCACAACCAAATCAAGACAACACAACCAAATCAAGACAACACAACCAAATCAAGACAACACAACCAAATCAAGACATCACAACCAAATCAAGACATCACAACCAAATCAAGACATCACAACCAAATCAAGACAACACAACCAAATCAAGACAACACAACCAAATCAAGACAACACAACCAAATCAAGACATCACAACCAAATCAAGACAACACAACCAAATCAAGAAAAAAAAACGGTTTATATATCCGGATTCTTCTCCGTCCTCTTCTGGTTTCCCCTTTTTGGAATGACGATCACAGAATACCGCCGCCTGCTGGCATGGAGAGTTATTTCCTCTCACGAACATGCAGAACATACGTGGGGGTTGGCCATTGGCTGTAGTCTTTGCGGTGTGTTCAAGTGCAACTTTTTGGCCAAGACAAAGGCGTCGTGAGGCGACATCACAGTCGGCCTTCGTTGCAACTAGTTCTTTGCCGTCTGCTTGGTGTGAGCCAGCCTTTAAGCCTGGCTCAGACTGCAGGATAATCGGGCCGATTTGAGGTCCGATTCCTCCTCCCGACAATCGCAGGCTCACTCCCAACTCCAGGCTGCTCGGAACCGATTATCTGGCCAGATTATCTTGTAGTGTGAGTGGTACAAAGTTCCAATCTTAACGTCCCCGAACTGCTCGGTGATCGTCGGGGACGCCCCGATTTATTTCAAACATGTTTGATATTTAGAATGTAAAATCTTGACAATTACGTCATAAACGCGTCTGGCAGAAGTCGCGCATGACAACAATATTATATAACCTCTAATTATCTCTGCAAAACGCAGAAACCTACAGTCCTCGGTGGCTGCTCAGCCACCTGCATGCGAGTCCATATACGTCAGCTTTTTTTTTTTTAGGTTTCTGTTCACAGGACGGCACAGATCATCAGTGCAGCACTTTTCTGAAACATTACATCCATATATCTAAGTTTGTATCAACTTTCCTATATCCTACAACAACTTCCACTTCCTCCTCTTCCGTCCCCTGGAGTCCGTTGGAGTTTTAAATGAAACTTTATTAACAATTGTCAACGCTGCGTCCCGATTTTCACTCGTACAGTGTGAGCTCTCAGGAAGTGCCCAACAATCGGGTCGTACAGTGTGAGCACATAAATCTTAAGGTCTGGTCGTGCGTCTTAAACGATTCAGTCGTACAGTGTGAGCTGACGTTCCACCCCGACTTTTATACAATCGGGGGAATATCGTACAGTGTGAGCCAGGCTTAAGGGGGGGTTGAATCTTTTTTTGAACAGCATTTTATGAACGATACGCATGATTGACAGGCGGGCGCGATGTAATGGTTCGCCAAGAGGCTTAAACCCTGCCTCAGCTCCAGCTCTCAGCCTGTCATAGGTTGACTGAAAGTTAGGCTGAGACAGGATTTCCAGCATGGTGGCTGCTGTCGATGAGCCTCTGGAGCCCCCTGCTGTTACAGATGGATGACGTCACTCAGGCTTAGTCCATTAATATTAACAGTCTGTGGTCAAAACGCATAGACACATCCCTGTTAATAAAGGATTTTAATACAGCATCAGAGTGCCTCGACTTTCAGTTTAGACTGCCTTTTCTTCACAACACTGAAAACACTGATTCTGGCCCCTAGTATATCTTGCATGTTTTAATGTAGCCTATTTGATATAGGAGGCGTCTTTGCCTCATTTACACAGTTACAGCGGAAGTATGGACTTGAGAATCACAATTTTTTTCGTTATCTACAAGTTAGAGATTATGTACGGAAACACTCAAGAGGGTTTGAGACTGTAACACTATCAAAATAGATGACTGTCTGAAATTATCCCCATATGAAGCTAAATTGATATCTCATATCTATAATACTCTCTTATCAATGAGCTCCCCCTCATCTGTAAGCTTTAGACATAAGTGGGAAGAAGAGTTTGGTGAATCAATTTCAGAAGATGTATGGAAGAGAAGCCTTGAGAATATACATACTTGTTCAAATAACGCAAGACACTGTCTCATCCAATTTAAAATCATACACAGGATCCACTACTCTAAAGAAAAGCTACACAAAATATATCCGGAGGTATCGCCTAAATGTGACAGATGCCAGTCTTCTGTGGCGACTCTTCTTCATAGTTTTGTTTTATGTCCAAAGATTAAGTCTTTCTGGGTTGATATCTGTAGAACTATGTCTGAGGTCATGAATACTCCAATTACACCAGAGCCCCTGCTCATCATTCTTGGAACATCTCTGGCCTTTAGAGAACTAACTGCAACACAGCGGTACTTTCTCTCTTATTGTCTTATAACGGCAAAAAAATTAGTTCTTACTTTGTGGAAAAGCGCAACTGTTCCTACTTCTAAAATGTGGTTAGATAGTCTAACTAACACTCTCCATTTGGAAAGGATCAGATATGTTCTGAAGGACAGACTTCAACTATTCAATAAAATTTGGAAACCTCTGGTATCATTTCTTGCAACGGCTGGTCAAGTGTAACAGTTCTCATCCTAGTACACACTGTATAACAACTGAGTTGATTGAAGAGTGAAGGTCTCTATGGGTCGTGGGGGTAGGGGTGGGGTGGGTGGGTTTTCTTTATTTTAGTTTTATTTTAGTACTATTTGTATTTTGTTTGTTTCTCTGTTCCTTTTTTCGTTGCATGTTATTGCACTTTATTTCTTAAATATCTTATTTAAATGTTACCCATGTGCCTTTCATCTATCCGAGCTGTGAATAACTTTAAGGTTACATGCACAACTGTTAAAACTGTTAAAACGACTCTGAAATATATTGTTGATTGTATGTCCGATTTACTTGCTCAATAAAAGATATTTGAAATAATGTAGCCTATTTGAATATGTTATGGAATCTTTCATATATTTTTTAATTAATAGTTACATGTATTCCCACTTTTTAAATCAATCGTAATTTACTCGGTTAAAAGTTAAAAGAAAAAAATATGGTCAATTTAATTAGCAGGTACTGCTCTGAAGCAGAATGAAATTCCGCCATTATTTTCCTCCCGCTTCTCTGCTCATATCCAGCAGGCTCATCAATTTCAGTAAGTAAGCAATATATAACCATGTATGGTTTATATTTCTACTTGAAGATTGTTCTGTTAAAACTCTCACAAACATGTTATTAGTTAGCTAACACCATTGTTGTGTTTTTGTTAGATTAAATCAGCCCTGCCATGGCTAACCTACATTTAAACTAGCTTAGCTTCAAGCCTAATGCCCTGCCACTGAGGTTAAGTGCAGACTGCCTTTTCAAACCATGATTCAGACACGGCAGCAACAACCTGTTTTCTGAAATCCTCTCAAGTAGGCCTGGGCAAAGAAACTATAACGGTATCTTTTATTTCATTTTATTTATTTTTTAAATGTTCGCTAAAAGTCTGTTAAAAGTAATATTTACAGCCACCGGATGAGACTGCGGTCAAGTGAGCCGTCTTTTGCAAAACGCCGGTCAAGCCAGCCGCCTCTCAAAATATGATGCGCGTTTATAGAAGTATTTACGGTACGGGTGCTTGGAGCGTCCAAAAAGGAAGAATACGGCCGCCTATTTTCGAGAACTTGTTATTGAATATGTAATGAAATGAAAATAAAATCAAAATGTAATTACAAGTATAATAGCCCTTTACATTTTAAGATGTTTTTTTACGATAGTTTAAGTCTGCTCAAATTAGCATTAAGAGCTTTGATATTTTGGTCATATTGAATATATTATTTTTAGGAATCTGTGACAGGTGACAAATATCTTTCAATGGATTCTTATTCCTTATGTCCCTGGCTGTTACCCTGAGACTTTTCAGCAGATTTTACTGTATAGTTTTTGAGAAAATTAAAGGTAAGTTCTGCTCAAATTAGCATTGAGAGATTTGATATTTTAGTTATATTCAATACTTTATTTTGAAAAATCCATGACAGGTGACAAAGGTCTTTCAATGGATTCTTGTTCATCATGTCCCTGGCTGCTATCCTTGGACTTTTCAGCAGATTTTACTGTATAGTTTTTGAGATGTTTTTGTATAGTTCTCTGTCTCTCTCTCTCTCTCTCTGAGATCATGTTATTGCATGCCACTATCTGTAAATCTCAGCTACTACTAACCACATAATTTCATAGGAGCTCCTTAGCTCTCTTAGGTCCCTCGGGGTCGTTGGTGGATGGTCTACCTGACCAACCCCCCTCAACCCCCCCCAACCCCCCTCCCTTCTGCCTCTTCAAAGGAAGTTTTTTCTTTCCAATTTAACTTTTGCTGCTTTGCGAAAGTGCTGATGATGTATTAAGCCGGGCCTTTGTAATATAGAAATAAGTAAGGTCCTTTACCTGCTTTTTGTAAAGCGTCTTGAGATAACACTTGTTATGAATTGGTGCTATACAAATAAAGATTGATTGATTGATTCTCTAAGTGTGCAGGTATACACACTGGCTTAGTCTTTTTTTTTTTATAAAGCTCTTCTTTGTTTAGTTCCTTCTTATTTATGTACAGACCTTCAAATAACCAGAAGCAAATGCCTTGATGTTTTCAAACTGTCTGTTCCTCAACCTCGTGTCTTGCACAGAGTTTGGAAAAAGAGCGTTCAGTTTTGCTGCTCCCTCTGCATGGGCCTTTCTCCAAAATGACTTGAAAATTGCCGAACTAATTTCGCTTGAAGCCTTTGGCTCAATCTTGAAAGACAAAAAACATGATACAATTTGACAATTGTAATCTGTCATCACGACTGTGCACTTTATCTGTAAAACAATTTGCACATTGTAATTGTTGTTTTCTCTGAATTCATTGTTTGTAAACTGTTTCTTTAATATGTAATGTTTATTATGACGTGTGCTGCCGCCCTCTTGGCCAGGTTTCCGTGTGAAACAGATCTTGTTCTCAATGGGTTAATTACTTGGTTAAATAATGAGGGTTTTTTTCCTGGTTGAATAAAGGTTAAATAAAAAATACATATAAATAAAGGTTAACATTTTTTTTTTAAATATACAGAAAAATCAATATGACTACAATTTTTAAAAATCAGTTACAGGTGCAGAATATATTTTTTTTTTTCTTCTGAATTTTGTCTTGAAAACCAAAATAAATACAAAAAGCTAGCTCTATCTTGATCGAACGCTAGAAACCCGCGGAAGCCAACCCATTCCTCCCCCCCTCCTTTTTGGCTGAAGAATTTCAGAAAAATTGTAGGGCGAGTAGTAGTATTATTATTTATGATATAGCAGTCATTTGCTATATTCAAGCTGTCCGCAGTAGATAGTTGGTCATTTTTATGTAGGCTACGCACGGACATTTGCTCAAAGTTTCATACTGTGCAGTGTGTTTTCTGTTGCACAGACCTGTGAAGTACAAGCCCATGAACGCTGCGCCAATTTTGCATTCCGCAAGGCCAGTCTGTGTGCAAGCGTGGCTCCCCAAACTGCGCTTTGAAGCTAACTTAGTAGCTCGTCACATATCGTCGTTTTTGAAGGGATTTCCTATGACTTAAATTGTTTATCCAAGAGTTAATGCTATATGATAGGTTGTATGGTAATAAGAGCAATCACATCCTAATGTTTATTGACTTACTAATAACCATCCAACTTCTATACATACAGTCAACTTCTATTTAGAAGGGGGGGAGGTTCAAAAATCATACTAGTTTATTTTCTTCCATTTCAGTACTCCCATGGTAATTAAGGGCCTATGTAATCTTAATGATGTAATGTTATCTTGACTTTCAGATAGGACAGAAGAGGACAAAAGGAGTCTGACAGGTGACTATCAATGATTGTCAACTGACAGCACAACGGGTTAGAGGAGGATGAGCATCAGCAGCACGAAGATGTTGTGTTGTCCAGGAAATCCATTGCATTAAATAATTCTTTCTGTTTACAATTTGTATGCAACCCTGCACGTCATAATACTGTATATACATGAATACATAATATATACAAATTCAGAACAACTTCACTGTCTACTTTCTGTTTTGCAAAAGGAAGAATTAGATCGGCTTGCATGTGCAGAAATCTGCTATTAAAAAGGGGTCATTAAAAAACAAACCACATCCAGACAGGACACATCGAAAACATATTTATTATGTTTATACATATATATACAAATAGATATTAGATTTTTACTATGCACTTATGTACCAAGATAAATTCATTAAATAAATGTCTAACAAAGTCAGAAACATTAATAACTGGTCCTGCAGTTTGTCTGTGCCTTTCATACGTGTTGTCCTTGCATGTAGTCTCCACCATGGTTTTCTGTGCTGCGTGGGGATGCTCCAAACGATCTGAAAAAGGAGTGAAAATGTATGGATTCCCCACTGAACCAGAGAGGAGAAAGAAATGGTTAGCCAAAGTCAGCAGGAGCAATCTGAAATTAAATAAAGATTATAACAATAAAAAAATCTGTGAGGTAATCATATTCAAACACTTCATTTGCACTTTTTACAAAGAACACAATAGAAAAGCTTACTGTTTGCTTAAAAAAAAATTAAGATATGTAGCCTAGAAAAAACTGAGTTGTGTGTGTGAAGTAAACTCAAGTTATTCTGCTGGCACATTTTCAGACAGACCAGTTTGTAAGGACAGAAAAGGGCAAGACTAGACTGAAGAAAGATGCCATTCCCACAGTCTTCATGCATCGCCCTGCGGCCAAAAAGAGGAGGAGCCCTGCACCACGATGCACCCCTGGACATGTAAATATGACAACAATAGCTGTTGATCACAGCTACAGTCTTAAAGATGACACAGGTATACAAGTATGAACTCTTAATATATCTATTTTTTGAAGCGATACATTATTTTGAATACTTAAAAATTGACAGTGCCATGTCCACTACTTGCTTCAGTTTCAAAGATTGAGGAAAGAAGGGATGAGGAGACTGAGAGAGGGGAAAATGAGAGTGAAGAAAGAGAGATCATGGCTAGTGAGGAGAGACAGGGAGAGCCGTCACAGCCCAGTCAGCCAACAGCCAGTGAGCCAGCAGCCAGTCAATCAAATCTATTGAAAAAATTAGAGAGACAAGAAAAAATTACCAAAAAAACAAAGGCAGCACTAAGAAAAATAAGGAAGGAAAATGCAGCTCTCAAGAAGACTATGAAAATTAGGGACCACAAAATAAAGAAAACTTTTTCAAAAGACCAAATGAAGGCATTAGGCAAGCTAACCACAAAAGAAATGGAGCAATGAAACGATTAAGAAGGCGTTGAAAATTCGCTTTGCTGCCGGTCCAACAGGTTACAAGACCCTGCAGGAATTGGAGATTCCCCTACCAGGAATACAAACCCTGCAAAGAAGGATGCAGTGTGTTAAATTTGAGCCTGGTGTGTTGACAGAGGTCTTTGCATTCCTAAAACTGAAGGTAGATGGATTAACAGAGCTTGACAGGGAATGTGTACTAACCTTGGATGAAATGGCAATCTCACCAAGTGTGGAGTTGCACATGCTTACTGGCAAACTGTATGGTGATGTGTCTTTACCAGGTCACACAGGAGTAGCAACACATGCTTGTGTGTTTATGTTGGCTGGAAACACAACACGATGGAAGCAAGTAGTTGCTTATCATTACAGTTGCAATTCTACCAATGGAGCAGAGTACAGGCCAATAATTGTAGATATAATACAGAGGGCAGCATCCATATGGCTACATGTGCTTGATGTCACCACTGACATGGATAGCCCTAACCGGGCAATGTGGAAGTCCTTTGGGGTTAACCAGAATAAAACATCAGTGCCACATCCAGTGACACCAGACAGGCAGCTCTATTTCATGCCTGATGTCCCACATCTGGTAAAAAATCTTAAAAGTGCCCTTGTCCGTGGACAGGTGTTCACAATTCCCGAGGACATTGTAATAAAAGAGAACCTCCCCTCTAACGAAGTTTCAGTGGTCCCTATTAAGGACTTATTGGCCTTTCAAGAAGGGATGGCATTAAAAATAGCTCCCAATCTCTCAGCTGCAGCGATTGAGCCAAGTCACTTCGAAAAGATAGATAGAGATAGATAGATAGATACTTTATTGATCCCGAGGGAAATTCAAGGCATCCAGTAGCAGTATACAAACATGCAAGACACATAGCAATTGTTACCATAAACACCCCCTGTCCCCCCTCCCATACATATATTAACCCGACAACAAAGATTTAAGGAGCCCCTATACAATTAAACCTGTGCAATTAAAAATAGACCTATACAACTTATATAATGAAATGTACAAACCTGTGCCGGAATAGAAATATATGTGCAATTTAAAAGAAACCTATAAACAGTTAAAGAGCATCTGTAGTTAGACCTGTACATAAGAGATGGAGAGTGTTGACCTTCTGAAGGTATGTGTTGTTGTACAGTAGTGTTAAAGATGGAGGTAGTGCAAGGAATGTGCAGACATTTAAGGTGCAAAAAATAAATAAATAAAGTGATTGTCAAATGTGAAAAGCAAAAATATGTGAAAGCAGACATTAAACAGTCATTAAACAGTCAGTGCAAACATTAAAGTGATTGTCAGATGAGCATTAAGTGTCCAACTAGAGGCTGACTCTTAGGACAGCAGTACAGATGAAAAATGAGTCCAGGAGTCACTGAGTGCTTTATCCCTGCCGTGAAAGTGAGATGTTGTACAGTCTTATGGCCAGGGGGACAAAAGAGTTCTTAAGTCTGTCCGTGGAGCACGCTTGTGACAGCAGTCTGCCACTGAACATGCTCCTCTGCCTGGTGAAGGTGCTGTGCAGAGGGTGGTGGGTGTTGTCCATGATGGAGAGCATTTTGTCCAAAGACCTTCTCTCTGCCACCGTCACCAGAGAGTCCAGCTCTGTGCCCACCACAGAGCCAGCCTTCCTCACCAGTCTGTCCAGCCGTGCTGCATCTCTCTTCTTGCTGCTTCCTCCCCAGCACACCACAGCGTAGAAGAGGACACTGGCCACCACAGACTGGTAAAACATCTGCAGCAGCTTTTTGCAGATGTTGAAGGACCCCAGCCTTCTCAGGAAGTACAGACGGCTCTGTCCCTTCCTACAGGTAGTGTCCATGTTTGGTGACCAGTCCAGTTTGTCATCCAACTGCAGCCCCAGATACCTGTAGGTCCTGACCACCTCCACGTCGACCCCCCCCGATGGAAACAGGTTGCAGATGTGGCTTGTTCCTTCTGAAGTCCACCACCATCTCCTTGGTCTTGGAGGTGTTCAGCTGCAGATGGTTCGAACTGCACCACGTCACAAAGTCCTCAATCAGGCTCCTGTACTCCTCCTCCTGTCCATCCCTGACACAACCAACTATCGCAGTGTCATCCGAGTATTTCTGCATGTGGCAGAGCTCGGAGTTATACTGGAAGTCAGAGGTATACAGGGTGAACAAGACAGGAGAGAGCACAGTCCCCTGTGGTGCTCCGGTGCTGCTGACCACAGTGTCAGATGTGCAGTTCTTCAGTCTGACGTACTGTGGTCTCTCTGTGAGGTAGTCAGTGATCCATCTCACCAGGTACGAGTCCACCCTCATCTCAGTCAGCTTGTCTCTCAGTAGGAGGGGGTGGATGGTGTCAAAGGCGCTTGAGAAATCAAAGAACATGATTCTCATCGCGCTGCTCCCCTGGTCCAGATGAGAGTACGCCCTGTGTAGCAGATAGAGGATGGCATCATCCACGCCCACCTTCGCCTGGTACGCAAACTGCAGTGGATCCTGCGCGTGGTGGACCTGGGGTCTGAGGTGATGGAGCAGCAGTCGTTCAAAGGTCTTCATGACGTGGGATGTCAGTGCGATTGGCCTGAAGTCGCCTGGTTCACTGGGGTTTTTCTTCTTAGGGACCGGGGTGAGGCACGAGGTCTTCCAGAGCACAGGGACCTTCCCAAGCCGCAGGCTCAAGTTGAAGACATGCTGAAGCGGCTCCCCAAGCTCAGCAGAACAGGCCTTAAGCATCCTAGGACACACCCTGTCCGGGCCCGCAGCCTTCCTGGGACGGAGTCTTCTCAGCTCTCTGCTCACCTGATCCCTGGTTATGGTGGAGGGGAGGGGGGTTGAATTGTCTGTGGAGATGGAGGGGGGTGGTGTTGTATTTGTCCTGGTGGCAGTGGGGGTGTTGTTGTTGGGGGGGATGAAGGTCAGGGTGGGGGTGTGAAGAGAGGTGCTGAGTGGGCAGTTACCATTGTTGTTGTTGTTGTTGGGGGGGATGTAGGTCAGGGTGGGGGTGTGAGGAGGGGTGCTGAGTGGGCAGTTACCGTTGTTGTTGTTGTAGGGGGGGATGACGGTCAGGGTTGGGGTATGAAGAGAGGTGCTGAGTGGGCAGTTACCGGCTGCAACGGCTGGGCAGTCAAACCTGTTAAAAAACAGGTTGAGCTGGTTGGCTCTCACAGTGTCCCCATCTTCTGTGTTGTTGTTTTTCTTCTTGCAGCCTGTGATGGTTTTCATGCCCTCCCAGACCTCCCTCATGTTGTTGTTCTGCAGCTTCTGCTCCACCTTCCGTCTGTACTCCTCCTTTGCCTCTCTGAGTCGGACCTTGAGTTCCCCCTGCACGCGCTTCAGCTCTGCCTGGTCTCCCTCCTTGAATGCCCTCTTCTTCCTGTTGAGGATATCCTTGACTTCACTGGTAATCCAGGGCTTGTTGTTCGGGAAGCAGCGTACAGTTTTTGTGGGGACCACAACATCCATACAGAAGTTCATGTAGTCAGTTGTGCAGTGTGTGACCCCCTCAATATCCTCACCGTGTGGCTCCTGCAAGGCACTCCAGTCAGTGGTCTCAAAACAGTCTCTGAGTGGCTCCATTGCCTCAGGAGACCACTTCCTGAAGGTGCGTGTGGTTACTGGTTGCCTTTGAATCTGTGGCTTGTACTGTGGTTTCAGAAGGACCAGGTTGTGATCAGACTTCCCCAGAGGTGGTAGGGGGGTGGCAATGTAAGCGTCCTTCACATTTACATACAGGAGGTCTATTGTCCTGTTCTTCCTGGTAGGACAGCTTACAAACTGGTGAAAGTCCGGTAGTGTTGAGTCCAGTGTAACATGATTAAAGTCCCCAGAGATGGCTATGAATGCTTCAGGGTGCTGTGTTTGTAGTCTTGCGATAGTGGAGTGGATGACGTCACACGCGGTGTCAGCGTGCGCCCGCGGAGGGACGTAAAAACAAACAACAATGGCGTGGGAGAACTGGGCATGTAGCATGGTCGGAGACCTACCGCCAGCAGCTCGATGTCCCTGCTGCACGTTGCCCCCTTCACAGTAACATGTCCCTGGTGGCACCATCTGGTGTTAATAAACAGCGCAAGCCCCCCTCCTTTCCGTTTGCCACTGCGTTTGGTGTCTCGGTCCGCTCTCACTGTTGTGAAGCCCGGTAGATCCACGTTAGCGTCCGGGGTGTTTTGAGTTAGCCAGGTTTCTGTGAAGCACATTAAACTGCACTCTCTAAATGTCCGGTCATTCCTCACAAGGGCAGCCAGCTCATCTGTCTTGTTGGTTGAACAGTTCACGTTCCCCATAACTATCGCCGGAACAGAGGGCTTGTATTTCCACCGCTTAGCCGCTAGCCTAGCCTTCACCTTGGCTCCGGCTCTGCAGCCTCTGTACCTCCGCCTCAGCTCCTCCGGTATGGGGTGAACGATGCCGGCTTGTCCCGTTGTTCGGAGTGAGAGCAGCTTCTCCCTTGAATAAACAAGTTTTCCACTGCTATATTCCCGAAAAGGAGAAAACGTATCCATAGGATATACAAAGTTCTACACCGTAAAGTGTACTACAAAGTTAAAGTTGGCAAAAAAAACAACCAATAAAATACTAAAAAAACTAAAAACAAATACGACAGGGACGGAGCTACTGGACATGCGGCCACTCGCGTCGGCGCAGAAGGAGTTTAGTGATGAAGGTTGGTCCTGCTCTAAATGTGTTCAGTAAGGCAACAAGTGCTGGGCTGAAATACATGGTGCAGCAAGAAAACTGCCCTCTGTCCTTTATGACCACAGCGTGGCTCCTGGAGCAAGTTTATCATTGGTTTGATCTGATGTCATCTCGCCATCCAATTATGGCCCTGAGCAGGATCAAGATGGAGGAGTACCATAAGGTCATCACCTTCCTCCAGGACATCATCCATCTGTTCCGTGGGATGAAGATTGGTCAAAAGGGAGGTTGGAAGCCTGTTCAAACAGGGGTGATAATGGCAACAACATCAATTTTGGCAATACAGGAGGAGATGTTGACAAGAGGACACAGGTTTGTGTTAACATCAAGGTTCACACAAGACTGCCTTGAAAATACCTTCAGTTGTGTGCGGTCTAAAAATCCTGTCCCAACTCCAGTGGAATTCCATCATGCACTGAGAATAATATCTGTTGGGCAGTTCCTCACCACCAACAGGTCTGGGAGCTACCAAGAAGATGACAGTAGCTTTTTGGTAGACTTCTTGGACACAGTGGAGCAAAAAATTACTCCTTCAGTCAGAGTGGAAGAGCTGATGGCTGTGAACAGACCAGCACCTGACCTCACAAACACTGAGAAATGTATTCTCTTCCATCTTGCAGGCTACATTGTCCACAAAGTAATCAAGTTTGCCAGCATCTGTGAAAAATGCAAAATTGCAACAGAGCAAAGTCATGAAAGCCCCGCTGGAGAAAACAGCATCTTAGTGAACTTAAAAGACTTCAAGGAAGGTGCTCTTTGTTGTCCCTCCCAAGAAGCCTATGACTTCATTAAACAAATAGAGGAGCTATTCAGGACCAAGACTGGTTCCTCCCTAATGGAGCTCCCGAAAGCAGTGGGTGTCTTGGAGAAAGAAGCTCAGTCACTCTCCAGCAGGCTTCCATCATGCTGTGGAGTACAAGAAAAAATCTACAAAAGATTCATATGGCTGAGGTTGAGAATTGAGGCAAAGTCTTTGAAAATTATTCGGAGTCCTTGAAAATTATTCATTTAATTAGTCTGATTATTTAAATAATTCATACAACATGTTCAGTATGATTTCTTATGTAATATTGCAGTATAATCCACCTTTGAAACACACCTCGTCATGTTTTCATAACTCACCATGGTCCGTTGATGCTCCATCATAGGAAACCAGTCCTGTGGCATCACTGCTCCTCCACCACGCAACGCCCTGTGCCCCTACAGTAGGTCACTTGTACACTAACGAGATTACATGATCAGTATAATTACTTGTATAAAACAGTAGTAGCCTATAATACTTATAGTATTAAGTATGGTTCCCCATTTAGCCTAATTTATTTTCAACATTGCTGGCCTATTTTAAACCTCTGTGTGCTTTCAATCTCACTTAGGGCTTCTAAACACGGGTTGAAACAACAATTTATTATCTAGACATTTTTTTAATATTGGTGTGTTAAAGAATTATTATTTGTTTTCAATAATTGTTATCCTTTTACACAGGCTACAAGTGATGCCAACCTTAAAAGGGAAGCTGTCCTCAAGGCACTTTGCATCTATCTTGGTAAGGATGATGGACATCTCATTCGGGAGTATATGGTAAGCCATTGTAATTGTGGTCACATTGCTGTCTTGTATTACAGAACATGTTTTTAGATCCTAATGTCACTCCTACACTAGTTATTACAAGGTGCATAACATGGCCTTTATTATGTGACCTCAAACCTGATTTGACCACATAACAAGTGTGGTCATTACATTGAACCACTTGTTGCCGTGGGAACATAAGATTCATTCAAAGTCAATTCAAATCATTTTTTCAGTGAAGGAACTTTGTTTGTAATCAGGACAGCCATTTTATTTAAAAGCTATTTTGGCTTCTGTCCCCTGTTTTACTGTGCTTTATATTTAGGTTGCACCAGTAGATCAACTGTAACACCCAGAGCACCAGTGTGCATCTTTTTCATATGTACATTAAAAGCTTGTTATTGCTGACTCTCCCAGATAATAGCATGTGGTCATTACATTGAACCACTTGTTGCCGTGGGAACATAAGATTTAGAATGAGGGCTTTGATCATAAGATTTAAAATGACGGCTTTGATGGCCACCTCACAATGACTTATGGAATCCTAGAACATTCTCTGTGAAAAGTAATCAACCAGTCTATCACACCAGTTTAAAACGTCGAACAAACCACAAGCTTCAGTGTTTTTGACTGCGCGTAAATCAATTAATCAACCTCTTTGACAAAGGTAAGTTCCTCTTTATCTCTCCTCGATGGAGCTCGATATCTGGGCTCTCTGTTTATTCCAAACTGGAGTTGGACAGAGAGAAGAAATGTACAATATTAACATTTACAGATTTAAGACAAACAGGGTTTTTTTCACAGAGGAGCATGTTTTTTCTCTTTATAATATGACGGATGATTACATGTATCTTCCTTTTACGGAGGAGAGTGATGATTTCTCTCAAAATGGAAATCTTTAGCTGAGTTTAATTATAATAATGAAAAATATATGGAGTCAAATCTAAGTTTTCTCAAGTTAACGGGATATAAATCATTTGGTTTTGAAAACGACATTGATCCGGATGTACATTTTTATAAAGATATCAAATCAAACGCTGAGTACTACTCTGATAATCACTTTAATGAACTTCATCTGGAGGGTTTTTCAATTATGGCATTTTTTGTACAGAAAGATCTTCAATGTAAAGTAGTGGACTGTACAGTTGTTGATGAAATTATGGAGAGCTTGACAATTGAAATTCACTCTACTACATTTAAGAGTGTAATCTTGAGTTGCATATATAGAACGCCTGGTTCTTGCATTGATTCATTTATGAATATTATTGTTGATATTTTGGGAAAGGTATGTAATAAGAAACAACTTTTTGTTTGTGGTGATTTCAATATTGATCTGATCAAATGGAATGAACACAAATTGACTCGAGACTTTTGTAATTGAATGTTTAGTTTAGGCCTCTGGCCCCTTATTGACAAACCTAGCCGGATAACCAAAGAAAGTGCCACACTTATTGATCATATTTTTACCAATGTTCATTATCAAGCAACAAGTGGTCTGCTTATAAGTGATGTCAGTGATCACCTTCCTGTTTTCGTAATTGTACAGAACTTTAATATTAAATGCTCAACAGGTAAAAGCGAACCTCCGTGCACTTTAGTGAGACTAAGAACACCTGAGCGTATTGGAGAGATAATAGAAGATAATAGATGTTTCAGGTGTTGGGGTTAAATTATGGAATAATGCCGATATACATTTAAAAACCTGTAATTCACCTTTTGTTTAAAAAAAAATGCTTCGCAGAGCTATTTTTGATCATTATAAATGTGAATGATTTATTTGTTGTTGTTTTTGTTGTTTTGTTTTTTCTTCTGCGAGCTGGTAGCTTCATTTGAAAAGAATGTAGGATAGGCGTTTATCTGCAGTTTGCACCTTTTCAGTCACTACATAATACGTCGACTTTGTTTGAACTGTCTGTATTGTTTAAAATTATTGTATATGTACTGGCTGAATAAAATACTCATACATACATACATGATGATGGCTATGAAACAGGATTGTAAGTAACTTTGTTCTCATTTTCTCTTGTTTCTTTTCAGATGACCACCATGATGCAGATGATGCAAAGAATAACATTTTGGCCTCCCCCAAACCCCCATCGGCTACCAAAAAAATACCAGTTCCTGAAGGTTATGGGTGAGGGTTGCTTCAGGAAAACGTTGCTGTGTTTTGACAGAGACATGGGCAAAGTTGTAGCCATAAAGATCCCTTTATCCACTGACGACTGCTTCAGACCAGAGGTAAGACATTTGGTAGATTTTGAAGTTCACAACATGAAATAGAGATTTGACAGTTTTATAGCTGGTGCATCATATTTAATAAGTTAGATTTAGTGATCACAAGGGCAAACAAATGTTACCTTATGCAACTGATCTGTGCTTATAAAGCCCTTTTCTAGTCTTCTGACCACTCAAAGCACAATGTCCCCGACAGAAATATAGACTAACTTTCATACCCATTCACATGCCCATGTTGCAAATTCATATTTATTTTCCTGACTTTAACACAAAGATTATAACTTTGGTGAACATCTTGTCGTTTTTCTCCAGATTGCCATGCTTCAAAAGTTGATGTGGCTAAAACTTGACGATCGCAACATCGTCAAGTTCCATGAATGGTTTAGCGTAAAGCAAGGCCAGGCGCTGGTCTTTGAGAGTCTTGAAGCGACCTTATGTGAATATATGAAACATAAGTCCAGACTTATGACGTTAACGGAGACAAGGTCTATAATCAAACAGGTGTGAATTCAGCAGCTTCAGATAGAAAGCACAAGTAACCGTCTGTTAAACCTTGATACAGTATCTAACAAGTTTGTATTGTTCTTGTAGGTGGCCACAGCTCTTCAAGCACTGAAGGACTGCGGGGTGATCCACGGTGACATCAGAATAGACAATGTAATGCTAGTGGACTGCAAACTACCCTTAAGAGTAAAAATTATAGACTTTGGCCTGGCCATAGATAAATGTACAGCCAGGCAGGGCATGAAGCTACAAACATGTTACTTTAGGTAAGATCCAAGATCATGCTGATTATGGGCCAGCATCGTTTTTCATTTGTTCCCAATGAGGAAAAATCCATTGTTTGCCAAATTCATGTTTTCATTTCCACTCCTTGGAATATGACAGTGTTACTGACTCTATCAAACGCTTTTCTTCAACACTCAGGGCTCCCGAGATAATTTTGGGCCTGCCATTTTCTGAGGCCATCGACATGTGGTCATTGGGCTGCATGTTATTTACCATGGTCTGCGGTGGCTACCTGTTTGAAGAAGAAGAATATGACACAGTAAGTAATTTATCAAAGCTTGACTCTTTTAGCTAACAGATCAACTGATGACACTTGTTAAGGTCTAGTTTAGTAGTTGTTTTTCCTAATCGTTTGTTAAAGCAGAACTTCACAAATACATCCTCCTGAACCCTGGGTTTAGCTTGTAGCTAACGTCAATGCAATCACACACAGCAGTTGATCTAATCTAAAACTAAAGGGTTCACCTAACATGTAGGACAGAGGGACATAATGTGCTTTTAGCTGTGCAGAGAACTTCACATGTTAGCCATGGTGGGAGTTATTAGCATTAGCATGTAGACAAGAAGAGAAGTGTTGTTGTTGTTGATGTGTTGATATGTTTTATCTCCAGCTGCAGATTATGATTGATCTCCTGGGTCAACCGTCAGATAAGCTTCTGAACAAAGCATCGTGGATACATTTCTTTTTTATTAGGACAAAGTCCAAAAGCTGGAGGTTCCAGGTACCACAAGTTTCTTATTTTATTTTTTTAGACTCATGTGATACTTTAAGGTGTGCATAAAAATGATGTTTATGGACTGCTGTTGGTTAGTTAGATTAAGGAAGAGAAACATTCATATGAACACAGTGAACCTCCTTTCAGACGCGTGAGGAGTACTGGAGAGGCATTCCTCCAAAAGCCCCCGAGAGACACGAGTTTTCATCTCTGGATGATCTCAAAAAGGTAAAGTGGGAAGCTTCTTGCACTGTCACTGTCAGTTTTCTGTCTTTATGGATGACCAGGATGATGGCTTGACTGATGGTGGACTTGATCCTTGTTTTTCATAACTAGAGGTCAATGGATTACAAAGATGAGGCTGCAAAATACGAGCAGTGCATCGAGTTAATGAAGGCCATGCTGACGATGGGTCAGAAAAAGAGGATCACTCCCAATAAAGTCCTCCGGCACCCCTTCATCACCCAGTAAGTACTTTAACTTTTTAAAGTAGATTTTGTTTCTAACTAATGGGTGTTTTTAAACATCTCAGTACTTCTATTATCTATTTATTATTTAAGATTTCATAATCTCAGTGATTGATTTGCATGCTGTGTACATTTTATGACAAATCCCTTTTCTGGAGACCGGGGTCTTTTGCAAGCCTGGTCCTCACTGGAAATTCTTACTTTGTTCAGACCAAGCAACAACCTTTGTTGAGTGCAAAAAAACTGCAGTTCCTCCATTGTCCACTTGAGGCAGGCTGCAAAAGCCAAGGCATCCCCGTTAGGTCCCGTATTAAAATGTAAATGTTTACATCGCAAACAGCCTGATACAAATAACAGTTCTGGTATCAATAGATTATTTCTTTATCAGTAAATATAGAACTACTTTTGAACTTAAGGTTAACAATGATGTAGACATTTGCATTATTAGCATTTGCTGTTTGCCAGGAGGCCTAAGCCTGCCTCAGCTCCACCTCTTTGTTTTTAAATTGATTAGGAGTTCGGGGGGGAGACAGTAGGCGTTTTTAGATCGCAGGAACTTTTTCATAGATCTCTGAACTATTGGGACCCTCCCCCTTTTTTATTGAATCAAGAAACTATGAACCCCTTTAGATCCTAGAACCCGGTTTAGAGGAACCTTTTTAGCTCCTGCTTTAGAGTAGGTACTCTCCCAGCACCATGACGGTGGGAATGCAGACAGAAAAAAAAAGTCCCTATGGTGTGTAGTTCTCAGAGAACCCCCTAGTGGATAGTTCCTCTTCAAAAAGTCCCCAGAACTGACAGTTAATGTTTGAACACAACAGGAAGAAGAAGAGAATCCATCCTCCAACAGACCAGCACAGCCCACCTCCCACAGTCCTTACATGGGGTGTGATACTAGTTCGGCCTGCAACACCCGAGAACACGTTGCAGCTGGAGGAAGAGGAGACATCAGTGAGGTGAGAGGAGTGAGAGGAACCTTTAAACACACAAATATAGCACATTTAACTCTTCTATATTATCATTAAAGTGAAAACACTTGTGCATCTACATTATAATACAATTCCAAAGCAAAGTAAAATATAGGATAAAATCTTATCTATAGCCCCGTTTCGACCGGAGGAACTATCCCCCAGAACTATGGTCTTTTTGAGGAACTACGTGCGCTTCGACCAAATTGACCCGAGTAAATGTGTAGTTCCAGGTAAATAATCTACCCCAAAAAAAGACCCTACTAGCGGTTATGTACTTTCTGACGGTCTAGGGACTTTCTGGGCGGGGCCAGCAGCGCCTGCAGGGCGTGGCTCTGATTGGCCAGGCTCTCGTAGCGTAGGTAACGTCTGATTGGCCTGGTAACGTAGGCAACGTCCAGGCAAAAGGTAGCGTTAGCGCCATGTTTAAAGAATGCAGCTGCAAGCTAGTTGTTTGCATTTTTCATCATGCTGTGTATGAACATTTTGGACATGGATTCAGGAAAGAAAACCTGAACCTACTGACGAGGAGGTGCAGGCCTTGCTGACCGTGTATGGGACAGGACTGTATTAAAAAAACGTGCGTTTATATATATGTGGGGTAAACAAGGTTAGATAAACACTACCTTATAACACATGCTTTTTACATGTTTTCACTTTAACTGACTTATGGTATGTTTGAGATTCTACAGCGTGTGATATTTTACGTTAATACTTAGCTATTTAGCTAATAAATGTTTGTATAATGTTGAATTGCAGGTGCTGTGTTTAGTAACAACTAGAGAGATTCAGTTGTGATGACTTTATTGATGAAAAAAGCTGCACCAGTGTAACACATTTACAAACAAATGGTATAAAATCATGAGTAGACATTCAAAAGTTTTGGATCCACTGGGCCTCTGTGAAAGTCGGTACCACAGTTTCCCACCACTCCGCTGCTCTATTGTGCACCCAGACACACGGAGAAACATGACGCCTTCGGTTGTAATCGCGTATCTGAAATGCACACAACATGGGACAGTGGTGAGTTATTTCAGTCTAAAATAACTACACACAGCCGAGGTTCGCGTAATATAATAACTACGGCATGCGTTTACTCCTTACTTACCATTAGTCTTCTTCGTGACCGAAAGCTATGGAGTCAGTGGGATTTTTGAGACTCCCCTGCCATGGTTCGATTCACAAATGCATTTTTTTCAACAGGGAAGTGTCTGTAGCCTATCAGATGTCTCCTTCCTCTTCAGCCAATCACAGTCGTGTAGATTCGAGGGTATGTTTTAATGTGATCACTAAGCGTTGCATCTGCGCAGACAGCGATTAGCCTAGCCAAATGCTATTTTGACGAGTACAAATAAAGATTTTCCGTCTGACATTTGTCGGTTTTAACTTACTTTGTGACTCCGCAAACTCTTAGCTAGTGTTATACGAGTAGCGTATGCCCCTTTGTGTATAGCTCAGTGCGCATGCGTGTGGGTGGTGAGGAGAGGCACAGCGGAGGCGAGTTTGTGTGTTTGATCGGTGTGTGCGCGAGTCACGTTGTTGATGCCGGGGACCGGAGCAGTGTCAGAGCAGAGAAACGACTGTATGTACAGTTTGACCTCGGTGTGTGTAATAAACAGACCGACTCCTCAAGAAACAAGCCGGACTCTCCGTGTCTGCTTACTGCCTGCTGCTGTTCAGTAAAAGTGACACTTCAGCCCTGGAGCTGGAGCAGACCAGTCTCCCCAGTGCGCTCTGACCACGGTCTGAACGCAGGAAAAGATAACACTAGTAACGTTAGTGTTATCTTTTCAACATAGATGTTGGCACTGTTCATTCTTATAATGGGGACGTGAACGGTGTTATTTGGATGTTATTTGGTGGTCAACGTGATTACGATAGTAAACAATGAGTCCTAAAGCCCCCAACACATCGGCATAAATATCAGCAGTTTATTCAACACCTGTTAAACCGTCACACCGGTGAGACAGTATGTTCATACATAACCACACACAGTCAATATACCCACCACGATAAACAACTTTCCATCTATAGCACGACAATATCAGAGATTATTTGTACTCTACAAAATAGCATTTGATGACTTGAATCAGACAGCTAGGCTAATCTCTGTCTGCGCAGATGTAACGCTTAGTGATCACATTAAAACATACCCTCGAATCTACACGACTGTGATTGGCTGAACAGGAAGGAGACATCTGATAGGCTACAGACACTTCCCTGTTGAAAAAAATGCATTTGTGAATCGAACCACGGCAGGGGAGTCTCAAAAATCCCACACACAAATGTAATGAGGTTCACACAAGACAAACAGTCTGTAAATGCAGACAGAACAGTTCGTGTATAAATGTAACCAGATCCACATGTATCATATATTTGTGGATTTTTTTTATATTTTTATAGAATGATATCTATTTGTGTGTGCATTGAAATACATTTGTGAATCCTTCTGTGTGCATTCATGAATATTGAGACTGATCTGACTCCATAGAAAGCTCCATTGCGCCTGTGCAATGTCCCGGTCCAAATCTGCAAGGACTATTAACAGCAGTCTTCTTCGTTTAATTATAGTATTTCTGGCATCTTGAAATCGTTTTGCCGCCAGCGCTCGTCTCCTCCTCGATTCTCATGCAATGAAATACAGCACGTCGAAAAACAATACGAGCTGAGCCTCCTCCATGGCAACGGGTTAACTGTAGTGTCGCACAAGTAATGACGCCGGCCTGTCCGTCGCCCTATGTATTACGTCATCTTTTGTTGTATGGCCTTTGTGTTTTTCTTACCGCCACCTATCGGATGTGTAATGCAGTGAAATATTATGCCTCCTCCTACGTCATTGGCTTAATTTGCATGATCTACCCGGGACTTCAGACCACGGTCGAAATGCGGACAACATGGGCAACAGGAACTTTTTAGTTCCTTTAAAAAAAGGCCCTGAACTATTTAGTTCCGGGGTATGTCGGTTTAGAGTAGGTACTCTCCCAGCACCATGACGGTGGGAATGCAGACAGAAAAAAAAAGTTCCTATGGTGTGTAGTTCTCAGAGAACCCCCTAGTGGATAGTTCCTCTTCAAAAAGTCCCCAGAACTGACAGTTAATGTTTGAACACAACAGGAAGAAGAACAGCATCGATCCTCCCACAGTCCTTCCATCGGGTGTGATACTAGTTCGGCCTGCAAGACCCGAGAACACGTTGCAGCTGGAGGAAGAGGAGACATCAGTGAGGTGAGAGGAGTGAGAGGAACCTTTAAACACACAAATATAGCACATTTAACTCTTCTATATTATCATTAAAGTGAAAACACTTGTGCATCTACATTATAATACAATCCCACAGCAAAGTCAAATGTAGGATAAGATCTTATCTATGTCTTCACCCTGTGTGAGCCCGGAGTAAAGCTCTTATATTTCAGTTTTCTCACTTTAAGATCTTAGCTAGAAAATGAGACGACAGCAAATAAGTCAATAACTCCTGAGATTCTTATTTTCATCTCAAAAGATCAGATAGAGCAAAAGATTTTTAGCTATGGGATAGTAAAAAAGGTATTATTCTTCATGATGACTACACTTACTTTTCCTTATTTTGATGCCAATCCTCTTTTACTTTGATGTAAGTATTTTAGTTAGGGTGTCACATTTGTCGACTTACATACTTGTCGATACAGCATGTTTTGAAACCAATGCAATCTCCACTCTTTAATGATCAATAGAATCAAAAAGTATAAATGAGCTTTTTCAGATCACGGCCATTCCGTGTAAATGTACATACAGTGTGAAGCTACGAGCAAACTAAAGTGTGTTAGCATTAGCCCTCTAACACAACAATGCAGGCCACAGGTGATTGCAGCTGGAGCCTAGGGTCAATTTTGTCCACCGCTTGTGCTCAATTAATTTGTGCAAACGCGAGGGGCGTTGGGGGTGTGTCAAACATTATTACTTGATGTGGTAATGACAGTAACTGGAACAAAACTCTTACTGTGTGTGTTTGTGTGTTTAGTCTGCACAATGAGGACAATGAGATCAACGAGGACAACAAGGACAACCCAGACGACATCGACAGCAAGACGAAGAGGAAGAAATGCTTCCAGCGGTTTAAATCCTGGTGCAAGAGGAAGTTCTGCTGCAACCGAGTCGGTGTCATGTAGGTGTCATGTGCAAACGCGAGGGGCGTTGGGGGTGTGTCCGCGGTGTGGACAGTGGAGGCTTCAGCATGGTGGAGGTGTGGCCAAACGTTTGTTTTGGTTTCATGCTGGTGCTCAAGGGCGACATCTACTGGATCAAACATTATTACTTGATGTGGTAATGACAGTAACTGGAACAAAACTCTTACTGTGTGTGTTTGTGTGTTTAGTCTGCACAATGAGGACACTGAGCTCAACGAGAACAACAAGGACAACAAGAACGAGGACAACAAGGACAACCCAGACAACAGCGACAGCAAGACGAAGAGGAAGAGGTGCAAGAGGAACGAGGACATGGATGAGGACAACATGGACGAGGACGAGGACAACAAATACGAGGACGAGGAAGCCAACGAGGACAACATGGACAACCAGGACAACCAGGAAGCCAACAAGGATGACAGGGAGACACCATTAATCCCAGACGACAGCGACAGCAAGATGAAGAGGAAGAACTGCTTCCAGCGGTTTAAATCCTGGTGCAAGAGGAACAAGGACATGGACGAGGACAACATGGACGAGGACGAGGACAACAAATACGAGGACGAGGAAGCCAACGAGGACAACATGGACAACATGAACAACGAGGAAGCCAACAAGGATGACAGGGAGACACCATTAATCCCAGACGACAGCAAGACGAAGAGGAAGAACTGCTTCCAGCGGTTTAAATCCTGGTGCAAGAGGAACAAGGACATGGACGAGGACAACATGGACGAGGACGAGGACAACAAATACGAGGACGAGGAAGCCAACGAGGACAACATGGACAACCAGGACAACCAGGAAGCCAACAAGGATGACAGGGAGACCCCATTAATCCCAGACGACAGCAAGACGAAGAGGAAGAACTGCTTCCAGCGGTTTAAATCCTGGTGCAAGAGGAACGAGGACATGGACGAGGACAACATGGACGAGGACGAGGACAACAAATACGAGGACGAGGACGCCCATGAGGACAACATGGACAACATGAACAACGAGGACAACCAGGAAGCCAACAAGGATGACAGGGAGACACCATTAATCCCAGACGACAGCGACAGCAAGACAAAGAGGAAGAACTGCTTCCAGCAGTTTAAATCCTGGTTCAATAGGAACTTCTGCTGCAACCGAGTCGGTATCATGTAGGTAAGTATGTCTTTATTTATATAGCACTTTTAAATTTTAAATATACATTTTTTATGTATATAACACTTGGTTACAAGGTGCTTCACAGGGCAGCACGGCGGCTCGGTGGTTAGCCGCAGCCTCACAGCTGACACCTCCCCCTGTCTGTGTGGAGTTTGCATGTCCTCCCCGTGACTGCGTGGGTTTTCCCCGGAGGTCTCCGGTTTCCTCCCACACCCCAAAAATATGCATCTTCGAGGTCAATTGGACACTTTAAATTGTCACTTCATCTGGTCAGATCAAATAAAATCAATAAATGAATGTTTTAAATTGATTAAACTGTCTCATGACTTTTTAATACCAAAGCTTTGAAATAACTGACACAACATCAGTCATATTTTAACCTACAGCCGCCGCAAGTGAGAAAGAGAGAGAGAGAGAGAGAGAGAGAGAGAGAGAGAGCGGCTGTGAATGAATCAGTTTCACAAGTCTGTGAATACTGACGTTTTTCAAGTCCTTTTGGTGTTTAGTTTCTGTCTCCTATAAACAGACAGACAGCAGAGGAGAGGACATTTGGAGAGGAGTTTGTTTTTTTGTTCAATAAAAACGATTAAGAAAATACCCAACATTGTGTCAGAATCAGAATCGTCATGATTGGCTTATACAAAAAAGTGTCTTCATACATGATTCTAGGTGCTCGGGTTCAAAAGTGAATTTTTTTAACAGGCGCTGGCGGCCAATCTGGGATTTGGCCCTGTGGCAAAAAGTCCCAGGGCCCGTATTCACAAACATTCTGAGAATCCTCTCAGAGAGCTCCTAACTTAGCTTAAAAAATCCTAGCAAGGAGTCTTTGTCGAGGAGTGATTTAGGAACATTTTCAAAGCAAGGAATGGAAACTTTTATCTACGTAAGTGAGGAGGCGTGGTTGACCCCGTTGCTAGGCATGACACATTTTTTCAGAAGCTGTGATTGGTTAATCAAAAAAAAAATGGAGATAAAAAGTCAATCATAGAATTTAGTCAGACATTGTGTAATTATGAACACTTTGAAATTAGCATCTGTGTGATCATTTGTAAGACGTTCTCTAAAAGTATATAGCCTACAAGATGTTTGAAATCACACACGCACCTGTGCAGCAGCTTCTTCACCTGCTGATCGTTGCATCAGCAGGTGAAGGGCCTTCATCAGTGAATGGATGCACCTGTAGAGAAACACAACATGCATGTCTCACTTTGCACTGAAAAAAAGTCAGAGATGGATTGAAAAGTCTGCACAAATCATTTGTGTCTGTTCTGCCCAACTATGAGTCAAAAACACTCTTCATGTAGTGTTTGAAGAACATTTCTCTGTTTTCTCCTCAGCTTGAGAAACTCTTCATCCTGTTAGAAGTCCTCCTCACTCCTCATCACAGTTTTACACCTTAGGAGCTCTTTTAAGGGCTAAGACACTTTTATGAATAACTTTCATCTTTACAAGAATCTAGTCTGAACTTTGAGGGGAAAGTCTTAGAAAATGTCCTGATTCTAAGAATGTTCTTAGAATTTTGTCACTAGGAGCAACTCTTAGTACTTAGGAGGCTTCGTGAATACGCGCCCAGAAGTCTTCTGACTGATGTGAGTGAGAAGGTGTGAAGGAAGCAGACCTGAAATAGACTTGTAGATAAGAATAGGACAGTGTTTAAGTCTGCATGTGGACAAAGATCATCCAACGAATGGATACAAAAACAATGATGAGTGAGAGTTTTAAAGTCAGCGATAAACCTTATAGAGCTCCATGATAAAAGTGGCACAAACCAGTCTCGTCTTAGATACAAAATAGATGCAGGATTTGATTCTAAAATAAGAACCCAGTTTCAGTTTTAATATTTTTTCCCAGCTGCTTAATGTGGGGGGAAAGGGAGAGATTCATCATTTGAAATACCAAGATATCTGTAGCTAAGCAGGTTTGGTGGGATATCATTTATTTTGCGAGGGAAATTCAAAGCATCCAGTAGCAGTATACAAACATGCAAGACACATAACAATTGTTACAATAAACACCCACTGTCCCCCCTCCCATACATATATTAACCCGACAACAAAGATTTAAGAAGCTCCTATATATAAGAATAAAAAATTAAAATACAAATTAAACCTGTGCAATTGAAAATAGACCTATACAACTTATATAAAGAAATGTACAAAACCTGTGCAGGAATAGAAATATATGTGCAATTTAAAAGAAACCTATAAACAGTTAAGGAGCATGTGTATGTGTGTGTTTGTTTTCGTCTGGTTTAATGGCTAATGAATGTTCACATTCAGGCCAACAGCAAACACGTTTGATTCATTAATAGCAATTCAGATTTTTTTATCGTTTGACAGCCCTATTATTTATACATCAGTGTTGAAACTGCTTTGTAGTAAGACAGACAAATATAGTGACTCCAACCTCTGAATAGTTTACCTTTGCTTATTTGAAAATAAACTGCTTTCCTGTCAGCACAGTCTGAGGTGTGGGAGCTCTGTGCAGCGGCCTCAAGGGGGCGCTGTTGAGCAGTTTCTGGAACAGACTTTGAGACAGAAGGAATCATTTTCAGATGATTTAGATTACTTTTCCCATCACAGATCCACTTCACTGCATTTTTAATAAAACAATAATTAATTAAACTAAATTTCAACTTTAAAAAACATATGCTCATGATTTAAAACAGTCCTAATGAATGTGCCATCCTATTTCTACAATTCTACACTTCATTTAGCAGACGCTTTTATCCAAAGGGACGTACATCAGAGAGTAAGAGCAACACAAGCAAGAATGTAGAGAGGAGGAGACAACTTCAGTAAGTGCAAACGAACAGCTTTAAGTCTGATCGAACACACAGGTGCTGACAGGAAGTGACCAGAGGAGCTGACAGGAAGTGAACAGAGGAGCTGACAGGAAGTGAACAGAGACAGAGCACAAAATCGACAGCTGCTCTTCAGAGTTCAAATCAGCATCAAAACCATCCTGAATATCGTCATTATCAAACAAAACTATCATCATCATCATTATAATTATAATTAAGTGTGCAGGTGTTCATGAAAGAGCTGGGTCTTCAGCGTTTTCTTAAAGGTGCAAAGGGACTCTGCAGATCGATCGCTCCAGGACTAACCGGGCCTGATCAGGTGCATTTGTGAACTTTGAACCCATCCAACCAATCTGAAGCATCCATAACATCTTTTAAAGCTTGTTCTGCATGTTGCTGTGATGTTCTTTTGTTCTTTGTTATCATGCAGCATTGTGGGAACGTTTTATGAAGAACGGTCTTGTTACGTGCCGTAGTGTTGTGTGTGTGTGGTTTTTGTGTTTTCTCTCCCTCCCTCTCTCCTGTTCCTCAGGTGCTGCTCCTCAGTTTGAGTGTGCCCAGCCACACCTGTGGCAACTTAAACAATCAGTAGCAAACTATAAAGAGCAGGAGAGGAGGCTGCCAGTGGCCAGTGGGTCATTCGTCTGTGTGCATGTGTTCTTTGACGCAGAGAAACTCCTTCGGTGGAAGGAGTGTGATTTTGATTGAGGCCTTACTATTAGTTGTATTTATCTTGTTGGTTTGACTTTTGTTTGGGATTGATTGGCTTCTCTTTTGTTTTGTGTTTTATAGAAGAAGCTTATTTTGTGTTGCACCTTTTTCTTTAGTTTGTTAATAAATCCATTTAAACTTTGCTTATATCTAGTTCCTATTTCTTTTCCCTGGGTTTTAATTTATTGTTACTTCCCTTATCCCCTAGCCATTTTGGGGAACGTAACAGGTCTTTAATCTGTTAACTCAAAAAAGTCCCCAAAACATCCACAGAATGTTGCACCTAAAACGTTCTCCTTTTGTTCACCGTTAACATTATAGGAACATTATTTTTAATGATTAACATCCTTAATATGTTCAACAGAACTTGTAGGGAATGTTAGCCAATGTTGTGGGAACATTCCCTGCTAGCTGGGTTTACATAATAATGAAGCGTGTTTAGTTTACAAGACAGGCGGACTGGAGAAAAGGGGACGGGAGGTCTGCACATCTGAGAACAACACAGAGAACATGACAGCTGCTTTACTGACTTTGTTGCTTATTCTGAGTCATGTTAGTCAGATACAGACAGAACACTCCTGGATTTCTCAATAATGAAGACTCCCCACGTTGTGTACCCGTGCTGAAGTGTACTGTGGTAGAGAACGGATCAGAGCACTCACACTAGTCAAACGAACTGGACTTTAGGGCCATGGTGCCAAAGCACGGTACAGATTGCCTAGAAGTGTGAGTGCGCCCTTATAGGACCTTGTTATGAAGGTTGGATCAGACGCCTTTCATTGGCAGAGCGTTATTTTACCCGTCAGCCCCTATCAGCCTTTTTTCAGCCAATTCGACATGTTGAATGCGTCGGTGAGAGGAATCTCTCTGATTGGCTGTTCAGAGGTTTCATTTATCTCCAGCTCTCGACACAGGTTCGGGAAAGCCCCTTGAGCATGCCGCCGTCGTATCCATGCTTTCACCCTTTAGTGCGGTTTCTCTTTATGTGTCGCCTCCGCCTCTTCTTTTCTTTTTCCACTAAAAGACCAAGGGCTAACAACACCAGTGCCATGTTCAACTTTTTATCAGACATAATTCTCAATTAGTAGGCTACCTATATTAGGAGTGGTGCGGGACAGCGGTGTGAAAATGCTCGTTTCATATATCAACGGACTACCACCGCCTGCTGGTATGGAGAGTTATTTCCTCTCACGCATGCGTATGTGGTGGTTGGCCGTCGGCTGTAGTCTTTGTGGTGTGTTCTAGTGCAACTTTTGTGGCCAAGACAAAGTAAAGGCCCTGACACACCAAGCAGACGGCAAAGAACTAGTGGTGACAAAGGGCCTGTATATGTCGCTGTTTACTGTATAACAGAGGCTGTTTATACTCTACTGCACGGGCCACATAAAAAGGGGGGGGGGTTAAGAGTATACCCACTTCTTTAGGCACCACTACACCACTGGTGCACAAAGTGTACAGTTGAACAGATGTCCTGTAGTGGAATGTCATCTCACATTCTATGTGCTGAATTGTTCACGAGGCACGCTGTTTCCCGCCAACCTTTCATTCATATCATTTGTGAAAGTAGGACACGTCAAGAAGGCATGTCTGCTGTTGCCACGGTGATTTCAGACGCTGTCAGATACACACCCACACACTGCAAGGGGGGAGACAGGGCTGCACATTTCACCGTAGACATTATCAAAACATAAATATGACACAGGGTCATAACACATGACTCAAAAACCAGGTCAGAGACTGCCTGGCAGTCCTGCAGTGTTCTGCCCCAAGTGATGCTTCCAGAGAGCCGGCCAATCAGAAGAAAGTGGACACACAGGGAGGGGGGCCTTAAAGAGACAGCAGCTGGCAGGGGCTGAAATTAGGGGTTTTGACAGACACCAGTTTAAGATAAATAGAGTTTTTTGAGCTGCTACTTTAAATTTCTTTGCTTGATTACATTTTTGTGACATCACCGAAGCCGGCTTTTTTAGAGAGGAAAAACTGTGTTCATTTACTCCAAATGTCACAGTTTTCAGCAGCGATGTAATTCATTTATCTTTATAATTATCTCCACTGTAGGGAAAAGTCAGTGCGGAGAACTTCCTGTGATTCCTAATGGGGAAATCGAAGATCATTTAAACCTTCGTAATAGACAAGAGGTGGCGATAACTTGTCATGATGGATACCGCAATCACATTGAGCGTTTATCATGCGAAGACGGAAATTGGAATTTAGGTGGATTATCGCCAGAATCAATCTGTACACGTGAGTCAATTTTCAGTCTTACTGTAAATCATAAAAGTATTTATAAAAATGTACAGGATGTAACTCTGTGCTGTGTGTGTTTGGATATGTTGCAGCTGTCTCTAACCCCTGCAAACCCCCACCTCAAATTGGAAATGCTGTAATTATGAAGTCTTACCAAAAGCAATACCTGTCTGACTCGGAAGTAACTTATCAGTGCCGTGATAAGTACACCATGGAGGGAGAGGGCATGATTCGATGCTTGGATGGGCAATGGGAGATTAAGAACATTTCATGTAGAGGTAAGTACATCCAAAGTGGATTTAAAGATAAAGTACGTACAAATTCTGAAGGTCCTTATGAATGTGTGCAAAATGGAATTTAAGTGTGTCAGATTTTTGCTTGATGGTTCAACGGACACATGATTCATAGCTGTGATGTTTAAGACATCTTCAGAATTTGCTGTGTTTACCAACACAAATTAATTGAAGAAATCAGAGATTAGATACGATGGAATTAAAAATGTTTGACTCATACGCGATGCGATCGACAGCAGGTGACAAGAAACACACACAAAACACAGGCACATAGACTCAGGAAGTGTTGTAGTCAAGACCACGCTAACCGAGACCAAGACATACCCGAGACCAGAGTGCTCCGAGACCGAGTAACGACCAAGACCAAGGCTAGGCTAGACCAAGACAAGACCAAGACCATAAATGTCATTGAAAATCATCTTGTATGCAGCGGGTGTGTCACTCACTTAGACCGTAACATCAGGAAGGTTGCCTCAGTAACTGGAGGGTAAATCAAACTACACATGAATTGAAGTTATTCGTTCTTTTAGAAAGAGGCGTTTTCCTTCTAATCACAGTAAAATTAGCAGCTAATCTTCACTGCATTCTTTATGGGAAACAAATGTAGTTATTAAGATGCTTGTGTGTATATTTCTCAACAGAGATCAAATGTGAAACACCTGAGATTCAAAATGGAGAATTAACTGGACAGCTCCGAGATTACAAAGAACATGAAGTCCTGCATTTTGAGTGCAATCAGAAGTTCAAAAAACAAACTCAAAGACCGTCGAAATGCACAAAAGTAGGAAATAAAGCCGAGTTCAGTCCAGCACCTGTGTGTGAGCGTAAGTATAAACTGAGTTATATCGGTTATATCACACTGACTGGTGGGAGGTGAAGGGTTGTTGTGGGATTGTAGACTGCCTCTATCCACAAACTGATAAACAGAATTTTCTTTTTCTCCTACAAAATGCAGCAACAAGATGTGAACTGCCGCAGACGACACTCGAAGGCACCACATATAACACTTCCAGAAATGTGTTTTCACCTGGAGACACAGTTACAACCAGTTGTGGTTATAAGCACTGGATCTCTACACCTCAGAGCACCTCAGCTGTATCCACAGCACAGACGACACTGATTATTATGTGGCTTAAACCATGAAAGAAACAATACGATTCTCGTACTTTCTGCCGTTCAATGTTATGTTCTCATCCTTTAAACGCACACAAAGTCAATAAAAGCAGCGTCAGGACAAAACCTCATGAAAAATGATTCTTTTCAATCACTTCATTCTCAACATCACCGCCTCACTTATACGTTTAAAACTTACCAAGTTTATATTTAATTTGACCCCCACATGACCTTTGTATCTTCTATATTACACTTTCTGTGGCCAAAATATTTCACTATATATCTCATATCAGAGCTACGGAAGAGGATAGGGCCACTGAAAAAAAGACATTTTGGTTCTGACTTCTTTTTTTTTTTTTTAGAATTCTGACTTTAATCTCAGAATCCTAAAAAAAAAAGTCAGAACCAAAATGTCTTCTTTTCAGTGGCCCTAATCCTCTTCAGTACAGAGCTGAATAAAGAATGGCAGAGAAGATTTGACAAGTTTTTCATGGGTGCAACCCACATACTCAGCTCTGCTGCTTATCTCACTAATGCACGTTCCTTCCATTTAAAAGGGAAATAAAGCGGCTCTCCAACGGTCTAAGAAGCATTGTTACAACAAAGAAATTATCTACCAAACACACATTTCCTCACTTTTTGTGAGATGTTTTTAAAGTTCCAAATCACTTTTAAGTTACATAACTTTCTTGTGGAACCAAGTTATTATCGCGTGCGCACAAAATAAGGATAAGGATAAACTTTATTGATCCCCCAATGGGGGAAATTTAGATGTTACAGCAGCTCAAAAACAGGAATATAAACAGCATCAATAGCAAAAAGTTTAAGAAAAAAAACAGCTATGAGCATGTTTACATGAATTAAATAAAGGAGGTAAAAATACAATAGAATTAAATAATACCAGGCATAAACACTATGTACACTTTCACTTGTGGAAAGACAGATCAGATATTATAACAAACACACACAGTGTGTAGCATTAATGATGTTGATGATTATTATACAGAGTCATGAGGCGGTGATGCTGTTAAACAGTCTGACTGCAGATGGAATAAACGACCTGCGGTAGCGCTCAGTCCTGCAGGGCGGATGTCTCAGTCTGCTGCTGAAGGAGCTGCTCAGAGCCCCCACAGTGTCATGCAGGGGGTGAGAGTGATTGTCCATGATGGATGTCAGCTTCGCTAACATCCTCCTCTCACCCACCTCCTCTACAGAGTCCAGAGGACAGTCCAGGACAGAACCGGCCCTCCTGACCAGTCTGTTCAGTCTCTTCCTGTCTCTCTCTGTGCTCCCTCCTCCCCAGCAGGCCACTGCATAGAAAAGTGCAGACGCCACCACAGAGTCATAAAATGTCCGTAACAGAATCCTGCACACTCCAAAGGACCTCAGTCGCCTCAGCAGGTGCAGTCGACTTTGGCCCCTCTTGTACAGGACGTCGGTGTTGTGTGACCAGTCCAGTTTATTGTTGAGGTGAACACCCAGGTATTTGTACGACTCCACCATCTCAATGTCCAAACCCTGGATGTTCACCGGTGCAGTCTGGGGTGACTTCCTGCGGAAGTCAATCACCATCTCCTTTGTCTTACTGGCGTTGAGCTGAAGGTGGTTGAGCTCACTCCAGTTGACAAAGTCTGTGATGACCTGCCTGTACTCCTGGTCGCTCCCCTTAGACACGCACCCCACGATGGCTGTGTCATCAGAGAACTTCTGCAGGTGGCAGCTCCCAGAGTTGTAACTGAAGTCCGAGGTGTACAGGGTGAAGAGAAAGGGGGAGAGCACTGTCCCCTGTGGGGCCCCCGTGCTGCAGACCACCATGTCCGACTCACAGCCTTTGAAGCCTCACGTACTGTGGTCTGTAGGATAGGTAGTCTGTTGTCCACGCAGCCAGGTGACAGTCTACTCCCGCTCTTTCTAGCTTCCCCCTGAGCAGTGCAGGCTGGATGGTGTTGAAGGCACTGGAGAAGTCAAAGAACATGACCCTCACAGTGCTGCCGGTGTTCTCCAGGTGAGTAAAATAAAAAATGTTTGCTTTTTGTGCCTTCTGGGACTCCGTACATTTTAATATTTTCATTCATTTCATAAATTTGTAGATTATTTTTTTAAAGATTTCAGACTAATAAAGCCTTAAATATTGTCCTACAGAAAGTTGAAATCATCTATAATTAGTGAAGTAGCGATATTTAAACAAAACGTTTCCGGTAAACACTTCAAAATAAAACAATCAAAACTAAACAAAAGTATGGTCAAGATTAAGTAAACAGTCTAATCCCAAAACAAGAGAAGCAAAGTTAAATAAAATACCACGACAGGGCAGTTATAATTTATATGCATTAGTCTTTAAGCCTTCGTGTCATCTGATATCCACGTTTCCTACTTTTTCGGTGCTTTATTTTGAAAAGATGTAGCGAGTATCCGGTCCCGGCTCTTCCTGATGTGCGCGGTTGAATCATGCGCAGGCTCACTTCACATTGACTGAGTCCAGAGAGATAGATTAACTGAGTCTATCTGTGATGTTTGGCTGTGTGAGAACTTTTGTTGTGTTTTTATAATAAAGAGAAGTTATTGTAGCGGTCGTGATGCTAATGTTAGCTTAGCACACATCCAGAGCTGCAGCCATGTCTTCAGGTGGGATTCACGCGCTCCTCCTCAAACTTCACGAGTCACTTTCAGACGAAGACTCGCGAGCTGCGGCGCTGAAATGTCACGATATAGTCGGTGACCTGGGACAGGAGTGCATGCTAGCACCGACCGAGAATGAACTTGGTAAGAAATATCAGGAGAAGTCGGTTTATGTTGTTGAACCTGCGCAAAACCCCATTCACAAATCTGCCAACTTAATGTGAGCGCTGCTTCTGTGATTGAAGATCAGTGAATACTTTACAGGAAAACGTGTTTACAGGACTTTTGCAACTCGATAATTACTTCGTCCTGCTTTAATTGTTCAAAAAACGTGGATAACTTTCTTTTTTTGCCAGTTTGCCTCCATCACAACAGTCTGTTCCGCCAAAACTGCATCATGGTGGGCGGGGACCCTCAATCACAACATGATGGTTAAACCACGCGATAGTCTGCAAGGTGCATCTACAACTTGTTTTATAATTAGAGCATAAAGGAGGATAAAGTGAGTCAATATTAAAAACTTCTTCAGTGGATTTTAGGGATGTAAAGATCGTAAAATCGTGATAAATCGATTTAAAGGTGTCAAGGTTCACATCAGTACTGAAAATGAATCTCAATAATATGGTGAGCGCCAGCAGCTGCAGAGTAGAGGCGGTTGGCAGCTGCAGAGCAAGTTTTAGAAATTGAGGAAGCACTACCGTCTTCTAAATCGGAGGTGTGGAAGCATTTTGGCTTCAAGACAGAAAATAAAAGAGGTGAGAAGATAACAGACGAGACAAAAACTGTGTGACAATATTACAAGAAGACAGAGAACTACACAAATAACCAACATGATGCAGCATTTAATGGACACCACAATGAGAAGCTCCAATCACCTCCCCTTGTTGAGAGAAACAAACATTAAAAGGTCAAACCACACTGACAAGCAGGTTAGCAGCTCCTAAAGGAATCTGTTTCACTCATCGTCTGTCTTCAGTCTCATTTTGTCAAATAAATCGTGAGAGAATCGTATCGTGAGTTGAGTGAATCGTTACATCCCTAGTGGATTTGCAGATCGTGGTCTGTAGGACTTGTGCCGTTTTATCTGATCATTTTGACTTTATTTGAAATAAACACAACCTACTTGTGCTCTAATGAAAGGATAAGCACTCAGTGAAGACATCCCTCATCCAAATGATGCCCCTATGTCCGACTGACAAGTTACATAACCTCCATTATGGGTTAGGGTTAGTTGCCACCTTCAACAGACCCAGGCTGTGTTGATGAGAGCAAAGGTCAAGAAGCTCCAGCAGCTCTTGTAGTGTGATGATTGGATCCAGTGATGATCCACTGGATCCTGATATTGTTATTTCTTCTTTGTTGGGGGGGTCTTTTTGTACCTAGATAGAGTTACATAGAGTAGGAAATTGGGAGAGAGAGAGTGTGAAACGACATGTGGGAAAAGAGCCGCAGGTTGGACTTGAACCCGGGCCGTCCGCTTGGAGGACTCCAGCCTCCGTAAATGGGGTGCGACCTAACTGCCCACCATCAGCGTCCCTCGTTCCTGATATTTAACCAATCATTTAATTCCCATATAACTGATTAGTCTGTTTTCAGTGTAACCATATTACAGTAGGGACACAATGTTTGTGATCTTTGGTTTGAAAGGTTTACAGGTGCAGAGCTGTTGGCTGTCTTTATTGAATGTTGCTGCAGATTTAAATGTTTTGAGTGTGATGCACATACTCTCTTTCTTATTTTATCTTCATCTTGCAGCTCTTCAGACGTCCTTGTTGTTCTCCAAAGACTGTGGACTGCTCATCTTCCTCAGGAAGTCCCTGACATCCGATGAGGTGCGTTTAAAGGGACATAACGTAGTCAGAGATTTTAAAGGTTCTTATGTTGACAGAAACGTCTCTTTGTTTTCCAGCTCCGGGACACCAGAGTCGATATCTTGAGTTTTCTGGAGACGTTCTTGGACCGAGTCTCGCCGAGGGTCAAAGGATGGGAGAAGACGTACGCCATCGACATCAAAGTGAGAGTTTTACTCTGCAGCTTTTGACGTATTTGTGCATGAGGAAGAACTGAGAGAGGGAGAGTCAATTAAAAATCAACACGTAATGATGTGTCCATGTGAGTCTAAATAATGCAAATGAGTAACTAAGATCAGCTGTCATCACATCTGTGTTCGTTCATATAGATTCTGTGACGGTGTAATATGGCTGTCCCAGTCTGTGTCTCCAGCAGGAGCTCCACACACACACACAATCAGACATGCACACACACACAATCAGACATGCACACACACACACAGCGCTGCGCTCCCCTGCTTGCTCAGCTGAAACCGTCTCTCCTCTGTAACGTCTCTGTTACGACCTCCGTGGACAGTACAGAGGGGGGGGATCACTTCGTTACGCCTCCGATCGAAGGAGAAACATCACTGGGGTGTAAATATGGCGGCTTGAAACGGCCGCCTGAAGAGGGCTACAGTCTAACATTAAATGACACTCAGTGGCCTCCATTTTTCACCCATATATATAAAATATCAGACACCTTTTGCAGACAAGTGAAATGTTTACATGTGAATGTTTTATCTCTTATGCAGGACACGTGCATGGCTGTGTACACCAAGGAAAAAGTAGCTAAATGCAGGACTCCAGTTCTGGAGCTCCTTATCAAGGTCAGTGTCTCTTTAAATCTTCTGTATTTTATTTCACATAAGCCATGTCAAATTCAACTACACCAAAGGAATGGGTTGACTCCTTATTTACAGGGTTTGAATTAGTTGCTTTCTTGGAAGTCATTATTTGTAAATGCTGATTGGACAAATCATTCTTGTTCTCTGCAGGTTCTCCAAACCACGAGGGCGTCCACTGTGGCTGCAGACCTTCGAATCTGCGACATGTTCAACAGGTTTTACAGCGAGCTCTGTCAGAAGAGCAGACTCTCAGACTCCGGTGAATCTTTTGCAGCTTTCACACTCCTGAAAACTTCCTGAAAACTTTGGGCTGACCTGCATGTGTGAATGCAATAAGACACATTTTTCAGTTTCTCCTGCCAACCCCTTAGTAAAGATTCCACATGAAGGGGCGGCTGTGGCTCAGTGGTAGAGTCTGTCGTCTCTCAACTGGAAACCCGGGGGTTCGATCCTCAGCTCCTGCAGCAACATGTCCGATGTGTCCTTTGGCAAGACACTTAACCCCAAGTTGCTCCCGCTGCTTCGCCGACGTTGTATAAATGTGTTCAATGTGATTATTTACTTCTGATGGACTCTTTACTCAGCAGCCTCTACCATCAGGGTGTGAATGTGTAGCTGTGACCTGCGGTGTAAAAGCGCTGTGAGTAGTCAGAAGATTAGAAAAGAAATAAACAAGCTCAAGTATGAGCAGCATGAAAAATGAAGCAGAATTCAACTCGAGCGAGTGGGAGGGGGTGGTGACGTTTATTCCCTGTGATCGCTGCACGACCATAGACTGTCTGCACGCCACCTCTACGATCTCCGTGCTCTAATGAACCTGCTGCATTCTGTTTCCTGTTCTCCAGTATGTTCTTCTCCACTCTTTAGTTCAGATTGTGATTCTGTTCAACTACACGTACCATTGATAGAAAGACAAATATTCTCATTATAGCGTCAGACTCTGCTGCTTCCGCGTTGTTGTTTTTACGTCACGTCCTGCCTCCTGGAAACCCCCCCTCCCGTCTGACAGGGATAGTCTCCTGCTGTGAGGTGCATGTGTGAACATGTAACTCAGGAAGATTTCTGGAGCAGCCTGCCTGAGTGTGTGTGAAAACCTTTTTTTGTTTCATTGAATGATCACGTAGGTCCAAAGCAGTCGTCTTTATTTGATGCTAGAAACCACTTTTCTGTTAATCATGTTCATAATGTTTGATTTAAAAAAAAGCGGCGTGGAAATGTTATTTGTCTCTTTTGTGACAGTTCTGGGTAAAATCTACGAGCTGCTGGGCGTTCTTGCCGAGGTGCACCCGAGCGAGATGGTCAACAACTCTGACAAACTGTACAGAGCTTACCTGGGGGAGCTGAAAGAACAGGTACGTTTACAGGTGATGTGGTAAACACAGAAAAGACTGACTGTCCTCTGAAGGTGAGCTGTTTCCTGATCCTACAGCCAATCAGATCGTGTCGTTAGTTAAGACGTGGTTTTCAAATGTCCTTCATGTTGCAGATGACGTCGGCAACAAAAGAACCCAAACTCTTTGTAGTGGCGGGATGTTTGAGAGGACTCACCGCTCTAATGGTCAACTTCACCAAGACCATGGAGGAAGGTGTGTGTGTTCTCGTGTTTTAGTTTCTATTTCTGTTTATTTCACATTTACAAGAAGAGCTGAGAACGCACCATGACTCAATCCGTTTGTGTGTTTCACGCTCAGATCCAGCGACATCTCGGGATATTTTTCAGTACGCCCTGAAGGCCATCAGTCCCCAGGTAAATGTCATGAACTAAACTTCACAGTCGTGGGTCCGTGCATGGCGAGGGGGTGAACACGGCTGGGAGCTGACCTCGATATATACGAGATGAAGTGAGAGGCAGTAGCTGTTGCTTTACGTAGGAAACGAACACATATTTAAAAAGGAGTTCTTTAAAGTTGTTTTTGTCTGGTTATGAAACAGACGTAAATGAACTCTTTATGACCCGTCAATCTCTCTGAGACGGCTGCCAGCAGGTCAGCGCCAGAAGAGACCATTAACAGCACGCAGCAGAAACAGACTTTCAAACTTTTTCCTCTTCAAAGATCGACAGACAGAGAAACAGTCGACTGTTCAAAGACAGCAGGAGGACATTTAATGTTACACACACCTTATATCAGTGTTGTGGTCGAGTTTGATGTTAGCTTGAAGTTTGGTAGCTCATTCATTAAGTTAAAAAACAATGGTCTTGTCTTCGTAAATCTACATTAGTGATCGTAATCAGGGAAATGTAAACGTTTGTTCGAGAGAAGCTTTTGAAGTTGGGCGCCACTTAGAAATCATCAGGGTGAGGGGCGTGGACAGTTGGCGATGCAAACGAGGAATCCTCTGTAGCCCAGATCGTCTCTCTTCACTTTGGTCTGAGTGTCCACGCAGGCTATGAAGGCCGTGTCCTACGAAGGATGCTACCCCCGAACTGAGACACAGCGAGAGGAGCTGTCACAATATAGAGAGACATCCATTACTTATTCACAACGTGTCGACTTGTGAAGTCTCGTGTCGTGTCTTATCTTACTCTTTTAACATCCTGACCCGTCCGTACGTTAGTTAGCCGGAAACATTTGTGATTAGTTTGCCTTCTTCTGTCCGTGCATATCGTTCAATAAACTAACCTAACCCTAACCCTTTGGTGATCAAATTATAAATAACAAATGTTTCTGTTTGAGATTATTTCTAACACTTCTTGATTGTCGTTGTTGTTGCAGATGGAAATGACTCGCTATGCTGTCACGTTTGGTAAGGACGCCCACTCCCACTTCTAAAGCCAAATACATGAAGACAAACCTGAGTGTCTACAGACCCACAACATGTGAAATAAATCCATCCAGTCCTTTGTTTGTGGTCTGCAGAAGTCTTACAACACAGAGAAAAATGCTCTGTTTCAAATGTTCTCAGTTTGTGACATCACAAGCTGGATTCTGGTAAAAAAAAAAAACCTCCCTTCCCCTCCCCTGGTATCTCCACCCATGGACTCCACCTCCAGCCTAGAGCAAAACTTTTGCACAGGTCTGCCATTTTTATTCTCGCTACAGAGGAGTGATGTCTACTGTGAAACTCAGGGGGGGCTCATTGCATTTAAAGAGACACACACACCAAAACAGAGCGTTCTGAGAGAGCTGGTTTCTACAGGGTCACAAACCTCCTCTGGTGCTTGATTCATGTTATATTTGGACCAAAGCACAGCACAGATGTTTCATTTAGACCACAAGGGACTGTTTGAAAAGGTGGAGAAGAGGGATAATATGTCCTGTTTAACAACAGAGCGTTAAACTGAAATGAAGCCCTTATTCACTTTATATTTAAAATTCAGGCATGTTTGATGTTTTTTTGTGTTCTTCTTATTTTGTAAAGTAGTTTTGGATCAATCCGACACTTCTGTTTCACTGGAGATGAATAAAGTTCTCTGTTATCTTCGTCCACAGCCGGGCTGCGACTGTTTGCCAGACATGCCTCTCAGTTCAGCAGCTGCCTGATGGATCACTACAGAGCTCTGTTCGAGGTCATGTCAAAGCTCTGTGGACACATCAACGCCGAGATGAAGAAGACGAGTTACTGCGCACTCGAGGCCTTCCTCAAACAGGTGAGCACTGCAGAATGTTTCACAGGAAACACGTTGAAAAACGTGGGCTGCTTGTCATCATGTCTAACACTTACTGTGTGATCACTCGGAGGTCGCCTTGCTGATTGCCGAGAATATCGAGGAGCACAAAAGCAAGTTGAAGTTCTTCATGCAGAAGTTCTGCGGCATCATCAAGACGATGGACTCGACATATAAGGAACTGTCCATCGCCATACGAGGATACGGATTCTTTGCAGGCGTACGTTCTTTATCCTTATCTGCTTCCATGTGATGTTAAAACTTGCTCAATGCTTCCCCCAGACTGGAGGATAAGCTCCTCTGTGCACCTCTACATGCTCCTTGATAATCCTGCTTGCTCCGCTAGATAATCTTACATCTACTCTTTCAGTTTCTGTTGTTGTTTATGAACAATGGGGACCTCTCTTTACAAAGTCACATCTTTCCTCCTGTAGCCGTGTAAGAAGGTCTGCCCTCAGGACGTGGACCTGATGTACACGGAGCTGATTCAGCGCTGTAAGCAGATGTACCTGACGGAGTCTGACGGGGAGGACGACAGCCTCTACCAGCTGCCCAGCTTCCTCGACTCCATCGCCAGCGTCCTCATCCACCTGGACAAGGTTCAAAATCACATTCTGATGCATTGACACGCTTCACTTGACTTTTAAAGCCGTGGTGCAGAAGTAAAAAAACAAATCACACCAGAGTGATGTTCTCATTCTGCTTCATGTCCATGCGCTCAGATCCCAGAGGTGTACACTCCTCTGCTGGAGCGCCTCCTGGTGGTGCAGATCGACAGCTTCCCTCAGTACAGTGAGAGGATGCAGAGTGCGTGCTACAGGTCCATCCTGAAGGTGCTGGTAGCCATGGCCTCTAAAGGACCCGTTCTGTGGAGTTTTATCAGCTCTGTGGGTACGTCCAACATGAATCATAACACTTCCTTCACCGGGTCGTGTTTTTCTCAACACCTCGTGGTACGACCAGGGGTGTAAATGTGACAGCTCAGTGTGTAAGGACATGCTGCTGCTGGTTGGCTGTGACCTGATGTGAGATTTTAATGTCTTTATCTTTCAGTGCACCAGGGCTTGATCCGTGTCTGTTCCAAACCCATCATGATGTCCGAGGTCAGAAGCTCTTTCTCAGATGTTGTCGTCATATCTAAATTCACACACGTGTGCATGTTTACTCAGCTGTTTTTTGTAATGAATTAATTTAACCGATCTTGAGTTGTATGTCCGTCTCCTCTCAGGACAAAGACGGCGCTCCCTCCGAGTCCTCACAAGTTCGAGCTGGAAAGTGGAAAGTTCCCTCAAGTCAGAAGTACCTCCCTCTGTATAAAAACCTCCTGGACTGCGATCGGCTCAAGGTGCAGCTACGTTTCTTTTCCTTTTTAGGTCTGTGTTTGTAAAGCGTCAGCAGCTTCTAACTTCAGCAGGTGTGATTAATGAAGCCAGCGATATATCCACCATTTAGCGTCCCCTCTTTCTCAGTCCATATGGACCAAATGTATTGCAGTGACATCCATCATGACCCATACATTTCAAAACAGGTGTAACAAGAACCAAAACAGAGAAAGAAAACTTATAAAGCGGACTAAAACATGAGAAAATAATTAACACGAAGCCATGAGAAGCTTCAGTTTTAAAATGAGCAAGGCACCTCAATCAGTGCATTAACGAGAGGGATGTACGGAGAGTGGACCTTCTCTCTCTCTCTCTCTCTCTCTCTCTCTCTCTCTCTCTCTCTCTCTCTCTCTCTCTCTCTGCTGATGTGATTCTGCACTCTTGGTTTTGCTGCGTCTTATCTCTCCGCAGGAATCAAGAGGGACGTTTTTTTCAAACAAGAGTTTTGTAATGTTACACGGAGCCGTGAGGTCCTCGTGCATGTCTGCTCTCTCTCTCGCTCTCTAGTGCACGCAGCAATTTTATGAATAAATGAAATATTAAATAAAAACCTCCCAGGTATGGTCTATGGTCATTCTCGTGAAGCAGACTAACAACAACAGATCTGCTAATGGTTCTGTTGTCAGACCTGTTCTGACACATATTTATGTACAGACTGAACAATCGGGGTGACAGCACATACCCTCGTGGTGAACCACCACGCATCTATAAGGCTGGAGTCTTTAAGTAAAGAAGTCCTTTGAAAGTCGTTTCAGTTAGAACTGCAGATGTTAAAGTACATTATATCACAAGGTTTCACATCCAGCCAACAGTCTTCTCTATTCTGCTGCAGGAGCGTGAGGTGAATGTGTAAAAAGTGCTTTGAGTCGTCAAGACTAGAAAAAAAGCAACCTACAAGTCAAAGTGCATTTACCAGTCAGCTTTGTTTTATCAGTTTATGTAAATTAAAGACATCCTGTTGGGGGAGGAATTTTTTCTCACATTTTCTTTCACTCTGCCTCTGTCTCTACATCTTACTCTCCTCTCCTCTGTCTCCTCTGTCTCTACATCTTACTCTCCTCTCCTCTGTCTCCTCTGTTTCTGTCTCCTCTGTCTCTACCTCCTACTCTCCTCTGTCGCCAACTCTGACTCTTTGTCTGTCTCTGTCTCTTCCGACTCTGCCTCTGTCTCTGTCTCCTCTGTCTCTGCCTCCTACTGTCCTCTGTCTGTCTCTGCCTCCTACTCTCCTCTGTCGCCAACTCTGACTCTTTCTCTGTCTCTTCCGACTCTGCCTCTGTCTCCTCTGTCTCTGCCTCCTACTGTCCTCTGTCTCTGTCTCTGCCTCCTACTCTCCTCTGCCTCTGTCTCTGTCTCCTCTGTCTCTGTCTCTACCTCCTACTCTCCTCTGTCGCCAACTCTGACTCTTTCTCTGTCTCTGTCTCTTCCGACTCTGCCTCTGTCTCTGTCTCCTCTGTCTCTGCCTCCTACTGTCCTCTGCCTCTGTCTCTGTCTCCTCTGTCTCTGTCTCTGCCTCCTACTCTCCTCTGCCTCTGTCTCCTCTGTCTCTGCCTCTGTGTACTCTGTCTCTGCCACCTACTCTCCTCTGTCTCTGTCTCTTCCGACTCTGTCTCTGTCTCCTCTGCCTCTTACTCGCTTCTGTCTCTGCCTCCTCTCTCTCTGTGTCCTCTGTAGGATTCAGGATTTTTGGACGGAGCTTTTGAAAGTCAGAACGCCTCCCTCGTGTCTTTGAGTCGCCTCATCTATGATGAGTTGGTGAAGTCAATCCTCAGAATCGTGGAGAAGTTGGATTTATCCGTGCAGAAAGTGACATCAGGAGAGGAGGTGAGGTGTCACTGTCAGAGACATATTGACCTTGTTAGAAAACAGTTTTGTGTGGCCTAGAAATGTTCCCTTGAAACTTTATCAAGATTTTTAAAAGTCTTTCTATCAGTTGAATAAACAACTTTCTGCTCTTGTTTCAGGCTCCTGATGATGCTGCTCATGTCTTGCCCTCCACAGACCCCACAGCTCACCTGCTGCCCAACAAGATCAAAGACTTCACTGCCTTTATCAACCTGGTCGACTTCTGCAGGTAACAGAGACAGAACATGATCCAGGCTGTCACAACACAAACAGACAGCAGCGTGTCGGATGCTTCAAGTCTTCGTCTCCATCTGCACCTGTTATTTCTTTTATAAACGGTTATCTTTTAGAACACCTAAACAGACACTTTAAAATAACACTTTTAAATTTGATTGACAAGTCTGAGATTTATTTGTGGTGCTCAAGTGAAAATCAGTAACGTTTGATAATGATGAAGCCCGCGAGACCGTCCTGATTGGACCGTCAAGGTCACAACAGCAAAGAGTCGCACTTGTTGTTGATCCAAACAAAGCAATCTCTCTTTTTGTTTTCAGCTGCTCTGGTTCCCTTTTAGTTTTTTTTGTTTTTGCAGCTTTTGCAACAGGCAACAAGCCGTTAAATAAGCAATCTGCAACTGTTTACCCCTACATGCAGATGCTCAGAGTAAGTGAAAGGTCATATGATGTTGTTGTGTAAAAGGTCACATATTCTTCAGAATCCACTTTACCATGCATCTACAAACCCCCCAATGATGAGAAAAGTCCATCCTCTCCGTCTTCTGCCTGCTCCACTTTTCAGAAAATGTGTGCTCAAACAGGCCGTTTGGAGATTTTCCCTTCATGACATCACAAAGGGCAGTAACCCCTCCCCCAGGTGGGTGACACTCCCACAGCTAGGTGTTTGTTCTGCCCTCTGAGTCTGCCTTCTCACCGTAAACAATAGGGCATGGAGCGAGAAAGCCCGAGCCACCCAAGCCCTTCCAGAGAGGGGCGTGGTCAGACACAGCTCATTTACATTTAAAGCTACAGACACAGAAACAGCCTGTTCTGAGCAGGGCTGAAATAGAGGGGTTTATAGACATGATCAAATACAGGATCAGAGTGGATTTAGAACAAGACACTTCACACACATGTTTTGAGGAGCTCTGAGACTTATTTACACTGAAGAGGAGGAGAAGATGTGACCTTTAAAATGTATCTGTGTGAAACTTCATTTCTGTTTAACCTTATACTTTTGATCTTTTTCATCGATATCACAACCAGGGAGGTCGGTCACATTTAAGGGTCTGGAGAGAAATATGAATTTACCTCCGAGACGCCTGCAGACACTCTGATTATTGTTGTTGTTTCTCTGCAGCGAGCTGTTGCTGAATAACCACATGGAGTATTTTCAGTCGTGGGTTTATCCTCTGAGCCACGAGCTCATCCTCCACTCCATCAGAAACCCACTCGTCAGTGGGTTTTACAAACTGCTCTCCGTCAACATGAAAATATCAAAGAGAATCAAATACTACCAGGTAATATTTCCTCTACTGCAAAGAAAGCAATTCTTTATTTTTCACGTGATAAATTATCCTGGTATGTCTGAGCTCTTTTAAAGGAGCAATATAAAACTCTGACCCCTAGTGTTTAAAATGGGTACTGCAGTCAAAATTGTAAACATTGCAGAGAGCTGTCTCCCCCGCCCCTCCTCTCTAGAGTAGATGCTCACGCAGGTTGCCATGTGGTGGACACTGAAGCTTCAGTGTTTAGCCAGCTCTGCATCGGTCTGTAAACCTTTCTGCGTTCTAACCTCTCTCCATTTTTCAAAAGCATCTCCAATATTGATCCTAGTTTGAGCACGTTTCTGCTCGTGGAGCTTATTAGAAACATGCAGAGGCTTTTTAGGTCGGGTACAATCACTTCTATCTGAACCAGTTCTCTTGCCCGCTTCCATCGCTGCAACACCTGTTGGTTTGACCTGATAACTGCTCTCATATCTGGCAAACCGAGGGGCGTCCAAAACGGCCGTGTGGGGGTGCCTTAAAACCGCCTACCTTCTCTGGTCCAAACAAATCCAGACCATTCAGGACCAGAATCTAAAGTTAGAAGGAGGACATACTGGCTGCTGCATTGTTGTCAGAGAAGCCAGCACTTCAACATAGCATGTTTCCTTAATGTCTGATCATAGAGTAAGCTCACTTTATCATTTCACTCTCTACACAGCTCACTGATTGGACCTTTAAAATATGTTAAATAGATATCAGAATGTGTTATATCTTGTTGTGCTGTCTTCTATCTTATACATAAAGTAATTAAATATCAGATCTTCTCTTGAACAGGGAGTCGGCCTGAAGAACTCTCCGTCCCCTCACAGTGACTCGGTGAAAAGTGCCAGTTTTGCTCTCTTCTCTAAGTTTGGAAAAGAGGTAACGTCTCTTTACAGTATTTTTTAAACGGATGTAAATGTTGTGGGTCGTTTGAGTTACCTGTTGCTTCCCCTCCAGGTGTGCGTGAGGATGAAGCAGTACAAAGACGAGCTGCTGGCCTCCTGCCTCACGTTCGTCCTCTCGCTGCATCACAACATCGTCGCCCTCGACATCAAGGCGTACTGTCCTGCTCTGGAGGTGGGCTGTTTTTTATTGTGTCACTTTGTGTCTGTGATAGTGTTGTAGTCAAGACCACACTAACCAAGACCAAGACAGACCCGAGACCAGAGCGCTCCGAGACTGAGCCAAGACCAAGACCATAAATATCATCATCTTGTGTGCAGGGGGCGTGTCCCTCACTTAGTCCGTAACACCGGGAAGGTTGCAGCCGTAACCTGAGGATAAAAATCAAACTATGAATGAATTGAAGTTTTTTGTTCTTTTAGAAAGAGATGTTTTCCTTCTAATCACAGTGATGACGTTAAAGCCTGTCAGTGGTGGTCTTGACCGGTCTTGATTTAAAATCTGGAGTCCGCCCAGTCTGAGACCGAGACAAGTGTTTGATCAGTCAGAAGACTAGAAAAGAAAAATACAAGCTCAAAGTCCATGTATGATTTACTACAGTGATACGTGCGTGTGTGTGTGTTTTAAATGTAGGCGGCTCTGAAGTTGGGTCTGAGTCACGTTCCTTTGGCAAACGTTGCCCTCGATGCTCTTGAAGACTGGTCCTCCAACATCGCCCCGGAGACCATGCAGCCATGCTACTCCAACATCCTCCCTCTGCTGGACGGATACCTGAAGACCACCTCCAGCGACAGTAAGAGCGAAAGCATTTATCCTCACGTTAGTTAGTACACGAGGACATCAGAAAACTAACGCAGGTCTTTTTATCTGGTAGACAAAGAGGACAGTAACTGGGAGGTGATGTCTTCTGTGTCTTCAAAAAGTGGCCAAGGTTACAACCGCGTGATGACGAGGCTGCTGAAGAAATCCAACCAGATCACTGTGGTACTAAAAACCTCTTTCTGTGTTTCACATATTCTCTTTCAGCATTAATGATGTCAGTCTGGGACATCTGTTGAGTAGCGGTAACAGATGTGTAGCTTAAAAACCTCCTTACCATAAAGCTTCTAATAAAAGCCCCTCCCAGTTTAAGGCTCAGTCCCCCTTTAGCTGCATGTTTTGGACTAATGGAGGCAGCTCTTAATTAGAGGCGTTTCTGTATTTAGTGTCGAAAGAGTAAGTGGATCAAAAATAAGGAGAAAAAGCTGCAACGACACAAAAAACAAAGATGAACTTCGACATCTGTCCAAGGAACACAGAGTAATGGTCGTATGTGTGCAGGACGATTTTGTACACAGTTAAATATTTGTTACCGTCTTTGCTGTGCTCCGGGTGGGCGTGTCCTTGAAAGAGCTGCCGGGGTGGGCGTGTCCTACAACTTTGCTGTGTGGACATCAAACATCGTAACATTGATAACAGTAAAGAATTTCATACATCCTGTTTCTGATAGCTCGTAGCAGAGCTAATCCCAGCTAACTCCCATGTGTCATGACGACGGCACGCTGCTGCTCCCGAACCGGCACTTCCATGTGCCGCGGCATAAAGTGTGGTACGCCGCTGTTTCCAAAGTGGCACTTCCATGTGCCATGGCATGTGTCTCAGGGCTATTGCATGTTTTTGCATTTGGCCTTCAGGGCCACCGTAGAGAAGCCCTGTATTAGAGCTTACTGATGTCTTCTACGTGTTTGTAGGAGGATGCTCCTCTGGTCGCAGTGAGGCTCAGGGTGGTGAAGTTACTGGGCCACCTGGGAGGAAAGCTGAACAGGAACCTTGTAACAGGTGAGGCTCCACATCACCAGGCCTTCATCTACTTTTGTTTTACACTGAATATTTACCTGAGTCTGTGGAAGGGGTTTTCGCTGTGTTTGTTGACCCTCTATTTTCACCTGCAGTGGTGTCATCGGAGGAGATGATGAAGAAGTTTGTGGCCTGGGACTCTGAGAAGAGGCTCAGCTTTGCAGTGCCGTTCGCTGATATGAAACCGGTCATCTACCTCGACCCCTTCCTGCCTCGAATCAGTGAGCTGGCTCTGTCCACCAGTGACAGACAGACCAAAGTATGTCCTCTCACATCAGAGGGTCCCCACGATCACAAACTAAACGTATAAATGACTACAGTGCCCTCAGCCTGTAGAAACCCGGTCTGTCCTGTGTTTGCTGCAGATCGCTGCCTGTGAGCTGCTGCACAGTCTGGTGGTCTACATGGTGGGAAAAAGTGCTCAGATGGTCGAAGGGATGAATACTTTGCCTCCGATGTACAAACTGCACAAGAGACTGTTTCCTGTCCTGCTGCGTCTGGCCTGTGATGTGGATCAGGTACGATGTGACATCAGACGTGATTCCAGAGAGGGAAGGACATTAACAGGAAACATATTACTTGATGATATTCTTGAACTGTGCTGTTTAACGTGATTCTTTTTAACGTTTCTAAATAATTCCATGATGATGGATCAGATAAATGACCAGACACGTAAATACAATATTCATTCATTCATTAGGAAGTTTAACAGATTCTCTAGTAGGGCTTTCACACCTGCACAAAAATCCTGAAAAACTCAGACTTCACCCGGAGTTTCTCCTCCAGCCTCCTCGTATTTATTCTGCAGAAAGTCAGAGTGAGCTGATGTGAGAACGCAGCAGGATATAATCAGGAGAATTCACCTCGAGCAAGTGGGAGGGGGTGGTGACATTTATTCCCTGTGATCGCTGCACGACCATAGACTGTCTGCACGCCACCGCTACGATCTCCGTGCTCTAATGAACCTGCTGCATTCTGTTTCCTGTTCTCCAGTATGTTCTTCTCCACTCTTTAGTTCAGATTGAGATTCTGTTCAACTACACGTAGCATTGATAGAAAGACAAATATTCTCATTATAGCGTCATATAGAGGACTCTGCTGCTTCGTCTGCTACTTTCTGTAGTTCTTATACGTCACGTCTCACCTCAGGAGACTCCCCGCCCCCCCTCCTGTTTGACAGGGATAGTCTCCCGCTGTGAGGTGCATGTGTGAACAGACAGATCAGGAGGATTACACGAGCAGTCCTCCTGAAATTATCTCGAAAGTTTCAGGAGATGTGAAAACGGCTCATGATGACACAAACGTTGAAAGGTGTATGTGATGATTTCTACTTTAATGAATTCTTCGCCAGGTGACCCGCCAGCTCTTTGAGCCGCTGGTCATGCAGCTGATTCACTGGTTCACAAACAACAAGAAGTTTGAGAGTCAGGATACAGTCGCTGTTCTGGAGGCCATCATGGTGAGTGTTTCTCCTCTATGAGGGACTTTGAAGGCTCTCCAGGTGACACTCTGCTTCCTTATCTGACACCTGAAACCTCTTTTCTCTCAGGACGGCGTGGTCGACCCGATGGACAGCACTCTCAGAGACTTCTGTGGCCGCTGCATCGAAGAGTTTGTCAAATGGTCGATCAAACAAACGACCCCGAAGCAGCAGGAGAAGAGCCCGACGAACATGAAGTCTTTGTTTAAACGGATCTACAGCTTGGCACTTCACCCCAACGGCTTCAAAAGACTCGGTGCAGCGTTAGCCTTCAACAGTATCTACAGACTGTTCAGGTATGAGGCTCGTCTCTCTGTGTGGACACTTCAGTCTCTTCTCTTTGTTATCGTAACTTCATTAAAGTGTTTTTAGTTATATCTGCTCCGTATTGTCGTTTTGTCTCTGCAGGGAGGAGAGCGCGTTGGTGGAGCAGTTTGTCTTCGAGGTTCTCGTCATTTTCATAGAGAGTTTGTCTCTGGCTCACTCAGACGAGAGATCTATGGGTAAATATTCTTCTCCTTCAGATTTAAAGGCGGGTCGCTCAGACTTCATCACATTTTAAACGTGATTCAGGACATTCAGACCATTACAGAGAGCTGTCTCCCCCTGCCCCTCCTCTCTAGAGTGGATGCTCACGCAGGTCACCATGTGGTGGACACTGAAGCTTCAGTGTTTATCCAGCTCTGCATCGGTCTGTAAACCTTTCTGCGTTCTAACCTCTCTCCATTTTTCAAAAGCATCTCCAATATTGATCCTAGTTTGAGCACGTTTCTGCTCGTGGAGCTTATTAGAAACATGCAGAGGCTTTTTAGGTCGGGTACAATCACTTCTATCTGAACCAGTTCTCTTGCCCGCTTCCATCGCTGCAACACCTGTTGGTTTGACCTGATAACTGCTCTCATATCTGGCAAACCGAGGGGCGTCCAAAACGGCCGTGTGGGGGTGCCTTAAAACCGCCTACCTTCTCTGGTCCAAACAAATCCAGACTATTCAGGACCATGATCTAAAGTTAGAAGGAGGACATACTGGCTGCTGCATTGTTGTCAGAGAAGCCAGCACTTCAACATAGCATGTTTCCTTAATGTCTGATCATATAGGAAGGTCACTTTATCAAAGGTAAAGGTTGGTTGTCTACAAATACACATAAAACCACAATGATGAGAAAAACCAGACAACAAGATAAAGTGTTCACCATCAAAGACAGAGACACATTTATACGAGCGTAAAAAGTGGCTGTGTGTTGTTGTTCAGAGGATAAAGTGACCTTCAGAGTTAAAGTTTCTGCTGCTGGAGGTAAAGTGTCGGAGTATTAAAGTGCAGGATTATTAAACATGATTATGAGGTCCTGGTGTAAACTGCACATTTGCCCTGCAGCCTGTAACTTCAAAGTGTGAATGCACGAAGTCCTTGTGCAGTGAGTTTGCATAAACAGACGTGTGTATGCAGATACTATTGAACAGGGCTTGTCATGTGTTATATGTCAGGATTATGATTCACGTTTGGTTGAAAGGAAAATCTTCTAATCTCTAATTAGTGACAACAACTTTTAAATATCTGAATCACTTATTGTTTGTTGGAGTCTCTACCAAACAAACGTGTCCTCACTTCTGGAGAGCAGAGCTTCTTTGCAGCAAGATACAAAAATATTATAATGCTGTTGGCAACGATTTTTAACGTTGTCTAAAAATGTTCTGTGATTTAATGAATTGTGTAATATGAACAATATCTGATTTATTTGTGCTTCAAACGCTGACTAAGAAATCAAGCTACGGTGTCGTAGTGCATTTGAAAATAAATGAAATTTGAATTTTGAATGCTCTTTCGTTCCTCAGGTACGCTGCAGCAGTGTGGCAGCGCCATCGATCACCTGAAGAGAATCATCAAACAGAAAGCTCAGAGTCTGAACGAGCAGAGTGCAAAGAGACGAATCCCCAGGTCAGTGCTCTCTAACACTCCTGGGCGACAGCGCTCAGTTGGTTGAGTCAGTCGTCTCTCAACAGGAGGGTCAGATGTGTCCTTGGGCGAGACCCTTAACCCCAAGTTGCTCCCGCTGCTTCATCAGCGGTGTGTGAATGTGTATGAATGGATGAGTTAATACTGATGGTCTCTTTACTCAGCAGCCTCTACCATCAGTGTGTGAATGTGTATGAATGGATGAGTTAATACTGATGGTCTCTTTACTCAGCAGCCTCTACCATCAGTGTGTGAATGTGTATGAATGGATGAGTTAATACTGATGGACTCTTTACTCAGCAGCCTCTACCATCAGTGAGTGAATGTGTATGAATGGATGAGTTAATACTGATGGTCTCTTTACTCAGCAGCCTCTACCATCAGTGTGTGAGGGCGCCGTAGCCTAGCGGTTACTGCGGGTGCCCCATGTACAGAGGCTATAGTCCCCAAAGCAGGCGGCCCGGGTTTGAATCTGACCTGTGGCTCCTATCCTGCACATTACCCAATCTCTCTCTCTCTCTCTCTCTCTCTCTCTGTCTCTCTCTCTCTCTCTCTCTCTCTCTCTCTGCCTCTCTCTCTCTCTCTCTCTCTCTCTCTCTCTCTCTGCCTCTCTCTCTCTCTCTCTCTCTCTCTCTCTCTCTCTCTCTCTCTCTCTCTCTCTATCCACTGTCCTGTCCAAAAAGAAACCTTAAAAATAAGAAAACTTGAAATGCCTGTCCCTTTAAAGATATGTGCACATGAAGGTGGAGACATACAGTACAGTTAACCACGAGTCCCCTGAGTCCGTATGGCACGTCGGCTGTGCACATCCTCAAAAGTTAATTCGAGTATGCTCATGACCAGTAACAGTGACTTAGTTTAGTGTTCAGTGGTTTGATGATTTAGTACCAATGGACCGTAGAGACAACACAACCATCTTACTTGTGTTATTTAACATAAAAGTTAAAGGTATGAACTTGAGCAGTGTGTGTGCACCCTTCCTGTCATCCTGCTGTAACGATGCAGAGTTTGAGCAGCGATGAGATGTTACAGTTTCATCGTTTCCTCTTCTTTCAGGGGATTTCCCCCTGACGAGAAGCTGAGTCTCTCCGATGTGGTTTTGTGGCTCCTGGAACAATGTGGCCGACCTCAGACTGAGTGCAGACACAAGTGTATGGAGCTCTTCTATGAGTTCATACCTCTCCTCCCAGGTGAGCCATCCCGCCAGGTGCATTAGCATAAAACGATTCCTGAACAGAAATAAGATACGGTGTTAAAGTGAGCTGAGCTTTTGTCTTTGACGTGTGACAGGTAAGAAGTCTCCTCCTCAGTGGATTGACGGCATGCTAAAGGAAGAGGGCATTGATTTCCTCATCTCGCGGTTTGAGGGCGGGGGTCTCCTCTCCCAGCCCACTCTCAGAGACCTGAGCGGTCCTTTCAGCGTCAGAGCCACCCTGCAGTGGATGGACCTGCTGCTGGCTGCTCTGGACTGCTACAACACCTTCATCAGTTTGCACATACTGAAACCTCAGCACATGCTCAGTAAGTCAGTTACAAGAAGCCCAGCAGCTAAAGACGGACTTTAGGGGCTGTGACATAATCGTTAGAGGACAGCTGTTACATCACTCTCTTTAGAGACACTAGACTGGAAATGCTGTCTCAGCCTAACTTTCAGTCAACCTAACGACAGGCTGAGAGCTGGAGCTGAGGCGGGTTTTAAGCCTCCTGACAAACCGTTACACCGCGCCCACCTGTCAATCAGGTCAGCTACACGCCTTATTGTGAATAACTCTTATCCTTCATCAAATCAAAACTGATGAGTCATCAAAACATTCACCCCCCGTACAGTGTGTGTCGATCGAGACATGAGCTAATCAGACCTATTTGGTTTTGTGAACCAGGCTGTAAACATGTTAATGTCTGCTGTAAAAACAGGCTTTTTGAATGGGTGTGTATGTGACTTCCTGTGCTGCTGCAGCCAGCCTCTAGAGGACACTCGAGGAACTGCAGGATTTTACACTTCAGCAACGGCTTAATTTTCAAACCACAGAGGTTGCCGCTTGTGTAAAACCCAAAAGGTCGCTGGTTTAGGTAGAAATAAGCAAGCACTTTGTGTTAATATGAGGTAAAAATGCCTCGTGGTTAGTTCGTACGCCCCATGTAGGCTACAGTCCTCTAAGCGGGCAGCCCGGGTTCGTCAGCCCAATTACCAAGCAGCAAACTCTGTATTGAAAAATAATACCAATGCAGGAGTGCAATCCTGCAAATCATCGATACTTAAGGCCTGTGGACCGGCATCGATAAAACGCCAAAGCCCCCTGCAGTAACGGGTGATGTCACTCAGGATTTGTTCATTAATATTTACAGTCTATCGTCTCTCTCCCTGATATCTAAGTTCAGTTATAAATCTGTATCAAATATCCCCTCTCTACTTCCTAACATGAGATCTGTCTTGACGTCCTCTGGTCCTTCTAAACTCTGATCATTTTTTTCTCACTTTTTCTTAAAGACTTGAAAGAGAAGTCGAGTTTCCTGAAAGCTGTACGTTTCTTCCTGAGCGAGCTGGCCACTCAGCACCTGTCAGCAGCAGAGAGCTGTTTCCCCGTCGGAGACAAGACGTCTCACTTCAGCCCCAGAGAGGTGGACCAGTACAACTTCAGCAAGTGCACCATCATCGTCCGCCTGCTGGAGTTCACCGCCATGATCCTCGTTAAAGCCGACCAGGACTTCTGGAAGGTAGCGCTCAGTTTCAGACCCTCCAGCTTTATCAAAGTCTTGACTTTTTGTTGTTACCATCGCTGTTTCCTTTCCGTGTCCACAGCTCCTGGAACAAGACGTTTTTGTGCCAGCCTTTTACGAGCTGACGGCGCTGGTGGTGTGCGAGCCGTCCTCCGTTGGCTTCAACATGGCTGACGTAGAGGTGATGAAGAAGCTTCCAGAAGTGTGTGTTCCTTTACTGACGGCCCTGCTGGCCTCTCCTTACCGCTCTCGTATTGAAAGCAGTTTACGGACAAAGATCTCCCGAAAAAGGTTGGTTCATCACCGCTCAGCAGCTGCACACTACGACTATCTTTACGTAAAACGTTTCTTTTTTTCTTTGACTCCTGAGGCTCTCTTGTAGAAGAAACGTCTTCGTTAAAAGATGTTGATAAGTTCTCAGTTTTTGATTCTGCATCGTTTCTCTCTGCAGCGTGGAGGAGCTATGTGCGGTCGATCTGTATCAGTGCAGCTCTGTGAGTCATCAGGACCACATGGAGATGGTTCTGTCCTCCTGTAAGCAGATCCATAAAGCCGGCTTCCTCGGCTCCATCCTGCACAGTCAGGTATGTGACCTGAGACATGAGACTGTGTAGTACGGCCCTTATAAGGTAGAAGTAAGCAAAGCGTACTAAGATCATAATTCATGTTCAACAACTTCCTAACTAACTATCAATAAGCAGTTATCAGGAGGTGAATGACCTATGACCTACATACTGTGGTCATGTAGAATAAGGTATGCTACTAGTTAGCATGCTAATAAGCAGATAGCTAATGGTAAATATTGTGACTGATTCATCTAAACAGGAACGTTTGTTGCACAGCTTCTGCAGCCACATGTCCGATGTGTCCTTGGGCAAGACACTCAACCCCAAGTTGCTCCCGCTGCTTCGATAGCGGTGTGTGAATGTGTATGAATGGATGAGTTAATACTGATGGACTCTTTACTCAGCAGCCTCTACCATCAGTGTTTGAATGTGTATGAATGGATGAGTTAATACTGATGGACTCTTTACTCAGCAGCCTCTACCATCAGTGAGTGAATGTGTATGAATGGATGAGTTAATACTGATGGTCTCTTTACTCAGCAGCCTCTACCATCAGTGAGTGAATGTGTATGAATGGATGAGTTAATACTGATGGACTCTTTACTCAGCAGCCTCTACCATCAGTGTGTGAATGTGTATGAATGGATGAGTTAATACTGATGGTCTCTTTACTCAGCAGCCTCTACCATCAGTGAGTGAATGTGTATGAATGGATGAGTTAATACTGATGGACTCTTTACTCAGCAGCCTCTACCATCAGTGTGTGAATGTGTATGAATGGATGAGTTAATACTGATGGACTCTTTACTCAGCAGCCTCTACCATCAGTGTGTGAATGTGTATGAATGGATGAGTTAATACTGATGGACTCTTTACTCAGCAGCCTCTACCATCAGTGAGTGAATGTGTATGAATGGATGAGTTAATACTGATGGACTCTTTACTCAGCAGCCTCTACCATCAGTGTGTGAATGTGTATGAATGGATGAGTTAATACTGATGGTCTCTTTACTCAGCAGCCTCTACCATCAGTGAGTGAATGTGTATGAATGGATGAGTTAATACTGATGGTCTCTTTACTCAGCAGCCTCTACCATCAGTGAGTGAATGTGTATGAATGGATGAGTTAATACTGATGGTCTCTTTACTCAGCAGCCTCTACCATCAGTGAGTGAATGTGTATGAATGGATGAGTTAATACTGATGGTCTCTTTACTCAGCAGCCTCTACCATCAGTGAGTGAATGTGTATGAATGGATGAGTTAATACTGATGGTCTCTTTACTCAGCAGCCTCTACCATCAGTGAGTGAATGTGTATGAATGGATGAGTTAATACTGATGGTCTCTTTACTCAGCAGCCTCTACCATCAGTGAGTGAATGTGTATGAATGGATGAGTTAATACTGATGGACTCTTTACTCAGCAGCCTCTACCATCAGTGAGTGAATGTGTATGAATGGATGAGTTAATACTGATGGTCTCTTTACTCAGCAGCCTCTACCATCAGTGTGTGAATGTGTATGAATGGATGAGTTAATACTGATGGACTCTTTACTCAGCAGCCTCTACCATCAGTGAGTGAATGTGTATGAATGGATGAGTTAATACTGATGGTCTCTTTACTCAGCAGCCTCTACCATCAGTGAGTGAATGTGTATGAATGGATGAGTTAATACTGATGGTCTCTTTACTCAGCAGCCTCTACCATCAGTGAGTGAATGTGTATGAATGGATGAGTTAATACTGATGGTCTCTTTACTCAGCAGCCTCTACCATCAGTGTGTGAATGTGTATGAATGGATGAGTTAATACTGATGGACTCTTTACTCAGCAGCCTCTACCATCAGTGTGTGAATGTGTATGAATGGATGAGTTAATACTGATGGACTCTTTACTCAGCAGCCTCTACCATCAGTGTGTGAATGTGTATGAATGGATGAGTTAATACTGATGGACTCTTTACTCAGCAGCCTCTACCATCAGTGTGTGAATGTGTATGAATGGATGAGTTAATACTGATGGACTCTTTACTCAGCAGCCTCTACCATCAGTGTGTGAATGTGTATGAATGGATGAGTTAATACTGATGGACTCTTTACTCAGCAGCCTCTACCATCAGTGAGTGAATGTGTATGAATGGATGAGTTAATACTGATGGTCTCTTTACTCAGCAGCCTCTACCATCAGTGTGTGAATGTGTATGAATGGATGAGTTAATACTGATGGACTCTTTACTCAGCAGTCTCTACCATCAGTGTGTGAATGTGTATGAATGGATGAGTTAATACTGATGGACTCTTTACTCAGCAGCCTCTACCATCAGTGTGTGAATGTGTATGAATGGATGAGTTAATACTGAGGGTCTCTTTACTCAGCAGCCTCTACCATCAGTGTGTGAATGTGTATGAATGGATGAGTTAATACTGATGGTCTCTTTACTCAGCAGCCTCTACCATCAGTGAGTGAATGTGTATGAATGGATGAGTTAATACTGATGGACTCTTTACTCAGCAGCCTCTACCATCAGTGTGTGAATGTGTATGAATGGATGAGTTAATACTGAGGGTCTCTTTACTCAGCAGCCTCTACCATCAGTGTGTGAATGTGTATGAATGGATGAGTTAATACTGATGGTCTCTTTACTCAGCAGCCTCTACCATCAGTGTGTGAATGTGTATGAATGGATGAGTTAATACTGACGGACTCTTTACTCAGCAGTCTCTACCATCAGTGAGTGAATGTGTATGAATGGATGAGTTAATACTGATGGACTCTTTACTCAGCAGTCTCTACCATCAGTGTGTGAATGTGGAGGTGTGACCTTCGGAGTAAAAGAGCTTTGACTAAGATAAGAAAAGAAATATTCAAGCTCAAGTCCATTAACCATTTGTTTGTGTATCTTGTCGATTCAAAGGATGCTGTTTATGCCCAATCCCTGGGCTCCAGACTCCTGATGAGCGTGTATAAAGGTATCGCTCCGGGGGAGGACAGGAAGGCTCTTCCATCTTTGGACATCAACACTAAGAGACTGGCAGACGGCCTGCTGCAGCTCTCCTTCTCTCTGAGTGAACAGGTCAGTGGGGACTCTCTTTAAACTGGATAAAAGATGAAAGACGATGAATTTTAAAATGCCTCCTGATTTCTGGTTTCTGTGTTTGTGCAGAGTGAGCAGCTGGTGGATTTGTTGCTGAACACCATCATGCTCTCCGTGCCCATATCAGGAAGTCACAGTCATAACTTCCTGAGCTTCTCACACGGCGAGTACTTCTACAGCCTCTTCCAGGCGACCATCAACACCGAGCTGCTGAGACGTCTGAGCACCAGCGTCCCACACCTCATGAAGGCTTCCTCTCTAAACCAGACCATGGTACTACAGCTCGCACTCCTTTTCAAGAACTGTTCCACAAAATGTTTTCTTACTAAAAATCACGTAAAAGAAAAAAATGGTGCTGAAGTGATCGATGCCAAAATGTAAAAACTGAATACTTTTAGTCATGTAACGTGTGTTTTAGCAGCAGAGACAGAGATAAGGCCCCGTGTCCGCCTGCCGTTTTTTCAGGGGAGACAAGCGCTTGTATGAAGCGTTGGTGCGCTAAGAAGAAAAGTGCTGCACGTCCATCCCGTCTCTATGACAACAGTCTGTAACAGGCTGTATGACCGACACTGCTCCATTTTTTTCACTGTTCGTTTTTTCTTCTTCAATATGAGCATCAAACTGAATATTCTTGCCCTCCTACTTTGTCTGGATGATGAGAGTAATAATAATGACGGCTTGGATCAGACACAGAGCGAGGAGGATGTTGCTACATGTCACGATCCGTAGGAGACAAACAATTAGGGTTTATCATATATTTCTCAAAAGAGCGCTGGTTTGTATTTGTCTCCAGGTGAGTGTGTTGCTGAACGGCATGCTGGACCACAGCTTCAGAGAGCGCTCAGTGAGGAAGACTCAGGGGAAGCAGCTGGTGGACGAGGTGCTGAAGAGATGGAACAGTCTGCAGTCGTGGTGGGAGAAACCGTCTGCAACGGCAGAGAGCAAAACCGCCACGCTTCTGCTTCTCTCCAAACTCCTGCAGGTAAAATCAGGCTGCTGCACGTCCACTGGTAAAACTACCTGTGTCATAATTTAATAAAGGACAGCAACCGTTTGAATCGTCAGACATCAGACTTGAGACGAGAGGAACATGGGAGTGTTTGGGGTAAATGTGACACTCATGTTGGCTGATGATGTTTATTGTGGTCTAAACTGTTTTTTCCACATTAGACTAAAAATCTGCATCTGGTGCATCCCTGAATAAGCTGCTTCTGATTTGTAATTTCCTTTAAACATAAATAAACGTAATGAGCACGTTTTCCCCTCTCCTGTCAGATCGACTCGTCTGTCTGCTCTGATATCAACCACGAGGCGTTCAGACCGGTATTTTCCACGTTCACTATGCTGCTGGTCGACATGACTCTGCCTCTGAATCTAAAGGTAACAGAGAGCCTGTTTGTTCATTTACCATGACGTCACATCATACGTCACAGATTTTAAAAGGTGGTGTTCTTTCTGACCTCCTCAGAGTCAGGCCCTGCTGGTGTTGCCGTTCCTCACCGCCCTCCCTGACGAGCCGCTCTCTGATCTGCAGAGATCTCTGGACTCTCTGGTGGCCTCGCACTTCCCCATGACGTCGGACGAGTTCGCCAAAGGCTCGCTGCACCGCAACAACTACATGGACTGTGTTAGAAAGGTAAAGAGCAGCCTCGCCTGTCTCTGTCTCTAATGTTTAACTTACAGTTTGAACCTGGGAGTCAAGCCGCCCCATCACAGTAACATCATATTTTAAGATCACATTTATTAAACAGGATTACTACGTTAACATATCGACTCGAGCTGGACTAAACATGACACTGAACGGGCGAGGGTTAGGATTTATTTTAATGGATTCACACAAAAGACGGCAAACCATCAGCTGTAAGATGTTTGTCTGTAACGTCCTCTGCTGTGGGGACTTTCTCCATTTTCCCGTCGTGCCCTAAGTGTCCTAACAACACACGATCTTGCTGAAATTCCTCACGACTTTAGTTGTGCAAATAAAAAACATCAAGTTTAAAAAGGTCTGAGATTATACAGCGTACGCCCGGCTTTATTGAACTTTAAGGAGGTTTCTGGGGGTCCCCAAGTAGTTAACGTTCCAAAGTTTGAGACCATCTGGGTCAGTGGGAGAAGTCAATAAAATGAGACGAGGCCAGCAGGAAATGAAAATGTCATCAGTGTCCCATTTGAACTTTTTTTGCGTCGTCAGATATTATGTTGCTCACTAACGAGGAGCAAACACGGGCAGGTTGACCGTGAAAACCTCAAACTTGTTTGCTCCTGCCATTTCTGCAGACAGTTTGTTTTCCTGTGCATCCAGACGGTGTTGTGTTGCATGTTGAACTGAAAGACAAATCTGATGACTCCTGAACGGTTTTAACGTGGGACTCTTTTCTGTCCGTAGCTGCTGGACGCCCTGGAGCTCTCTCACAGTCCTCTGCTGCTCAAACTGATGGCACTGATTCTGTGTCGAGATAAAAAACACATCATGGAGGAGAGCTTCCAAACCTGCTTCCAGAGGATTGCTAAGCGGTGAGTACAGCCTTCACAGTAATGCTTAAATGATGGAAGACATTCTTTCGTTGTTGTTTAGATTTCACACAAGCTTCTACTGTCCCTCTGTCTGTGGATGTCTGTGGATGTCTGAGCAGGTCGACTGTTGAGCGTCAGCTGCAGCTGCTGTGTGCCGTGTATCAGGTGATCGAGCAGGGTGACGTGCCCATGAGCTCCATGCTTCAGGCCATGACGGAGAGAGTCCTGCTGCCTCTGTCCTCTCACTGCAGCAGCAAAGCCCTCAACGACTTCTTTGTGTCAAACATCTCCGACATGACGGCTCTACTGCTCAGCCGCTTCACTAAGGTGTGCTTCTTAAGTATTTATACAGATATACAGTGAGATGAAGCTGCAGGTTTGAAGTGCAAGATAAAGATGGAAGAACTTCACATTAGCTAAACTATAGAAGAAAGAAGCTGTGTTTTATCGTTAAACTGTCAGGAGGACAGGAAGACTTTTCTGTTGACCCAAAACCAGAACAACAAGGGAACATTGTTGGCACGTCATTGGTCAGTGAATGATTGTGTCAGGATTCTGGTGGATTGATCCTATTGGGCTCTTAGTTCATTTATCGGATGTGAGTTGGTATGATATCTCAAAGATGTGCACTTTGTCTCCTAGTGATGTTCGACACTACGCCATTAAATGATCCTGAAGGTTTTCAAAAATGAGCCCAGCCACCCTCCGGAGGAAACTCATTTCGGCCGCTTGTATCTGCGATCTTATTCTTTCGGTCACGACCCAAAGGTCATGACCACAGGTGAGGGTTGGAAACAAGGATGGACCGGTAAATCGAGAGCTTTGCCTTCAGGCTCAGCTCCCTCTTCACCACAACGGTCCTGCACAACGCCTGCATTACTGCTGACGCTGAGCCAATCCGTCTGTCAATCTCACGGTCCATCCTACGCTAACTCGTGACCAAAACCTGAGATACAAACTCCTTCACTTAGGGCAAGGACTCACTCCCCATCCGGAGAGAGCAACCCTCTGTTTTCCGGCAGAGAACCATGGCCTCGGACTTGGAGGTGCTGACTCTCATCCCAGCCGCTACGCACTCGGCTGCAAACCGCCCCAGTGCCTGCAGGAGGTCGCAGCATGAGCTGTCAACAGAACCGCATAATCTGCAAAAAGCAGAGATGAGATTTTGAGGTCCCCAAACTGGAAACCCTCCTCTCCTTCAGGAGAACTCGCCTCGAGCGAGTGGGAGGGGGTGGTGACGTTTATTCCCTGAGATCGCTGCACGACCATAGACTGTCTGCACGCCACCTCTACGATCTCCGTGCTCTAATGAGCCTGCTGCATTCTGTTTCCTGTTCTCCAGTATGTTCTTCTCCACTCTTTAGTTCAGATTGTGATTCTGTTGAACTACACGTAGGATTGATAGAAAGACACATATTCTCATTATAGCGTCATGTAGAGGACTGTGTTGCTTCGTACGCTACTTCCACATCTTTTTTTTAGGTCACGTCTTACCTTTGGAGACCCCCGCCCCCCCTCCTGTCTGACTGAGATAGTCACCTGCTGTGAGGTGCACATCTAAACAACCAGATCAGGAGGATATCTGGAGCAGTCCTCCTGAAATAATCAAGATATTTTTAGGAGTGCAGATGTTAAAACGGCTATAGAGATAAAATGTTAAACTTTTCACGGACAAATTTAATCGTGACCTCGTATCGAGATCATTTCATCACCAAACCTTATTTTTTTAAGTTGCACAAAAACGTGGCTTTATTTGTCAATTGTTATGATCAAATGTTTGTCCGTAACCTCGCAGCTGAAAGTCAGAACGATGTGTTTGAGAGGAGGGAAACACTTCTCACTTTTTATTTCCTTCCAGTCAATTGAATCAGCGTTTGAGACTCAGCTGCTGAAGAAGATCGGCTGCTTCAAGCTGATGGAGCTGCTTTATTCTCGACTTCCTAAAGAAGAAGTTTACTCAAAGGAGTCTCGCATCAACCAGGCGTACTGCCGCTGTGAGAAGACGGAGGGCAACGAGCTGTCCAAGATGTTAATCAAGTAGGACTCTGAGAGTTAACACGACAGCGATGTAAAACCTCCTCATGGTGTTGTTCCATAAATAAATGATGGCTTTGTTTCTTCAGGTCATGTTTTGAGGCGTTCACTGAGAACATGGCGGGTGAGACTCAGCTGCTCGAGCTGAGGAGACACTTTCACTGCGCTGCCTATAACTGTGCCATCGCCGTCATCAGCTGCAGCTTCAACGAGCCCAAATTCTACCACGGCTTCCTCTTCAGCGAGAAACCCGAGAAGGTGCTACCAGCCTCCTACGATACTATCCAACACGGGAACATTTGAATGTGTCCACTTCATGGTTTCCTCTTCCTTTACAGTATCAGTTCATTCTGGAAAACATCATCGATGTCGGGAGGACCTACAACTTCCCCATTGAAATCGAGGTCTGTGTTTGTGTTAGCATGCCTGTTTGTTGGACTGTTTACCGTCAGAGTCGTGCTCATGATGCGTTTTTTTCCTCCATGTAGGTCCCACTCGAGAAAAAGAAGAAGTACGTGATGATTCGAAGAGAAGTGAACGAGGAGAATGGAGGTATTCAGCAGCTGAAAACTTTATTTCTCTGGCTGTCTACAATCTGAATGTATGAATGTAAAGGAAGAAGTCTCACTTTAGGGGGACAATCGTTCTTCAGCACATTACAGGGACACTGGACCCAGTGTGAGTGCACCCTAAAGGACTAGTTTACTTCAGCTGTCAGATCCATTGAATAAATTAGCTACACCTTAGTGATGATGATTAAAGTAAAAGAAGGTCCTTTCTGTGTCTCTGCAGGGATATTTATTCCCGTTAGCAGAGAATGAAGGCGTATCAGCACCCTCCTCCACTTTCATCTGCTTTACTGTAATGTCTATGTCGTTCGGTGTGTGCGCGTCTGTGCGTGTGTGTGATTACATTTGTACCAGTCTTCCTGCGCCTGACGAAAGACTTCTCTTGCTTGACTTCTTAGGTACAGAACAGAGTTCTGCTGCCGTTAATTTAACGAGCTGCAGGCTGAGTCTCCCCCCCTAGAAGGGGAGGATGTGAAAGTAGGTTATTTGGGAGCTTAAGAGAGCTGTGTGTCTCCAGTTTGATGACGAATGTTAACGTTTGTCCTGTTGTGTTTTCCATAGACGCTCCGGTGTATCTGTCCTCTCAGTCGTACATGGCCGACAGCAGCCTGAGTGAGGAGATGAGTCAGTTTGACTTCTCCACCGGAGTCCAGAGCTTCTCCTTCAGCTCGCAAAACCCTGAGGGACACAGACGCAACGTGGCCCAGAGAGTCAGTGAAGAGCATGCTGTGTGATTTTAACAATAGTTTCAGAGGGTTCACCATCCTGCCAAGAGGAAAACTCCTGCAAGCAACTCAAAATATGTTGAAACTTCATCATCTGGTTTTGATGCTGATGAGACTTTTCGTTGTTCGTTTAGGAGACAGAGGAGACAAATTTGTCCCAGCATGCATCAGTGGATCTAGAGATGGACGAGCTGAATCAGCATGAGTGCATGGCGTCAATGACTGCTCTGATTGGACACATGCAGAGGAACAACATCACCCCGAAAGTGGAACAGGTCAGTGCTTCTTAAAGAGTCAAAGAGAGGGCGTTACCTTTTCTGTCTAACATGCTCTCTCCTCAAACAAGCAGGGAAGCACGCCCAGTGATCTTCCTTCGTGGATGAAGTTTCTCCACACAAAGCTCTCCAATCCGTCCACACCTCTGAATATCAGACTGTTCATCTCAAAGCTCATCATCAACACAGATGAGGTACATGTTCCTCCACACAGATGTATTCATTCACTGTGTTCTCCCCTCCGCAGTGTTTTAACGCTTTATCGATCCCTTCCCTTCTCTGCTTCTCGCATGTTCACTCTGTGTGCATGGATCTTTATCGCTGATCGTCCAGGTGTTTCGACCGTATGCCAAACAGTGGCTCGGGCCGCTGCTGCAGCTCGTTGTCTCTGGAAACAACGGAGGAGAGGGGATCCACTTCATGGTGGTGGAAGTCGTGGTCATAGTGCTCTCCTGGACGAGCATCGCCAACCCCAAGGTAGCTAATAATTGAGCCTTTATCTGTCTCGTACTCGTCTCTTCTCGTGATTGTCACAGCCCCATTAATCATCATTCTTTTGACCCAGGGAAACCCCAGAGACGAGGTGCTGGCTAACCGTCTGCTGGAGTTCCTGATGAAGCACAGCTTTCACGCTAAGAGACCCGTTTTCAGACACAACCTGGAGATCATTCGCACGCTGGTGGAGTGCTGGAAAGATTGTCTGCATGTACCTTACAGGTAGCTCCATCACACCACACTGTGCATTTCACAAAAGCCTGCAGCTCACTTAAAGTGACCAGTTCATGTGCATTAAAGTTTCCTGAAGGTGTAAAGCTCTGCAGGGAGGAGAAACGCTGCGTGGAAACAGTTATGATTGAAGCAGGTTACCTAAAGGCTTTCTTCAAAACGTGGGTGTAAAGTTTCAATAAACTGGCCTTTCTTTGTTTCTCTTTCATTCCCTCTAGTTTGATCTTTGAGAGATTCTGCGGCGTCGACCAGAACAGTAAAGATAACTCTGTAGGACTCCAGCTGCTGGGAATCATCCTCGCCAACAACCTCCCTGCTTACGATGCCTCCTGTGGAATCCAATATGACAGGTGAGAGATATAATGTGTGTGTGGGGTGTACAATATGAAGTGAAGACACCCCTCATCCCAACAATGCCCCTATGTCCTACAGATAAGTTACATTACCTACCTTATGGCCCTTAGTTGCCACGGCCACTAAAACAGCATTACCACGGGCTGTGTTGATGTGAGGTCCAGGTATGACAATGTCGATACTACCTACTCTTCCACATGGAGCTTCTGGCTCCCACAACTCAGGCTGATGGACAGACGGAGCGAGGACACCACCGGGGTCGTCATGTGGGAACCTCTCTTCACCGTAGTTTTGTCCAATTAGTCCCACGACACCTCAGAAAGGCCGGACAGAGAGTCCCAGAGTCACTCCCCCAACATGCTAGCTCTCACTGCCCACCACACCCACATGCAGAGCCTCTATATCCTACCTTCTTTGTTAAATGGCACTTCACAGCCCAAACAGCATCGCCACCTTCAACAGCTCCAGGCTGCAGGCGCTGTACATGCAAGCACCGGGGAGTGACAACACTGATAATACCTAACCTACCACATGGCCCCTAGTGACAAAACACAACTATTCCTGGTGCCAACATTACAAAGAAGACACAAGAGAAAAATAGAAAGGCACCGAAAAGTCTGAAGAGAGATCTTAGAAAGAGGGTGAGGGAAGCAGAGTTAGGGTGAGGTGCCCTGATCTGGGCTAGCACTCAGCCTCCCTGGACCGGGCCGTTGCTCTACCTCCCCTTTAATTACGTGCACAGAGATCGTAGCGGTGGCGTGCAGACCATTTATGGTCGTGCATCGAACTCAGGGAATAAATGTCACCACCATGACTTCCCATCCTTTCTTTGTGTCCTGCATGTTTGCAGGTACATCCAGTCTCTCACCAACAACGTGTCCTTTGTGAGGTATAAAGACGTCTACGCAGCCGCTGCAGAGATCATCGGCCTCATCCTGAAGAATATGACTGAAATGGACGACGTATGACTCTTTCACCACTTCCACTTACATTTTATTTATTTGAATTGTGCAGAGAACTGAAGACACCTTAGTAGAACAGATTATAGATCTATGATCTATCTACGTTGTTACTTCACCGTTTCATCTTTCTTTTTTGTCATGAAGGTTGATTTAGTTTCCTGTTTGATTCTTTCTCAGCATCATCAGGAACTTCTGAAACTTACTGCCAGTAAAATAACCAACCTGAAGACGAAAGGAATGGACGACAAGTTCATCGTTTGTTTGAATAAAGTTTCCAAACACTTTCCTCCCTTCATGGATCGGTCAGTTTATATGACGTTTGATGCTTCTTGCTGTGATACTCATTTTATAAAACCCTAACCTGGTTATAACTGCAGCTTCATTTGTGATCTCCAGGTTTGTGAACCATGTGTTCTCCCTGCTGCCGAAGCTTCACGGCATCTTAAAGACTCTCTGTTTGGAGTGCGTGCTGAGCCGAGCCGAAGTCATCCCTGAAATCTTCCTGCAGCTGAAGACGTCCAGCTTCATTCAGATGATGAGCAACAGGTCAGTCCTGAAGATGACCGCCTCACTGATCGGCATGTTTTAAGTTGTCTCCAGGATTAGTTTTGGTTCATGAAATTCGAGACGTTAAAGTAAAGTCCTGACGCTGAAGAGCCAGATAAAAACCTGGTATCTGTTACGCAGCATCTCTGAATGACAGATTTACATATTAAAAACATGTCCTGCTCCTTACTCTTGCTGTGTTCCTGCTCATTACTCTTGTTGTGTTCCTGCAGGGATGAAGCGAGGCAGAGAGTGTGTCTGGATATCATCCATAAGATCATCGCTCTGCTGACTCCCGTTCAGCTTCAGGAGCTTCTGTCGGCCGTCACGACGTTTATCTCTCATCCCTCCCCCGTGTGCAGAGAGAGGATGTACGACATCCTCATGTGGATCCAAGACAACTACAGGTTCTCTCAGCCTTCTCTAGAAGATCCCCATTTCTATACATTTGATCAAATGTTTAACGCTACACTTAACAACAGAATAAAATCCATATAAAGTGACTGTCAAGGCTGCAAATGGATTCATAACACCTTAGAGTCACGTTGCTTTTCATAGTCAGTGCGGTGCATTCAGCATGTGTAGTAGGTTAAAGCCTAAGACACAGACCAGAGCTCACAATGTACGAGAATCAGTACGGAGCGTTCACAACTGTCAACAGAAAACTCCCCCAGACAGAGGAGGAGGATTTCAGTTTTATATTCACGACTCAAATACACACGCCTGCAAAACCTCTCTCTCTCTCTCTCTCTCTCTCTCTCTCTCTCTCTCTCTCTCCCTCTCTCACACACTCAGCATCACCAATAAACACACGCTAACGAGCAGCTAGGGTTAGGAGGTCTGCAGATATTTACTGCCAACGTTTCTTTAATAATAGGAAGGGGAAGATCGATTAAGCAGGCTTGCCTTATGTTGCCATGGTGACTTTGGACGCTCTCTGTCAGTTTATTCAGGTATAATCAGGGTGAAAAGTCCTGAAGATGGGGAATCGGCTCGTGGCTCTGCTCTCATTGTGTGAGCGTGCGCAGTCGTACAACCAAATTATCAAACATTCCAAAAAATCATCCAACCGGTCAGGAGCAGCTGATCAGAACGTGATCGGCCATCGCGCCTCAGTGTTCGCTGCACGATTGATGACGCACAATCGAGCTGAAATTCAACCTGACTTCTGAAACAGTCGTGTGATTAACGTGGTCTAAATCGACCAGAAATCGTGTACGCCCAGGCTTTACTGTTTCCTGCAGTACATTGTTACTCAAAGCTCCTGTGAGGAGCAGTTTGAAACACTGACATTAATATTGATGCCTTCTTATGATCTACAGAAGCAAACGGGACCTTTGATTATTTCTGCACAGTTATTTTTAATGCCTGAATCCACTGCAGCAGGGCAGCTGTCAGACTACGTGTTTAACAGAGCTCTGCACAAACACCTTCTCCACAATGATTTACACGGAGCGAAACTTTTGACTGTTAAAAGACATGAGGATGAGATTCTTCAGGTACCGCTCTGGCCACAGGGGGCGCCATAATCAACACAAAAATCATGAATACATGTTGTCTGTTTGAATTCTTCCAGTGATGCAGAGAGCATGGAAGACGACACCTCAGTGGAGGTTTTGAATGCAGCTAAAGAAAGTCTTCTTCGAGGACTCTCTGAGGAGAACCAGGCCCTTCAGTGAGTACAAAACATCTCCTGATTTATTATTGGGTACCTGCTGCCACTGAACCCCCGTCCTGTCATTGTATAATGAACACTGCAGTGTTTGTTGACACGCTACAGAGTGCTGTTCCTTTATGTTTCAGTCAACACCCTAAAACGGTTTCTATGGTGATTCTAATAATTGAACTGGGTGAAGCTTTACTTTTTATAAGATTACTAACAAAGGTTTTTTAGGGGTGTTGAAATCAATCGTTTCTACGACGCATCTCGATGCAGACTTGGAGGATTCTGCATCGATGCAGTTACAGAACATGGTCGATTATTGTGTACCGACTTTTAATTTGATTGTATCTGATTGGGGCTTCATGGGTGGTTAGCTCTGTCCCCTCACAGCGAGGAGGTTCCTGGTTTGAATCCCCGTCTGTCAGGAGCCTCTCTGTGTGGAGTTTGCATGTTCTCCCCGTGCATGCGTGGGTTCTCTCCGGGTACTCCGGCTTCCTCCCACAGTCCAAAGACATGCTGGTTAGGTTAACTGGTGACTCTAAATTACCCGTAGGTGTGAATGTGAGTGTGGCTGGTTGTCTGTCTCTATATGTCAGCCCTGTGATTGGCTGGTGCCCAGTCCAGGGTGTAACCCCGCCTCTCTCACAATGACAGCTGAGATCAGCTCCAGCCCCAAGCGGGAAAAGCGGTTTAGATAATGAATGGATGTATCTGATTGAATGTGTGTGGAGAAAAAGTGACTCCCTCCATGGACTTAAACACTTTTCATGTTTAGCACAAAGTGTAAACCTTACTGCTGCCGTCATCCTCGTCTGTTGTTTCTTTAGACTTTTTGTTCGTAACTTCTGGAGTCAGGAGAAACGTCTTCCCACTGCGACCCTGGAGCGGATGTTGTCTGTGCTCGGCTCTCTGTACTCCTGTCACATAGAAAGATGTTTCTTAAGTTTGGCCACCAATCTGCTGCTGGAGACCACCAGCCAGAGTCCAGACTTCACCAGAAACATGTTTGAGTACCCTCTGTCAGAGTGTACCTTCCAGGTCAGACAAACTTTGCTCTCAGATTTGTATTTGTGAGTTTCTGATGATGCTTTCATAATAAAATGTCCCTTCCTCCCTGCAGGACTATGTGATCGATTCTAACTGGCGCTTCAGGAGCACGGTGATGACGCCCATGTTTGTTGAAACTCTAAGCTCTCAAGGTCCAGAGAGCGTGGCAGCGTCTCAGTCTGGATCCATGAAGGGGAAGCTGAGAGCAACTCAGACTACTTTAGAGTTCTCGCAGACACAAGCCGCAGGTGTGACATCATTGTATTAAAGCAGAGCTGCAGGCTGAACTTGTAGCTGTGCAGTCAGAGAGTTTCATTCTGTACGTTTATCTCATCCTCAGGTCGAAGCACAACGTATAACTGGCTGACGGGCAGCAGTGTGGACACTCTGGCTGAGTACTCGCTCGGCTCCGAGTCGCTGTCGTCACTGATGGTGTTTGATAAGAAAACCGAGAGACAAACTGCGGCCAGGAGACCCGTGGGAGAAGGGTTCGGTCTGAGACGTCTGACTGCATCGACATCAGACGAGGTGGACAGTCGCACCAGAGGTGAGCACATGTACTTCACTCCTCCATCTAATTAAAAAGCTCTTCAGGGAAGAATGTGCGACTCTTTGATCCAGTAGATGTCGCCCTTGAGCTCCAGCATGAAGCCAAAACAAACTGCTGTTTGGAGACACCTCCTCCATACTGAAACCTCCGCTCTCCTCCAGAGACACACCTCCACCCTCCTTAACTCACGTTAGAGTCACACACGAAGGCGTCACGCGCAAGCATTGTTGTGTTAGCATGCTAATGTGTGTAGCATTAGTGGTGCATTGATTTTTGACTGAGACAGGTGTGTAATAAATGACAGTAATCAAGGCGTGAGGAAATAAAAGCGTGGATGTGTTTCTCCAGATCTTTTGGCAACATGAGTGATTTGACCTTTGCTATATTTCTGAGCTGGTAAAAACAAACTGTACAAACACAAGTCATGATCAATAACAACGCTGAGCTAGTTCTCGTAGGTGTGCAATAATTTGGTTTCCATCATAAACATCTCGTTGTAGATGAACATCTGTCAAAGTTGATATCTGTTGTGTCTAAATGTCAACAGCTGCAAACGAGCAGCGTAACAACATCCTGAGATTGAGACGCAGATTTCTGAAGGATCAGGAGAAAGTCAGCTTGAAGTTTGCACAGAAAGAGATCCAACAACAAAAACAGAAAAAGGTACAGCACATGCAACAACCTGTTTGCTGATTCAGATTTGTACCAGCGTCTCTAACCATCAGTGGATTTGTTTTGTGTCCTGCAGGAAGATAAAGCCGAGCAGAGGCTGAGAAAAGAGGCTCAGGTGACTCTTTATCGTAACTACAGAGTAGGAGACTTTCCAGACATCCAGATCTCATACAGCAGCCTCATCACCCCACTGCAAGCTCTGGCACAGGTAAGACCCCCCCCCTATCTGAAAATACACTCAACATAAAACCATAAACATTTCTCAGAGTCTATGTAAGAGTCTTTCCTCTGCATGTTCTTTCAGAGAGATCCCATCTTAGCCAAACAGCTGTTCAGTTCTCTGTTTGCTGGAATCCTTCAAGAAATGGAGAGACACAAACCGAGAGGAGAGAGCGCCAGGACTAAAGAGAAACTGCTGACGCACATGAACACATTCCTGAGCAAGAGCACTGTCTGCTTCCCTCCTTTCATCGCATGTGTGCAGGTACGACCTTCACGAGCTGTTCTCACTGTCCTCAGTGACGGCGTAGAGCCTTGAATCACTTGTTGCTGCATTAAAAGCCTGAAGACAAGATTTGCCGTGCAGTTACCCTAATAATGCACGGTCCTTTTTTGATGAGGCGAGTTGATCCTCTGCTGGTTGTGTTTGTCAGGACATGTGCTTCCAGGATAAAGATCTGCAGCATCTGGATCCTGCAGCCATCAGCTCCACCTGCCTGGTGAGCCTCCAGCAGCCGGCGGGGATCCTGCTCCTGGAGGAGGGTTTGTTACGCGCCGCAGGACACGACGAGCCTCCGTCCAAACGGTCACGAGGACGCAAAGAAATCCCACCCGACACCATGAAGTGGATCCACCTGGCAAAGTATGACGATGCTTTTCGTATGAACTTAAAACTTATCTGTAGTCTGATGAAGTGATCTCTTACCTCTGTCTCTACACATGTGTGAGATTTCAACTGTCAGCTTTAAAGGTTCAGATCAATCAGATTTGAATTGTTATAACTGCTTTATTGTAGTGTACTGAGCCGCTCTCTGTTCTGCAGGTTGTACAGATCTTTGGAGGATTATGACGTCGTGCGCGGCATCTTTGGAGGAAAAGTTGGGACCAAGTCGATCACCTGTGCTGCTCTGCAAGCTGAAGCCAACTCAGACTTTGCAGAAGCTGTGAAGCTTTACAACGAGGTAATTTAAGGGTAAAATCTTCGGTTTGAGAACATTTGTTTTGGTGCAGTTGAAGCTTGCTCTGTGTGGATCAGTGCGATGTATAAGTGAGTCCTCTCTTAATACTTTCAGGCTCTGGACACTGCGGAGTGGAGCGACGGCGAGCCCACAGCCTCAGAGAGGGATTTCTGGGACGTAGCTGCGATGGAGGCCTACAGTCACCTGACTGACTGGAAGTCTCTTCAGTACTGCTCCACGATTTACATCGATGAAAACACTCCACCCAACCTGGACAAGATGTGGTCCGAGCCTCTCTTCCAGGTGCTGCACATAGACTTTAAGTATAAACCTGCCATCGGCCGCATATTTTAGACTCTCTTCAGCTGTCTGCAGACGTCTGCTGTTTAGAAATACAAACGGCGCTGATCATTTTCATGCATAACTGTGAAATTTGTTCTGGGTGCAGCAAACATTCCTGCAGCATTTGCACATTTAAAATCACTCTGTTAGTATTAAGTGGATGCACCAGAGCTCTAAATCTTCTCTTTTGTTTGCTGTGTCAGGAAATGTACCTGCACCACATGATTCGCAGCATGCTGAAGCAGCTGCAGCTCGGTGAGACGGACCAAACTCTCCTCACCTTCATCGACAAAGCCATGAGGGTGGAGGAGCACAAGAAGCGGCTGGAGAGTCAATACAGCCAGGAGCTGAGCCTGCTTTACATCCTGCAGGAGGACTACGACCGTGCGAAATACTACACCAACAACGCCATGCAGCTCTTCATGGAGGTCTGCTGTCACACACTCATCTTCTGTCTGTTACCCAAGACTTAAGAAGCTGATGAATCGTTTTTAATTCTGATTTAAAGCAAGAAAAGTGTATTTACTGCAAAGTGTATTGTGCATGTGTGTTTATGTTCATAAGTCCTTTACATTTCTGTAGACCTCTGTGGAGAACTTGTGTTTTCAGAAATGCATTCTGATCTAACCTCCTCTTTCCTCTCACAGAATTACTCCAGTGTTGATACTCTGTTGACTCAGAGTCGGCTCACCACCCTGCAGTCTGTACAAGCCCTGACGGAAATCCAGGACTTCCTGCTGTTCATTAAAGGAGAAGGTAAGCAGAGTACAATGAAGAGTATTTTAAACACGGGTCGTACTGTTCAGTTTATCGGGCTCTACATCAGTAATGGACACAACTAGTTTTGGACTTGCTTTGATGGATTGATCCAGCCTGCAGCTGCAAAACCGGCTGTAATGGCTGGACGGTTATCCTCCTGGGATATGCTCCTTAAACATAATGTTACGCCCCACCATAAGGCGTCCCTATGCGACTAACAACAACCAACAAATTGACCCAATGACGTGAGACATCAAGAGATTTACTACTAATAGACAAACAACTAAAACATTAAACAAAGGTCACTGAAAACTCCTTCCAGGGTGAAGATGTTCAGAAACTCTGTTTAAGGTTATCTTTTCTTTTTATCTTCTGTACATTTGAAACCAAGTCAAATTCTCCGGCTATCAAACGTCTCTGAATGCCGTGTGAGAGGTCAGAGGTCATCATAATGACTTGGTTCGACTGCTCTCAGGATCCCACCCTCGTTCCAAGTCTTTTTACACTGTAGTGATGAGCTGAGGATGAAGCCGTCTCGTGGTGTCCGAGCTGCTTCCTGGAGAAAAGACTGATTGGAGGGTTCTTTCTAATGCAAACCTCCTGTCCCCCCCCTGCAGGACAAACTATCGGTCCTGGGGGGACAGGGCCTTCTCCGTTGCTGCTCCCACCCTCTGGAACTCCCTCCCAAAAAACATCAGAGACTCCCCCACACTCACTTCCTTCAAAAAATCTCTTAAAACTCACCTCTTCAACACTGCCTTTAATCACTAACTCCCATCCTCCCCCCCTTACATTGATTTTGTTCTTGTTTTGTTTATTGATTGTTGTTTTGGTTTTTTTCTCTCTCTGTCAAAGCGTCTTTGGGTTTTAGAAAAGCGCTATATAAAACTAATGTATTATTATTATTATTATTATTAAGGTGTTTCTGTGGAGACGGTGAAAACAGAGTGTTGTTCTTGTAACGTCACGCTGTGCGCCGGTTTCTCCTCCGTTTGACGTCATCGTGCGACGCTGTCACTTTTGTTTTCATGAGATTAGATTTTGACACAGAGGAGGAAAACCTCAGTTTAAAAAATAAAACCTGCCTACGTGTGGACGAGGCCTCAGATAGTTTGCGTGTGACAACATCACAGAGGTTGAGCTTTGAGTTACAGATTTTGAGAAGATGATTTTATTAACGACAAACAGCTGTTACATCACTCTCTTCAAAGCACAGGACGCCGTTAACAAAAACAGGAATTCAACCTCTCAGAACATGGACACAAAGCTCATCAGGTGCATTTGTCCCCAGAGATAACCATGCACTGATTTATGACCTAGAGTCTGTGAAAGCTGAGCCGAGTTTCAAAAAGACGAGCTACCAGCTTCAGTCTTTGATTGTTGGGAGCGAATGCAGCTTCATTTGTCTTTGTTGAAAACGTTGAATAGACTTTTTTTTCTCTCCCTCAGTGAGTTGACTTTGATTACATTCTTTATAACAGTTTCTGTGAGTTCCCTGAAGCGGCTCATCAGACTCTGGACTGAACGTTATCCCGACACCAAAGCTGATCCGGTCAACTTATGGGATGACATCATCACGTCTCGGTAAGAAAACTCACGCTCAGCTTTCAAATCTTCATAAGTATCGCACAGAGTCAAATATGATCTTTTTGTTTCAGGTGTTTCTTCCTGGATAAGATCAGGGAGAAGCTGCGAGGCCACGCCCCCTCTGACAGCATGGAGGTGGACGGTTCGGACAACGCAGCGGGAGATATCGACACGTTAGTGAATGACTGCAAGTTCAGCATGAAGCTGCGGATGGCTGACAGCGCGTGGAAGCAGGTGAAGAAACAACTGAGGAGACACTTTGATGTGCCGTCATCAGAACCTCAAACTCACCTTGTAAATGCTGCTTTCAGAACAACTTTCCTGTGGCCACGAAGCTGCTGAAGGATCTGCACAGAGACGCTAAAACAGACAGACGCTGGCTGCTGCGCTGGGTCCATAGTTTCAGCAGATACAGCCACAAACGCAGCCAGAGCCAGGGAGCTGTGGAGCAGGTCAACGCCATGTTGAAGACCATCCCTCTGCTGGGTGAGCAGACACGTATAAAACATCTGAGAAAAGAAACAGATCTCTGTGCCGATCTCAGAGAGAGATGATTAACATTTGTGACATCTTGATCTCTTGTTTGTGTCCACGTGTCTCCTCCCTTCAGAGGACCTGCAGGCCGACTGTCAGAGCGCCTCCGCCAAAGTGTTCAGATACCAAAAGATCCTCCAGGGTTCGTCCTTCCACATCCTGGCCACGGCTCTGAGCAGAAGCCCCTCGGTGCTGGAAACCATCGATGCTAGGAAAGCCGAGAAAGTTGTGATGCTTTCAGGAACGGCTTGGCCAACTGAAAACCCAAAGGTACTCTACTAGTATATCCTTTAAATTATTCCCAAACATACTAAAATCAGAAAGAGTACACTTTGACTGGAGCTGCTGCTTTGAATGTCTTTCGATCATGAATGTGTTGAACCTGCAGACAGTGGAGGTCGGGCTGCAGCTCAAAGCTCTGCAGCTGCTGCATGAAGCCTCCAGAAAGGCGGATGAAGAGCGTCAGTCGTTCTCTCAGGAATGTGTGGCGAGCAGCAGCATCACTGAGACGTACATGGCTTTAGCAAACTTCTGTGACAAAATACTGCGAGACGAGGAGCAGAGGGAGACAGGTGAGGACTTCAAAAACACACCCGCCTCCTGGAGTAATGGTTTGTCTTTCCTGACGTAGAGGATGGTCAACTGTTTTTAACTGCTCTGCTGTTTTAGGACCTGTGTCCTCCACGAACGCCGTTTCCTGCACTGGATTTTCCATTTGTAGATTTTTAACCTTTAATGGACAGGACAGTGGATAGAGTGGGAAACCAGGGAGAAAGAGAGCGAGTGAGGAATCAATCAATCATTATTTGTATAGCGCCAGTTCATAACAAGTTTTATCTCAAGACGCTTTACAAAAGAGCAGATGGGATAATATGCAGGAAGGATTTCTCCTTTGTATTCCTTGTGTTCCTGTTGTCCACACTTCCTTGCCGCTGAGGTGGAGGTCGGAGCAGGCCGTGCATGAATGAGGATGGCGTTGATGGTGGAGGCTGGGCAGAAATGACTTACAGAAAAAGAACCACTGGCTGGACTCAAACCCGTCCGCTTGCCTTCATAACTACAGCTTTCATACATGGGGCGCAAACTGACTGATAGCCATCTGTGGCTTACGGCGGCAATTTTAAATACTAAGCCAAATGCAGTTCAGGGTATTCAGACGCCCGCAGCGAGAGCAGTTTTTTGTTGCTGTGCTCTCAGTTGAAATAACACCGCTGTGCTCTTAAATGTCACTCCTCCCTAACCGACCAATCAGAATCAAGAAGGGGCGGGACTTCTAATATTGGATTTTAAACAACAATGGCAGAGGAAAAACTAATCCAACCGTTCCTTACATACAGATCACACACTGTCATTGTTCATGCTGTGTCTTTGTGATGATGTGTTCAATGTCGCAGCCTGAAAACAAACTCGTTTCCTTTAAAGAAAGAAAGCTAACTTGGTCCAAACAATCCAGCGGTATTGTCCTTTGTTTCCATCTTCCACGTTTGTGTGTGTGCTTCCAGAGAGCCAGTTTCCCGACGTGTTGTCGCTGCCTGTTCATGTGGTGGAGAGCATGTTGAAGGCTCTGAAGATGAACTCTGAAGAAGCTCGACTGAAGTTTCCTCGTCTGCTGCAGATCATCGAGTCGTACCCGTCTGAGACTCTGGACCTCATGACCACAGAGGTGTGTGTTTAGATCTTCAGCTCATTCTAATACATACATGATGCCTTTAATGTAAGGTTACCATGTGATCTCTTCATGTGTAGATGATGTCAGTCCCCTGCTGGATGCTGATTGGCTGGATCAGTCAGATGGTGGCTCTTTTGGATAAGCCTGAGGCGGTGGCCGTGCAGCACTGTGTCGGGCAGATCGCTGAGTGTTACCCTCAGGCTCTGGTGTACGCGCTCATGATCAGCAGTGAGAGTTATCAGTTTGAGGACTCGGCCACGGGACACCAGCAGCAACAGTTTGTCAACAGGTGAAGATTTACAGCCTGTTTTTCTATCGTGCACGAGAGGCTGACTCTCATAAGCCACAAATACAGTTACAGTTCAAATTAAATTCAAATCAAAGTCAAGCCTAACCACTCTCACTGTCAGTTGTCTCGTACCGTGCTTATGCACGATTGTTCCAGTTGTATGAGTAGTGTATCATACCTAGTTGTGTAGTAAACATAACTGCACGTTCTCAGAGCACAACTCGACGTACTCTGTGGGTTGTTTCTGTGTGCAGGCTGAGGAGCATGCTGGATAAAGCCGGAGCTGTGAAGAAGTTTGTGGACGCTCTGCAGCAGCTGACCAACCCCGACATGATCTTCAGGGTAACGTGTTTAACCGTGAATAAAGAAGAGTGCTGCCTACAGTCCTGTTGTATTGGCCCTAATCGTGTTTCTCCCTCACAGGACTGGTGGGATTGTGTGAAGAACGAGCTGGAGAAAGCGAGCTTTGAAAAGAAGCAGATGACCCGCCTGTACGAGGAGATGTTCTCGTCACTCGGGGATCAGAACGCCGAGGGACACGGGATGTTTCGCAAGAAGTTTATCAAGGTTTGTCCTTTATTTTATCTGTCATTCTTTTGTGAAGCCTCACCGCTCCCTAGGAACTAAAGATCATCTTAGGGCGCACATTAGGCCAAGTTGCCCCGTACCGTGCCGATGCACGATTGCCCCCCGATTCTTTGCCACGATTAAAGACGGCAAAGAACTACTAGCGACAAAAGGCCAAATGTGGCGTTGCCTCACCTCGCCTCATGTCCCCTTTTTGTCTTGGCCAAAAAGTTAAGCACTTGAACACACCGCAAAGACTACAGCCAACGGCCAACCACCACGTACATTCTGCACATGCGCGAGGGGAAATAACTCTCCATGCCAGCAGGTGGCGGTAGTCCGTTGTTATGATACGAGAAGACCATTTTCACACCGCTGTCAGTCACCACTCGTTATATAGGTACTTCTAATCTAGAATAATGTCTGATAAAAAGTTGAAAGTGGCGCTGGCGTCGTCAGCCCTTGGTCTTTTAGTGGAAAAAGGAAAGAAGAGGCGGAGGCGACAAATAAGGAGAAACTGCACTGAAGTGTGAAAGCACGGATACTACAGCGGCATGCTCAAGGGGCTTTCCTGAACCTGTCGAGAGCTGGAGATAAATGAAAACTCCGAACAGCCAATCAGAGAGATTCCTCTTACCGACCGCTGACTGTCGAATCGGCCAAAAAATGGCCGACGGAGCCGGACACACCGCAAAAATAAGGGCGACGATCGCTTGGACCGACGGCCGACGATCTCCTTGGTGTGTCAGGGTCTTAACGCTCCGTGATTCATCGATAATGGAGGCAGGGGTCGATTGTAAGTCATGTGCTGGTGCATGAGTAACCGTACCGTGCCGAAGCACACCTCTTCTAACCATGCCAGGGTCAAGGAGGTGTACTGTGACTAGTCAAACTAACGTGACTTTGAGGGTCAAACGTGACTGGCCACAGTACGGATTGCCTCCTGTGAGGGCGCCCTTACTCACTGTTCTTTTGGTTATCCCTGCAGAAATTTGCAAAAGACGTGGAGAATGTGCTGGGTCCTAAAGGTGTCACACTGTTTGAGAAGAGGAAAGACAAAAGCAGGGTGAAGCAGGTGGACGAACTGGCTGCATCCATGAGAGGGTTTCAGAAGGAACCCGGGAACCTGAAGGAGTACTCGCCGTGGCTGAGCGGATTCAAAGCTGACGCCTTCAGTAATGAGCTGGAGATCCCCGGTCAGTAACATCCCGCTCTGCTGGAAACATCTGAACTCTCTGAGTGTCTGTTGGAGTCATTGTTATTGTGATTGTGCTTTCTTTCCTCTAACTTCAGGACAATATGATGGCAGGTCCAAACCTCTTCCAGAGTATCACGCAAAGATCACAGGCTTTGATGAGAGGGTACGACCTAAATCTTCTTCTCTGTCGTATATGAACGCTCTCCGTCACGCTGGTCTGTGAGTCAGTGTGTGTCTCCCCCTGCAGGTGAAGGTGATGTCCTCCATCCGCCGCCCTAAACGTCTGATCATCCGCGGGGACGACGAGCGGGACCACCCGTTCCTGGTGAAGGGTGGAGAGGACCTCCGTCAGGACCAACGCATCGAGCAGCTTTTTTCTGTCATGAACATTTTGCTGAGTCATGACGCCGCCTGCACACACAGAGGACTGACGCTGCGCACGTATCAGGTCATCCCCATAAGCACCAGGTACTGAGGCACAGACGCTCGCTACACTGAGAAATATTATTATTTTACTCGATAGAAGAGCAGAACAGCATGGTCTCCTGGTGTATCATAACCTTCTTTTAATTATGATCCTATTAGCTAACTCTTATCTTCCTCTCTCGCCATCACAGGATTGGTTTGATTGAATGGATGGAGAACACGTGCACGCTCAAAGAGTTCCTGTATAACACCTTGACTGCAGAAGAAAAGCAAAGAACAGACGGGTACAGTATGAACAGGGAATAGCTGTCAGGGGCCAAACAAAGGATTATGAGGCGACCTGCAAGATATGCAAAGAATCTTTTAAACTGGGGACGATGGGAATCAAAGCCGTTGTTTCCCACATGGAATCTGAAAAGCACCGATGCTGTGTGGTGCAAAAAAGGTGTTAAAAGGTCTCTAAATTCTCTCCCTGCCAACATCCGTTTCTCATCCACTGTTGACATTTTTAAGACTCATCTGAAAACAAACTTCTACTACATGCCTTTAACTCAGTAACCCATCCAAATCATGATGGAAAAGTTTCTTTGTTTCACAGCCTGACTCTTAGGGCGCACTCACACCACTCCCACCTGTCCTGTACCGTGCTAAAGCACGATTGTCCCCCCCTCCACATTCCCCTGCTGGCCTGCACTCACCCGTTTGGAGATTTTCCCTTCATGACATCACAAAGGGCAGTAACCCCTCCCCCAGGTGGGAGACACTCCCACAGCTAGGTGTTTGTTCTGCCCTCTGAGTCTGCCTTCTCACCGTAAACAATAGGACATGGAGCGAGAAAGCCCGAGCCCTTCCAGAGAGGGGCGTGGTCAGACACAGCTCATTTACATTTAAAGCTACAGACACAGAAACAGCCTGTTCTGAGCAGGGCTGAAATAGAGGGGTTTATAGGCATGATCAAATACAGGATCAGAGTGGATTTAGAACAAGACACTTCACACACATGGTTTGAGGAGCTCTGAGACTTATTTACACTGAAGAGGAGGAGAAGATGTGACCTTTAAAGAATATTTAATGTTTTTGCTGATTCAGATTCTCTCTTATAAAGAAACTCACCCTGAGCAGCAATGACAAAATACTTTCCCTCTATCTTTCAGGTCTGTAGAAATCTACAATAAATGGCTCTCATCGTTTGCTCCAAAAGCACAAAGCGCTGCAGCGATGTACGCTCCGGCTTACAAGTACGTTTGAGTTCTCCTCTTTAAACATAACTTATTAAAACTCTTCACAGCGTGCACAGCCATGACATCTCAGGGTTGTTTTACCATTCTTATTTTTATTCCAGGAAAGCCAAACGTAACGAAACTGTGAACACCTTTTTAAAGGTGTTGCAGCACTGGCCCACTGATCTCCTGAAGTAAGATGAATCTACGTCTATATTGACTTTAATGATGTCAGTAATGAATCTTTATGAGGAATCTGCTGATGCATTTTTCTGTCCTCCTTCATCTTCACAGGCGAGCGTTTCTGAAGATGTGTAACGGCCCTGAGGCCTTCCTCTCGCTGCGCTCTCACTTCATCAGCTCTCACGCTCTGCTCTGCGTCAGTCACTGGATTCTGGGGATCGGAGATCGCCATCTCTCCAACTTCATGATCAACATGGAGACCGGAGGAATGATCGGCATCGACTTCGGTCACGCATTCGGCTCGGCCACCCAGGTGAGCGGTGCTCGCTCTGGACCTTAAAAATGTTTCATCCTGACTACATGTTGAGAAGTCCTGTCTAAATATGACAAATCAGCATCGTCAAATGTTCCCTCTGTTAAAAAAGAAGTGGGATTAGACACATAAAACCGTCTCGTGTGTCATTAACGGCCTCTCTCTGTGTTATCTCATGTCTCCTCTCAGTTCCTCCCCGTGCCTGAGCTCATGCCTTTCCGGCTGACTCAGCAGTTTGTGAATCTGATGCAGCCGTTAAAGGAGTCGGGTTTGATCCAGAGCGTCATGGTCCACTCCCTCCGAGCGTACAGGGCGGAGCCGGACCTCCTGCTCAACACCATGGACGTGTTCGTGAAGGAGCCTTCGCTGGACTGGAAGGTAAACAAACACATAACTCCTCCCTCTGAGATCCTGTAAACAAACACATAACTCCTCCCACTGAGACCCTGTAAACAAACACATAACTCCTCCCTCTGAGATCCTGTAAACAAACACATAACTCCTCCCTCTGAGATCCTGTAAACAAACACATAACTCCTCCCACTGAGATCCTGTAAACAAACACATAACTCCTCCCACTGAGATCCTGTAAACAAACACATAACTCCTCCCTCTGAGATCCTGTAAACAAACACATAACTCCTCCCACTGAGACCCTGTAAACAAACACATAACTCCTCCCACTGAGATCCTGTAAACAAACACATAACTCCTCCCACTGAGATCCTGTAAACAAACACATAACTCCTCCCTCTGAGATCCTGTAAACAAACACATAACTCCTCCCACTGAGATCCTGTAAACAAACACATAACTCCTCCCTCTGAGATCCTGTAAACAAACACATAACTCCTCCCTCTGAGATCCTGTAAACAAACACATAACTCCTCCCACTGAGATCCTGTAAATAATAACATAACTCCTCCCTCTGAGATCCTGTAAACAAACACATAACTCCTCCCACTGAGATCCTGTAAACAAACACATAACTCCTCCCACTGAGATCCTGTAAATAAAAGAATGATTCCCTAGCTTACAGTTTCTTTGATGATTAATCGGCACATGCAGAAGATTTATTTTACCGTGTTATGTGCTTTCTTTCCGACGCTGCTTCTCAGAACTTTGAGCTGAAGCAGCTGAAGAAAGGAGGAACGTGGACGGAGGACGTGAACACCAAAGAGATCAACTGGTATCCTCGACAGAAGGTCAACTTCGCCAGACGGAAACTGGAAGGAGCGAATCCAGCGGCTATAACCAGGTACATCATCCGGTTATTACTTCATGGTTTGAGTCATGTTAGACATCACAGGGTTTCAATTTAAAGGCGGAGTCAGTAGAAACGTTTGTAAACACAACATTCAAACTGGCCCCTCCTCCTGGGCTCATCGCCTCACATACAGTAAGGTATCACCATATGTACACACACACACACACACACACACACACACACACACACGAGAACACCCGACATGTGTCCTCTATGTACAGTGAGACGTCATGACAACGAGAAAGGAAACTAAAACAAGTATCAATCAAGATTAATGATCACATGATTGGTTTCTCAGGATCAAGTTTTTCAACATTTTCAAAATGTGTGCAGATTTGAAAATCTGAGAATCAGACGGGGGGAGCCTTATCATGCTGTTTCATTGATTCAAAGAGGAATAAATGTGGGCTTTGACTTCTTCATGACCGACACACATTTTGAACCCTGAAATGATCTCGTTATACATTTTGTCGTGTTTTGTCAGTGAGGAGCTCAAGCTGGGTTTTGAGAAGACCGAAGCCTTCTCGGGGATGCTGTCGGTGGTGTTGGGGACCGAGGAGCACAACGTCAGAGCCCGTCTTCCTGCAGACGGCCTGCCTGTGGAGCAGCAGGTCGACTGCCTGCTGGACCAGGCCATGGACCCCAACGTGCTGGGCCGAGTGTGGGTGGGCTGGGAGCCGTGGGTCTGAGAAGTTAGCATTCAAAACGATTTAACGACTTTTAAAAGGTAGACATTCGTGTGTTAAAATATGACGTGTTGATTTCGTAGATGATGGTTATGGGCAGTGATGCGTGCAGTGCTTAGCGCTGTCCCCTCACAGTGAGGAGGTTCCTGGTTTGAATCCCCGTCTGACAGGAGCCTCTCTGTGTGGAGTTTGCATGTTCTCCCCGTGCATGCGTGTTCTCTCTGGGTACTCCGGCTTCCTCCCACAGTCCAAAGACATGCTGGTTAGGTTAACTGGTGACTCTAAATTGCCCGTAGGTGTGAATGTGAGTGTGGCTGGTTGTCTGTCTCTATATGTCAGCCCTGTGATTGGCTCGTGAACAGTCCAGGGTGTAACCCCGCCTCTCGCCCAATGACAGCTGGGATTGGCTCCAGCCCCCTTGCGATTCCGAACAGGAAAAGCGGTATATATAATGGATTGGTGGATGATGGTTAAAGATTGTGTAAGGGTCAAGTTTCTTTTTGTACCTGTTGAAATATAAACCTCATGCTCTGTGTAACGGAAAGAACAGCTTGTCACACTAAGTGAAAAATAAAGATCTTAAAGTCTGAACTCTGGAGTCAAAGCGACAAAGTCTGAAGATTCTTATTTCATTTCATTATTACAATTCATCCCATAATAAACATAAAAATCTAATTATTAACATGTTCTGGACGCAAGTTCAGACTGAGGTTCTAAGCATGATTGATTATGACGAACATGATGATACAGTCAGGTAAAACATTTCACCAGTGAGTCACGAGGTGGTGATGCTTTTAAGAGTCTGACTGCAGGTGAGATGAACGACCTGCGGTAGCATGATGGATGTCTCAGTCTGCTGCTGAAGGAGCTGATCAGAGCCCACAATGTCATGAAGACCAAACGGGGGGAAGAGGTGTTCTCCATGATGGATGTCAGCTTGGCTAACATCTTCTACCGAGTCCAGTCCAGGACAGAACCTGACTAGTTTAAGTCTCCTTCTGTCCCTCTCTGTGCTCCCTCCTCCCCAGTAGACTACTGCATAGTAAAGTTCAGACGCCACCACACTGTCATAAAAAGTCTGTGCCAGAGTCCTGCACACTCGAAAGGACCTCAGTCTCCTCAGCAGGTGCAGTCCACCTCGGCAGGACGTGTGTGTTGTGTGACTAGTCCAGTTTCTTGTTGAGATAAATATAGACAGCGTACTTACGAGAGCGGAGTCCTAAAAAACATAAGTGGTGTTAGCACGTCTGAGCTGTGAGGTTAACCTGTTGGTGTAAGGTCGGACGCTGCAGCTGTAAGAAAAGAAAACCTGCAGAGCTCTGCTGACCACTCTCTGCTTTCTGGTGACTGAGTTAAGTAACTCAAACTTTTGACTGCCTAACATCAACTCACGTTTAAACAGAACAGGACTGTCAACATACAAGAACTTTAAACTTTAAAACGATTTCACGATAAAAACTAGAACTGTTGAAACATGTTAATTCACCCCAATGGGGGATCAGTAAAGATGATCTCGTCTATCTTATCTTTCTAAGAACCTCTGCAGTGCACAGCCCACCAGTGAACGTTGTGTTTCCATTCTAGCTCAGGTGCTGACTGACAGCCCCGACACGCTGCTAAACATGAAAAGAGCACACACACACATCCGTTAATCCATCTTTAATAGATTATACAATCAAAAAAAACCAAGTTGAAACATAACCGTCAGTAAGTTCAGTTTTCAGAAATGCTGATCAAATGTAATCAAATCCAGAGTCACAGTTCTTTATTCACGCGGGCCTCCGTCCACAGTTTACACACTTCATCACTTCAGTATCAACACTGGTGACGACGGAGGGTCACATGTTCACAGATTATTCAGGAGTATTCAGGTTCACCTCCTTTGGCATTTTGAGTCCCCCTGAAACAAACACTGCTGTGATTTTAAACATAATACTCCGTTTTGTTCCTTCTTCTGGTCTCTGCAGGGCCGAGACTTTGCATAGAACATTAACCACCATGTAATTAAAGAGTTAAAGGTCACATATCCTCCTCCTCTTCAGTGTAAATAAGTCTCAGAGCTCCTCTAAACAAGTCTGTGAAGTGTCTTGTTCTAAATCCACTCTGATCCTGTATTTGATCATGTCTATAAACCCCTCTATTTCAGCCCTGCTCAGAACAGGCTGTTTCTGTGTCTGTAGCTTTAAATGTAAATGAGCTGTGTCTGGCCACGCCCCTCTCTGGAAGGGCCTGGGTGTCTCGGGCTTTCTCGCTCCATGCCCTATTGTTTACGGTGAGAAGGCAGACTCAGAGGGCAGAACAAACACCTAGTTGTGGGAGTGTCACCCACCTGGGGGAGGGGTTACTGCCCTTTGTGATGTCATGAAGGGAAAATCTCCAAACGGCCTGTTTGAGCACACATTTTCTGAAAAGTGGAGCAGGCAAAAGACGGAGAGGATGGACTTTTCTCATCATTGGGGGGTTTGTAGACAGACTAGAGACACATGTTAGAGTTAGAGGAACATGATGAAGAGGATTTTACAGAATATGTGACCTTTAAGGGACAGACAAGTTGGAGATCTGCAGAATAATCTGGACAGGAGGTGTATCAGAGGATGTTTTGGTCTCTGTGCATGTCGTGTGGGTGTGGCTTCCAGCTCTCCGAGTGTCGTCTGAATGCGTGTTGTGATGAACCCAAACACAACCCGAGTTTTACAGGATTAACAAGAAGACATACGTTTGAACATTAGCTTTTTTTTCAACATTAGTAATCATTCTTTAAAAAAAATGACATTATATATTTGCACTTACATATAAAATAAAAATATGTAACATCCCGCTGCGAGAAGTGTCAGCGAGCTAAAGAATAGAAAAGAAGAAGAACAGATCAGACCTGTGTTTGTACAGAGGCTGCTGTTACTGAGGCACCTTCATGAACCACACACATCTCACATTTACTGCTCTGCATATTTATACATCGAGTGTCATGGCTGCATAAATTAAATAACTCTGAGTCCAGAGTTAAGAATGTTTGGTACCATAAAAAACAACACGTCACTGTGAGTTTGAGCTCTCAGGGAAACACTGAGTATTATTCTGTCACATCAGGAGCTTCTCATGAAGACAGCCATGATGAAACTATCTGAAAGGTTAAGGTCTCTGGGTTTAAGGCGCAGACGTTTAGAGAGCAGTTAACAGAAGTACCTCTTTAAAAAGCATGCACTGCTTTCACTTTATATAGACTCTGTTCTTTAATTACTTTATATTTAACGACCTTTGACACAACTAATTAGTCTGAAATCTACCAAAGTGCTTGATGCATAATTAGTATTCTCTGGAGACCGTCATGGTCTTTTACCGCTGCTGGATGTTAGGACGGGATTCTCTTTAGTCCCAGTCAGACATGTTTAGACTAAAGGAGCAATCTGTAAATGATAAAGTGAGCTTACTCTATGATCAGACATGAAGGAAACATGCTATGTTGAAGTGCTGGCTTCTCTGACAACAATGCAGCAGCCAGTATGTCCTCCTTCTAACTTTAGATTCTGGTCCTGAATGGTCTGGATTTGTTTGGACCAGAGAAGGTAGGCGGTTTTAAGGCACCCCCACACGGCCGTTTTGGACGCCCCTCGGTTTGCCAGATATGAGAGCAGTTATCAGGTCAAACCAACAGGTGTTGCAGCGATGGAAGCGGGCAAGAGAACTGGTTCAGATAGAAGTGATTGTACCCGACCTAAAAAGCCTCTGCATGTTTCTAATAAGCTCCACGAGCAGAAACGTGCTCAAACTAGGATCAATATTGGAGATGCTTTTGAAAAATGGAGAGAGGTTAGAACGCAGAAAGGTTTACAGACCGATGCAGAGCTGGCTAAACACTGAAGCTTCAGTGTCCACCACATGGTGACCTGCGGGAGCATCCACTCTAGAGAGGAGGGGGGGGAGACAGCTCTCTACGATGTTTAGAATCTGGACTGCAGTACCCATTTTAAACACTAGGTGTCAGAGTTACATATTGCTCCTTTAAAACAATTACTAAGAGTTCCTCATCAAATAGAAAGAAAGATCTTTAAAGGACATTAATGACATCATGTTGCTCACAAAGACGATCTTCACTGTAGAGTCAGATCCACGTACAGACTGCTGCTGATATTTTTTGGTTTATTATTATTTTCTTTTTAAGGACTGTACCTTTAAACGATTTTCTTTTTTTCTAAGTTAGTGAACATCATTTCATCACCACAGACTCAAAGATCATTTAAAGATTCACTTTTCATTAATGAATGTTTTTCTGATGCAGACTGGACTTTTTTGAACACGTTAATGATGACAGCCGTATTTCAAAGTAAAATATCTCCACAGAGGAAGTCCTTTCATTTTAAATTATATTAATCCATGTTTGAATATTAAAATAGAAGCTCTTATAATCGCTCCAGCAGATTTATTCTGTTGACAGCGGAGAAACAGGCTAAAGCGATCGCACAAACGACTCCATATTCTTCAACGTTAAATGAACGTTATCGTCAGAGGAGTCTGGCCTCTTTGATCCTTTCTCTGTCACACACTTAGAAGAACAACCGGAGCCTGTCAGGGACAAAAACAACTACTTTGTGTGGACGCACTTTGATCGGGAACAGTCGCCCTAAAGGATTCAGCTGAATGAATTAACAGCCTGTTTAACTTTTCTGAAACTTTCCACAGGAGCAACTTTTGTACCTTTAAACCATTTCAACCCCACAATGTGGACAAACTGAGCTTCAGGTTTAAAAGTGTCAGAGTCACCCTGAAGAGGAGTTCAGTGGTGTTTTAAAGCCTGCGAGCTGGGTCCTGCTTTAAGACTGAGTGAATGAAAAGGATGTTTAGAAATACCTTCCACCAACATCCTCTATAACTGATCCTGTGAGGAGTCTGCAGGAGTTAACCCCGTGCTCCTCCTCATTTAACATGTTGCTTAACTACAATAACGTCTCCATCCACATTCAGCTTATACTCCTGTAGTCAGCGCTGGGTGTTTGTGTTCTTTTAACAGTTTAGGACTAAAACAGATGTCGTGATATTCTAACATTAAAAGGTATTTAGTGTTTTTTCCCGTCCTTACTTTAAATAAGCGCCTCGTTTGTTGAGTGATGTTGATGAACACGTTGTAGGCTTTGGGTGAAAAGTACGAAGAAGAAGCCGACATGAAAACGTCTTCATGAAAGTGCCCAATGATTCACAGTCACAGACTTCAAACGGGAGCGAGTCTCCCACACATTAAAGTAACCAGTTATCATTCATGTAGTACAAAAACAAACTGTGTGTCTTGGTGTGTGTGTGCATACTTAGCATATATACTGAAGGCATAGCCGTCTCTGTGTCCTCACAGGGTTTAGTGTCACATACTGTCAGTTAGATCTTGGGCCTCCACCCGTTTATGAACTGCATCAGTTTCTTCACCTGCAGTTTGCTCAGCTTGAAGTCCTCAGACAGAATCTCCTCCGTTAGCTGCAGGAGTAAATTCCCGTCGATCTTCTCGGACACAAACAGAGACACGATGTCGTCTGGCAGGCCGATAAACCTCAGGGATTTAGAAACCTCTTCGATGGTCAGACCGGACAGAGAGGACGGGGGCTGCCAGGACGGGCAGTTAGGAGTTAATGTGTTACAAATGGAAAATATCTCATTAGTGCCCGGCTCTGTCTGAGTCGGCGAGCTGGTCGATGTCTCCTGTGTGCCGTCACAGATCGATCCTGTCGGTAAATCCGTGCACTTCTTCAAAGTGTTTGATTTTGGTGTCCTGGGAGGTAAAATGGGGCAAGAGAGGCTCTGCTTAGTGTTTGACTCTTCTATCCGTTTGTCTCTGTACATTTCTGAATTGTAACTTGAAGATTTGGTGCAGAAGTGGTTCAGAGAGGCTTTCTGCAGCCTGAAGTCCTTACTGCTGTGTGCATGCTCTCTGCCATCAAAGTCCACCAGGCTGGACGTGCAGGTCTTGGGGGTTCTCTTTCTGGGGTAGCTGTAGTAGCTCCGACAGCTGGCTGGCAGGAACTCATCCATGCCATGGGAGTCTCCACCGCTGAAGTTATTTGGCCAAGATAACCTGGAGGACATCCCGTCGGACGGCAGGCTGCCGCTGGACAGCATAGTGTTTGGTTCAGTGCTGCTGGACGTAGCCCAGTTACAGGGGTAGCACACGGGACTCTGCTCCTGAGGGTCGGCTGCCTCTGGCTCACTGGTTCCACTACTGAGGGAAAAATAAAACATTAGTTTGTAGTGTAACAACAGACAACTTAAAGACCTCGTCATCATCTGTTGTCATTATAAGCTGTTAAAGATTGCAGGTACAGAAAAGATTATTTACGGATCAGATACTGCGAGTGTTCTCACGTAATACTTCGACAATAATGCATCTTTAAGAAGTCGAGCCTTTAGTCACATATGTTAGTCTAAATGACTTCAGGGCATAAATAATGTAACTGCTCCAGTAGATTGCTTCAGCTGGCAGCCATGAGACAGGGAGATATGGCTGCAACCAAATTCTCTTTGGGGCAAATCTGACGATCTGCATCAGAAGGTTTACATGCACAGTGAAGTCGAGCTACAGTTACAGCTCGATTAGGACGTTTAATTGGACTACCATCCTCGTCCTAGAATACGAGAATCGATTCACTGACAGAAAAATGTCCGATTCACTACAGTAGGGGGCGATATGCCCTCTTTCAGCTAGTTACTGCAGGACCTTCTATAGGTTGATGTGCAAACAGACTAACATGTATGTGTGCATTTGAAAAGTCCAGTTATAGTTGGACGGACACAATATATCGACTTTTTTACTAACTCCATGTAAATGTACTGATTGTGTGCACTTCAAGTTTGTTGTTCTGGTCCCTGACAGGCTCGGTTTTTCTCGGTGCAGGTTTAGCTCAGTTAGTAGAGCAGGCACTTTATGTCCAGAGGTTACTGACCTCGTTGGGCTGATCCCAGGTTCAACTCCCAATCCTAACTGTTCTCTCTCTCTCTGTCCCCTTATTTCCTGTCTCTGAAGCTGTCCTGTCAAAGGGTAGAGTCGTACTGACCAATGAATCCACAGACACCAGCATTTCCCAAAATAAATCTGCTGTTTCTGTTGAAGTCTGATGGATTAGAGGGCAGAAATGTGGCTACTGTTTCTGGGACAGCAGCCATTTACTGGATAATAAAAACTCCTAAAGCCTATTGGTCATTTCACCCCCTTAATGAGTCAGAGTCAGATCAATATTTTAAGGGACCAGCTTCAAAGGTGAAATAAGATTTCAGGAGGTATCTGAACATAAAGGAGGAAAACGATCTGAATGATTGAAGGTCACGTTTAGTAAGCGGGTATGTTCTGTGGTATTTGTTGAGGTGTTACTGATATTTAAAGTGTCTCAGCTCTTACATGTTGTGGAGACCGGAGGAGTAATAGGAGAGGGTTGGACTCGGAGAACGAGTGTCCTGCTGCCGAGGCTTCGTCGGGACGGGGACTGACGCCATCTGTTTCAAATTGCGAGGAGGAATCGGGGGAGCGTTCAATAAACGGCATTCTTCCTTCACCTGGACGGGAGGGAACACAGTTTAATAAAACAACAACCTTTCAAGTGACCAACAGAGCTTAAAATGAATAAAGATTCTCATCAAGTCAAACCCCATGATGCTTTTTATGGTCCGAATTTTATCTGCAATTAAATCTTGAACTATTACCAACATTGAGACGTGTCAGCGATGAACATGCGGAGGCTAAGGTTGTCAAAATGTTCATACTCTTCATACCATGGGTTTAAAAATCCCAGTTTAGTGATCAAAAGTTTCAAAGGGTACTACAGCTTTAAAAAAAACTTCAGATCTTGAATCACATTTCACCAAGAGCTGCTGCATGTGTAAGAGAGAGAGCAATGTCTAAATTGTGCAAATATGTTGGCAATGTATTTGTGAAATTCAAACAGAGTGCAGGAGTTTGGTGTAATCTGTGGGCATGAAAAAAACAAGAAATGACACAATATCAGCGGCCTAGGACTTCTACTTTTTGTCAGCGTGGTCTTCAAACAGATGTTGATGTAATTACATTTTTACATTTGAAGTTTATCATTCTTGTATGGCGACAGGCTCTGGCCGTCGTTTTCATCAACGTATAATTAAAAAATGTATAAAGTCGTGGAAGAAGATTCAGCCACAGAGATGTTTGACACACCTTCAACACATCAGCCAGGTAACAAGCTGCACAGTGCTGTGATCATTAAAAAAGACATGACTTTTGATTCAATATAATTAAAGGATTTGTGCAAGAAAACATTATTGTCTTTTTGCAACTGAAAACTGTGACTCTGTTACTCTTTGATGTATTTCTGCTTAAAGCATGTTCTCTGTAGCTTTCAGCTCCACTTCCTGTTTCAAAAGTTACCCCTGGTGTTGCCAAACAAACCAACTGTGTGACCTTGAGGATTAACCCTTAAAGTCTCACAGATTGTGAGTATACTCACAGCCTCGGACTTGGGTGGGACAGGTGGTGGAGTAAGAGAAACGTCTGAACTGGTTGCTGCACTGAGAGGGCACGTGACCGGGAATGACAGAGCTGCTGTTGAAGAACAGCCGTTGTTGACGCCTCGAAGTCCCTCACTTAAAGAAAGTTTAGGGATCTGCCCTCTCAGGTGATCCAACCACAGCTCCTCGTAGGGGACGTCAGACTTGTTGAGGGACGGTTGTTGGTTTGAGCTGTCCAACAGCTCGGGGAAAAAGTGTTCATTCTCTCCTGAGTCTATGCTATCAGACGGCAGAGGAGCCCAGTCTCCACACAATGTCATGCATCCCTGCAGATTCACCTCACTGTTCCCGTGCAGGTTGCTGCCGTACACACACACAGAGAGTCTGTGGAATGACTGCGTGAGTTCATCGCGGGCGTAGGTTAAAGAACTGGGGATGTTCATTTGGTTGGGACACCCGTTGGAGGTGTAGCTCCCTCCACTGCTTCCACTGCAGCTTCCATTCCCGCTGCTTTTCTTCGGGCTCTTACCTTCGTCATTCCAGTCCGTGCGTACATCCCTGACGGCTCGAGAGTAGTCGTCTATGTTGAACTTCTCCTGGCAGAAGGAGAACCAGCGGTGCACCATGGTATCCAGCCACAGCTCCCCCTGCAGCAGCTCCTCTGGAATAATGAACCTGGGCATGGCCATGTGGAAGGGAAAGTGGGTGGGGATAATTTTGTTGCTTCGCAGAATGCAGCACACGGCCACAGTTTTGGTCTGAATGTTAACCAGTTTGTAGCGGTGACCTTCACGGATGAGGTGGAGGTCGTGCTGGTTGCGTGGCGGGCTGCTCGGCACTGTGACATTTACAGGGAGGCGTGTTTTCTCCACGATGTTCCTGATGGTGTGCTCGCCCTCCTGCATTTGGAGCTCCAGCGGACTACATGTGCTGAACCTGCCTTTGCACTGGAACGGGAGGCTGATGCTCTCGTTGGTGCGATGGTTCATGCAGATCAAACAAGGCATCTTTCCCCGTCCGATCTTACTGATCGAGTTTAGCTTCCCGATCTTTTTAAAAATAGTGTTGAATCTTGATTTTTCTTTGGAGGTCTTTGCATAGAGGATCTCCGCCTGCCCCATTAGTGTCAGTTCATCCCCTGTGCTCAGAGTGATGTTGTAAACTTCAGTGTCTTCATTACATTCACCTGAAGCCATCTGTGAAAACAGAATAACAGCTTGAAGAAACTAGGAGGAGCGTATACACTGATTTTGATTTTAAGTCAAATCTTTCTGTAAACATTGGGTAAGCATTAGTGATTACTTCCTGTACCGAGTTTGTCTCTAAGAACTTTTGCATCTTGTCTGACAAATCATTATAATCCCTTGAGCAGATTGAAGTACCTTAACATTGAAAGTTATTTCTTCCATGACGTAAACCCTCTCTGGGAATGCTTTGGCAACCTCCTCCACGCTGTTGAAGTACTGCACCGGCTCCTTGACATCTCTGTCCTGCTCCAGAAGCTTAAACTGACCTGAAGAGTGAAGAATGAATCAGTTACACTTTGAATATTAACAAAGATACATCCTCCAGGAGAAGATCAAGAATGATACTGTGTGGCACTTTTCAAGATTACAATTCATTTAGCAGACAGAAACAGACAGAAACAACCGTGCTAGAGCATGGATCGGAGGGGTCACACTAGTCAAACGAACTGGACTTTAGGGGTGAAGCATGCTTAGGCACGGTACAGATTGCCTAATGTGAGTGCGCCCTAAGAGGCTTTCGTGAGCAGTCAGGTGTTAAAAGCTCCAGGCCGTGTAAAGATTTTTCAGTTATGAAAACAATTTCAAAATTAACTCGATAATAAATAGATGACCAATATTTAGGATAAGGGGGCCAAGCAGTGGCTAGATACGAGTGCAAATATTCTCAGAGCCAATGATAAGCACCTCTGGTTTGTTAGAATTCAATCAAGCTAATTCAAAAGCATCCATCCAGAGGTCACTCACCTTCGTAGTGAACTGGAATCTCTATTTTGGGCCCGATGACGTAATGTCCCTCCTCCAGACTGTGAGCGGTAATAGTCGTCCACTGACGGCAGGAATGAATCAAGAGGTAGTCATTGTCCCTGAGGCCTTCGACCAGCTGACCTGCAGGAGTGAACACGGCAATGAAACCACACAATCCAGGAGATACTGTGATACAGCTTATAACGAGTGTCATTTATTACATAACTCAGTCTGATTAGTTGATGTTTGTGATAAGATTGGAATGTATTTTAAGACATTCTTGATGGATTACCTGAAACACTAAATAAATTATCATCCTAAGGACTGCTGTTAACTCTGTTCTCTCTTTTGTACATTTTTGTGAGCTTCTGTAGCTGCTCCACTCATGCAGAAGCATTGGATTACTCAGCAAACTCGAGTCACTTTCCTCTATAGACAATGACTAATGCCCTAATCTATACCTCTCTAAAAGCAGGCTCTCCTATTTAAAGGAGCAATGCACCATCGCAGCTCTGCAGCAGAGTCAGCAGAGTGTGACCGAGGAGATACAGATCCAAATAAGAATAGAAAATACTTTATAAACACTTATTTACAACTGTTTACTAGTAGGTATTAAAGACGGAAAAAAAGTTAATGGTTATGAGACACGTGACGCAGCATCAGAGAAATGTTGGTCAGTGTGAAAAACTGAAACATCTACGTAGTAATATGACATGTGGCATGGTGAGACAGCATAACAAGACTAAGAGAGAACCGTATAATGTTTTATCTGAGACTTTACTCAAACAGGTCTTTGCTTCCTGAATGAGAACAAAGACAAACGCAGTGACAGACTCGGGAGAAGTTTTCAATGTGCCTCACTCTGCTCCTGTCACATGTGACTCTGCACATATTTTATTACCTATTCTGCACCTTTTTACTCTTACTCCTGTAAATATTTCTTGTACTTATTGCTTGATATCTTACTTACATTCCTATTCTATTTGATTAATTTTTGATTTGTATATAACTGTATTTCTACTGCCATATTGTGTTTAAAGCAACTGTAACGTAAGAATTTCCCCCGGGGGATAAGAAAGCATTTCTGATTCTGATTCTTTTTAAAATGTCATTAAGGTGCATGTGAGTGTGATGTGCACACATGTTCAAGTAGACACTTTGCTGCACTAGAGACACTGGTGCACTGGTGCTATTACATGCTGTCTCTTACATGCAACATAACTAGTTAGACATTTGTTGTTCATACGTTCAAAGGTTCATATTTAGTGACATTAGAAACACTACCGTCATTAATTATCCTGACGATTATGACACGCCTATGAGCTTTTAAAGTGAAGAAATGGCAGATCCTGTGGTGTTTATTTGACAGCTGTTCAGAGAATTATTAAGTTAAGCTAAAAAAAAAAAAAATAAACAGCAAAAGTGTGATTCAAACGGCTAAGTGTCCGGGCTAACAGCTAGCAGCTAACATGTTAGCAGCTAACATGAGAACACTGAGCAGTGACAGAACATTACTAACCGTCCTCCAGCTTGGCAATCTGCGGCAGCCTGTAAGCACCGACCAGGTGATCTAACGGCAGGGACGTCGAGCTCCAGGTGACATCTTTTAAATTGTTGTACAACATTGTGCCAAGGTCCATCTTGCTAGCTTACAGTAGCCAACTGGAGAGTTAGCAAAGTGTAAACACGGTCACAAAAAGGAGACGCTAAGCTAACTAGCCTAACATTATGTCAGGTCATGTACGCCGTTTGTGTGGCTTTGTTTTCTTATTAACCGTCGCATATTTACTAATTAATCTTTTGTCTTCGTATCATGAAGGTTTGATGTCTGATAAAGTAGCAGAGACATGTTTGTTTAGCTCGCAACTGGTCCACATCAATAACGGAAATACGTCATCAGACCGTTATTGACTTTTTGGTAAACCGGAAGAAAGTAAAATTAATAAATAAAACGTTGTCACTTATTTTATGATCGCTTGCATGTCAGCATACTTTGGTTAGATGTAGAGTAAGAGTGGAAAGGAATATTCATTATTCATTTGTGTAATTTGAATTATTAAATCACCAAAAAATGAATAAAAAAAAACCCAAAATACAGAAATTTAAAATAGAAATGGATCACTGACCTTGCACTCGTCCATTTTGGTAATTTGAAAAATATTCTAAATCCATTATTTTATTCCACCTGTAACTTTTTTTAAATCAGCTTCCCTGTAATAAAAACACAAGTGAGTAGTTGAACTTTTTCTTTCTCTATCAGGATTAGAGAGTTAAAAAGGGAGTTTAAAAATTCACTGCCCACCACTATCAAAGATATACATAGATAATCCACCTTTACAATACACGTTAAAACATGGCTGTCCGACAACTATAACTGCACACATTAATCTCTGTCAGATGTGATGTGTGTTCGATGTGACATGTTCATTGCTGCTGCCGCTCCATCTCTGCTGCCTGCCTCCATGTTATGTCTTGTATGTACTTTAAATGTGGCCTCTGTGATTGTTCTTCTCCCATGCCTCCCCTGTGTTGACTTTGTTGCATGCACTACTTCTTTGTTCGCTTTGTGCTTGCTCCAATTGTGTGTGGCATGTTGTATGTATGTATGCCTTTCTTTCTTTTGCTTAGGCCTTTTTGTAACTGCAAATGTAATGTAATTTATTGTATTTTAATTTTTAAATATGCATTTTAGGTTGCCGATTTATTTACAACTGGCCGGGGACTACAGCTGGAAATTAGCCGCAAAGGCTAAAGCTGCTCCTTTTATTGTAAAAGGGGACTGTCCACGAAATAATAAACTAATAAACTAAACTAAACTAAATTCAACCCCCATAAAAGAGGAGAGGATCAAAACTTCTTCTTATGAAGGAAACATTTTCTAGATAATATAAAAACGATTAACTTGTAATTTATGTTGTTGTTGTTGTTGTTGTTGTTGTTGTTGTCGTCATTATATCAGTTTACATCTTTAAGAGTAAAACTGTGAGAAATATTAGCAGAACAAGTGAAAACAGAAGAAGTCAAAACTGCATAGTTATATAACCTTTAAATAAGAAATGGTTTAGTGTCTGATGGGCTTTTTCATCTCTCGTTTAGGGCCTTTATATTTATGCTCTGGTTCAGCCTTTTCTTCAATGTTATTGTTTGTGTGTAAATTGTCAGTTGTTAAATAAAGTTTTTTTTAACTGTTGGACGAAAAAAAACCGGAGGAGTTGATGAGCGTGAGTATGAAAACTTTCTCTACTTTCTCTGTTTTCTCATGAACATGAAGACTCTGAGTGTTTTAGTGAAAGCTGTTTGCAGAGGGTTTAACTCGGTTCATTTCTCTCCACTATTCTTTGTTTGACTGACAGCTCAAATTAAAGTTGTCTGACATTCTCGATACTTCGATACCACGTGTTTTATTCATATCAAAGCTTTAAGGAAATATCTTTTTATGATAAGACAGCATGAGAGGAATAAATCCATCAAATAATATTTATAAAAATTAACCAAAGACCAAAATAGACGCCACATGTCAAGTAATTTTTGTTTTAATTATTAAAAGTCAGAAGTATGGAAGAGGATTAGGGCCACTTTAATCTCAGAATTCTGAGATTAAATTCAGAATTCTAAAAAAAAAAAGTTTTTTCAGTGTTCCTCTTCCGTACAGAAGTGCACACCTGCACATCGTCTAAATTGCACAAAACGCTGGCACTGTTTGGGGACTGAAATGTTGCCTTCGTATTTGTGCAAATGAATTCAGGTAGAGTATCGTTTTTTGTATTGTTTTAGTCTCAAATTTAAAAAAACAGATATTGTAAATGTTAAATGGATTTGAGCTTGTATCGCATTTTTCTAGTCTTCTGACAACTCAAGCGCTTTCACACCGCAGGTCACACCTACACATTCACACACTGATGGTAGAGGCTGCTGAGTAAAGAGTCCATCAGTATTAACTCATCCATTCATACACATTCACTCACTGATGGTAGAGACTGCTGAGTAAAGAGTCCATCAGTATTAACTCATCCATTCATACACATTCACACACTGATGGTAGAGGCTGCTGAGTAAAGAGTCCATCAGTATTAACTCATCCATTCATACACATTCACACACTGATGGTAGAGGCTGCTGAGTAAAGAGACCATCAGTATTAACTCATCCATTCATACACATTCACTCACTGATGGTAGAGGCTGCTGAGTAAAGAGTCCATCAGTATTAACTCATCCATTCATACACATTCACACACTGATGGTAGAGGCTGCTGAGTAAAGAGACCATCAGTATTAACTCATCCATTCATACACATTCACTCACTGATGGTAGAGGCTGCTGAGTAAAGAGTCCATCAGTATTAACTCATCCATTCATACACATTCACACACTGATGGTAGAGACTGCTGAGTAAAGAGTCCATCAGTATTAACTCATCCATTCATAAACATTCACACACTGATGGTAGAGGCTGCTGAGTAAAGAGTCCATCAGTATTAACTCATCCATTCATACACATTCACACACTGATGGTAGAGGCTGCTGAGTAAAGAGTCCATCAGTATTAACTCATCCATTCATACACATTCACACACTGATGGTAGAGGCTGCTGAGTAAAGAGTCCATCAGTATAAACTCATCCATTCATACACATTCACTCACTGATGGTAGAGGCTGCTGAGTAAAGAGACCATCAGTATTAACTCATCCATTCATACACATTCACTCACTGATGGTAGAGGCTGCTGAGTAAAGAGACCATCAGTATTAACTCATCCATTCATACACATTCATACGCCGCAGACGAAGCAGCGGGAGCAATTTAGGGTTAAGTGTCTTTCCCAAAGACACATCAGACACGTTGCTGCAGGAGCTGGGAATCAAACCCTCGACCTTCCAGTTGAGAGACGACCGACTCTACCAACTGAGCCACAGCCGCCACTTTATGAGTATAAATATTTAATAATTATCAGGTGTGAAGAAGAGAAATGAATCCATAAAAAACTCCAACCTGCACGCTGTGCACAAACACAATGTTTGGGTACCGAAATGTTTCCATCGATTTGTGCAGCTTCGACCGTCGGCAGGAGTTTGATAATTAAAACATGATGACGTCCAATATTTGGGAGGGCTGCTTGATTACAACAAAAATCATAATCAGGATTATTGACATTGATATGGAGATCACAATTATTAAACAGGATCTCTTTTTGATTTGACAACATTTGCGTGTGTCGAACTTAAACCCTCTGAACACTTTGAAACACACACGACAAAACCTAGAGAAAAACAGAAAACACAGCATGCAGCACGGTAATCGTTTAATCTCAGTAAGATTGATGCATGTCTTATATAGCAGAGCACATTTTACTCCTCTTCTTTTGTTTGTTCTTATCTATTTCTAATGAATCGTTGTCATCCATCTGCTTATTTGCTTTACTGTAAGCTTTAACGCCTGATGAAACGGTCCGTTCTTATTTTACAGTGTTGTTGTATCGTGTGTGTCATGTCCTTAAAGCCTAACCACAGACAAGGACTGCACATATCATGATTATAAATCACGTCCCTTTAAAAAAAATAGACATACAAAGAGCACTGATTGTACTCCTGAGAGGGAACACTTGGGGTGTTTGTAGGGACCTGGGTTAGGAACCGGAGGGTTGCCGGCTCAAGCCCCAGTGCGGACCAGGGCACTTCCTGAGCAAGGCACCAAACCCCCAACAGCTCTGACATCGCTCCACTCATGCATGTCCACATGTCCTGTTTGTGCATGTGTGTATGTTGAGCGTCTGTCTCTGAGAAGCATGTCTCTCAGTGGCAGAGTGTAAACCAGAATTTCACCTCCGGGATTAATAAAGTATGTGAAATAAAATAATAATTATAATTATACTCTTTTATGTTTCGGAGGATAAAATACAATTCTACCTGCATGCTGAAGAATCACTTTGTGAAAAATAAAAAAAACAGTAACCAGCAACCTGAGGCGGTGCTCATTAGTACTAACAATGAGACTGTGACTCACTTCCTGGTCTGGCTGGTTCAAATCAGAAGAACTTCCTTAATCCGTTCATTAGCTCGGTGTACTCCTCTTCTGTCACCATGTCGTTCCTGGACACTCTGCGTCAGTGGGACGAGGCCGTGACCTGCGTGGACAAAGGAGATCTCTCAGAAGCACTCAGGATCTTCCTCTCTATCCAAGACCCAAACTCCAAAATCTGTTTTGACATCGGCTGTCTTCATCTCCTCAAACAAGAGCTGGAGGCTGCAGAAAAGGTAAATGCCAGCTTCAACATTTCACACAGAGATCGACAGCATGGATTCGGTTATATCACCTCAAAGTAAAGTCATGTTAGGGTGGACACGATGAAGCACAGATGACAAAGCTGTCTAGATTTGAAGTCTGAAAGTGCAAGTCACTGAAAAAGAAGAAGTAGAGTTTACCGTTTCTCTGTTCTTCAGAAGGAAGTTACAGAATGATCTATTATTTCACAGGCCTTCGATTGCAGCATTCGCAAAGACGAACATCTGGCAGTGGCCTTCTTCCAAAGAGGACTCACCTTTTACAGAAAAGAGAGGCAAGACCCCCCCCCCCCCCCCCCCCATACAGTGTCCTTCAGTCTTATCACAATGGGATTTAAAATGACTGTATATTCCATTTATCATGATGTTCTGATTATAATGTTTGAGTCTCAAGCATCTTCTTTTCTGCAAACTGATTTTACTGTTCTTATATTCAAAGGTTTGAGGAGAGTTTAGGGGACTTCAAGCGCGCCTTCAAAGCCCTGAGAGGAAACCAGTTGATCGATTATAAAGCCCTCGGTCTCCAGTATAAGTTATACGCATGTGAGGTAAGAATACAGACACAAGAGAACCATGCATTTCATCCTTAAAACTCTGCAGTCTGCAGACACACTTTGTCTGTATTTATTACTTACTGCATGCTGCAAAATTTGACACATTTTCCCTTAAAGGTCTCATATCCTCCTCTTCCTCTTCAGTGTAAATAAGTCTCAGAGCTCCTCAAAACATGTGTGTGAAGTGTCTTGTTCTAAATCCACTCTGATCCTGTATTTGATCATGCCTATAAACCCCTCTATTTCAGCCCTGCTCAGAACAGGCTGTTTCTGTGTCTGTAGCTTTAAATGTAAATGAGCTGTGTCTGACCACGCCCCTCTCTGGAAGGGCTTGGGTGGCTCGGGCTTTCTCGCTCCATGCCCTATTGTTTACGGTGAGAAGGCAGACTCAGAGGGCAGAACAAACACCTAGCTGTGGGAGTGTCACCCACCTGGGGGAGGGGTTACTGCCCTTTGTGATGTCATGAAGGGAAAATCTCCAAACGGCCTGTTTGAGCACACATTTTCTGAAGAGTGGAGCAGGTAAAAGACGGAGAGGATGGACTTTTCTCATGATTGGGGGGTTTGTAGACAGACTAGAGACACATATTAGTGTTAGAGGAACATGGGGAAGAGGATTTTAAATAATATGTGACCTTTAAATAAGAAATCCTGATAAATGGGCTCAGACGTTTTTTTAATTCTGGGATTAAAATGCTTCAGTGTTTAAAGAATGAAACTGTAATGTGACTGCATCCTGCTTCAGGTTCTTCACAACATGGCGCTGTCTGAGGCTCAGCTGGGAAACTGGGAGAAAGCTCAGGAGAACCTGGTGAAAGCTCTCGACTTCAAGACCGAGAACAAGCTCAACGCCATCGACAGAGCGCTGCAATCCACGCTGGTCAGTGAACACATCGCTGTTTGAATCGAACACACAGTCCTCAGGCATCTCACTGATGTTCACTGATTTAATATCCATAGATGCAAATATATTCATGCAAAAAAAAGCCATTCAGCTTTTACGGGAATTAGATTTTTTTCAGAGTGGATCAATTGTGTGTGTGTGGTTGGTTGTGTGGGCGTTTTCTGCTGCAGCGTCACCTGCGCACTTGGGCGTGTTTGATAATTACAGCGACAGGTAGGTAGAAAAGGGAGACACAGGTGAATGGGGAGAGGGAATTAGTGGAAGCCACACAGTTTTTCAACCATTTGTGTGTGAAGATGTTGTCTGGCGCGTAAAATCTTTTTCTATGTGTAAGCGATCGAGTGTCTTGTCATGCAGAATCAGCCCACACCCGTCTTTTGTTGGTGTTTTCTTAAAGATCATTGTAAATAAATACTGCAAACTAATCAACAGCGGACATTCGCTTTTTTACCCACCATGAGTTGGAAATGACTTCAAGTTCCCTCCAGTGGCATTTTTTTGTTGTTAGATTGCCACTACACGTAGCATTGATATAAACACAAATGTTCTCATTATAGCGTCGTATAGAGGACTCTGTTGCTTCATCCGCTACTTCTGCGTCTTTTTTTTTTACGTCACGTCTTACCTCTGGAGACCCCCCGCCCCCCCTCCTGTCTGGCAGGGATAGTCTCCATCTGGGAGGAGCCAGGTCAGGAGAATCTCCAGAGCAGTCCTCCTGAAATGATCGTGATATTTTCAGGAGTGCAGATGTGAAAACGGCTTCAGTGTTTTGATTTCTTACAAAAGAAACTATTGATGATATTTTATGCACATTGTGTGTTCTCTATGCTCTTTGATTGTATATTTATATTCATATTTTTAACAGAGTTTCACGGTATCTATAGCATGGTAACCCCTGTAGTCTGACTGACACATCTTTACAACACACAGCCCTATTCATAAAAAATGCTACACAATGATTAATCGATTAAAGTCCACCGTGTTAGTTATCCTCTCACTGTTTTCATTTGATGTCCCCACAGAAACAGAAACTCTTCAAACTGGTGGAGTTCCCGTCTAAAGTTCTCTTCAAGCCGAACAAAAATTACGTGGCCGAGCTGGAGAAGAAGGACTACCTGGGCAAAGCAAAGGTCAAAGTTCACGCTGCATCAGTGACATTATTCGTTCATGTGACGTGTAGCCTGAGTGTGACTCGCGTTAAATCTGACTCACACAAAATATCTGCTCTTCCCTCTGCTCTCCATCTTCAGGTTGTTGCCTCTGTGGTTCCTCAGGATATCTTCTCTGGGTTTGCGCCGCTACAGCCTCAGGTAACTTATCCGGTGATGGTCTTGATTGTCTGTATAATATGAAGTCTTTCAGAAGTGAAGGGAATTTGATCATCTTGGTTTGTCATGAAGAATAATTCAAATAAAATAATTCCTGACTGGAGTACTGCAACAGTCTCATCTACGGTTCAGCATCAGAAACACATTTAAGTCACTACAATATATCCAGAACTCCGCTGCTCGCCTTCTCACACACTTCCTCACCAGTGACCACATCGCCCCCCTCCTTCATAACCTCCACTGGCTCCCCCTCCCCCAGCGTATCCACTTCAGATCTGCTGACACAAACCCCCCCCCCCGTAGGACTAACCATTGGTCCTGGGGGGACAGGGCCTTCTCCATTGCTGCTCCCACCCTCTGGAGCTCACTCCCAAAAAACCATCAGCGACCCCCCCTCACTGTCCACCTTCAAGAAATCCCTAAAAACTCTTCAACATCACCAACAACCACTAACACACTCTGTTCTCATCCTCCTTCTCTTACATTATCTCTTCTTTGTTTTGAGTTGTTGTTGTTCTTTGTTAAGCCTCTTTGAGTATTCAGAAAAGAGCTTTAAGTCTAATGTATTATTAATATTATTATAATCAATGTAATGTCAGATTCTTCTTTCCCAAAACCTCTGACGCATGATTGGTTGTTTTGTTTTTTACACCCGGCAGGTGGAAGATAATCCAGTACTTCCAAAGGAACCTGAGGTCCTGAGGTACAACATCTGCTTCTTACATGAAATGACTTGATTGTCTTTAAATGCACGTTAGAAGAATAACAACCACACAATAAAAATATGATTAGTTTCCGGTTGTTCCCGCTCAGCTTTCGTACGTTTCAAGATTTCATGATCGATGCATTTCTGTAAAACAAGGAGGGGAGATTGTAAAAACTTTAAACGTAGAGTGTCGAGAAAGAGAAAAAGCATCAAGTGTCCGGCTTTCATAACTTAAAAAACACGTACAGTGACTTCACACTTGGAATCAAAGCTAGTGTGTGTGTGTGTGTGTCCTGAGCAGCATGTGGATGTGCTCTCCTCAGGGCCTTAGAGGGAGAACCTCACACCGTCCTGTTTGAGTTTGTTCCTGAGACCAGTGACGAGCTCGCCGTCGTGCCGGGGAACATCGTGTTCGTGCTGCAGAAAGGTGCCGACAACTGGGCGTCTGTCATCTTCAATGAAAGAGTAAGAGGTTGTTCTTTTTCATGACATACAAAAACATGAATCGAGCCGAGTTTAAGATGACATCATCTCTGCCGTAGAGAGGACTCGTGCCGTACAACTACCTGGAACGTCTGGAGATCTCGGTAGCGTCTAAGCAGAACGAGGTGAGAGAACTTATTAATTATTATCTGAGAGCACTCTGCAGGTTTCTCACTGATGACATGTTTTATTTTATTCTCTTCTGTTTTGTGACGCTGTTATTTGGACGCTCCTGAACACAAACAGGGCATTTCTGCTCCTCCAACTCGAGAACCCCCGACCAGACCTGAGAGGAAAACAGGTAGATAAACCTGACCTATCGGAGTTTAAGCAAACTTCACACACTGACTCCTTCCAGTGGGCCCGGGTTGTTCAAAAGGTTTAATCCTGAAAACAATTATCTGCATTTGGTAATCCACTTTTTTCTATAAAGGATAATCCATGGAATCAACCTGATCCAGGTACAGACTTTAAAGGAGCACAACATCAGGATTATAAGAGCTGTTTCTGTGTCTGTAGCTTTAAATGTAAATGAGCTGTGTCTGACCACGCCCCTCTCTGGAAGGGCTTGGCTTGGGTGGCTCTGGCTTTCTCGCTCCATGCCCTATTGTTTACGGTGAGAAGGCAGACTCAGAAGGCAGAACAAACACCTAGCTGTGGGAGTGTCACCCACCTGGGGGAGGGGTTACTGCCCTTTGTGATGTCATGAAGGGAAAATCTCCAAACGGCCTGTTTGAGCACACATTTTCTGAAGAGTGGAGCAGGTAAAAGACGGAGAGGATGGACTTTTCTCATCATTGGGGGGTTTGTAGACAGCCTAGAGACACATATTAGAGTTAGAGAAACATGGTGAAGTGGGTTTTTCATAATGTGTGACACTTTAAAGGAGACTTTACACTACATTACTTGTCCACAGGGGGCGCTAAAATCCACACAAACAGACAGATCCTCACAGCCCTAATTTCTACTTTATCTACTTTATCACTGAAGCAAAACATCATTCTGGTGCAGAATATATTTTTAAAAAGTCTTAAAATATCAACTGTTTAGGCAGTTTATTTGTTTTCTTTTATTTTTTTCGCTCTAATCCAGCATGAATCAGCCGTCTGCTGGGATCACGAGGATCCTGATCTGTTTTGGATCAAAGTTTTCATGATCCTACTCAAAAGTTATGAACACAAACTGGAGGTTTGCTCCGGATTAAAACCAGGATCTGATGCTCTCTAGTAGCTTTCATCCTGTTAGATGACTTTTGATCTCCCGGGCCCAGAGGTGATCACAATGCTGTTAATTAAGAGATTTAAAATCTGTCCATAATGTTAAAAGCTTTTGATAAAATGTGTTTCAGGTGTTACCCTGAGTGATAACAACAGTGAAGAGACACAAACGAAGGTAAGCTGCCTCTCATCCTTCATTTGTCCTCATGAGAACAACACTGCACTCCTCTAATACACAAACTGTGTAAATGGACTCCAGCTTGTATCTTTCTTTTCTAGTCTTCTGACGACTCAAAGCTCTTTTACACCGCAGGTCACACCTACACATTCACACACTGATGGTAGAGGCTGCTGAGTAAAGAGTCCATCAGTATTAACTCATCCATTCATACACATTCACTCACTGATGGTAGAGGCTGCTGAGTAAAGAGTCCATCAGTATTAACTCATCCATTCATACACATTCACTCACTGATGGTAGAGGCTGCTGAGTAAAGAGTCCGTCAGTATTAACTCATCCATTCATACACATTCACACACTGATGGTAGAGGCTGCTGAGTAAAGAGTCCATCAGTATTAACTCATCCATTCATACACATTCACACACTGATGGTAGAGACTGCTGAGTAAAGAGACCATCAGTATTAACTCATCCATTCATACACATTCACTCACTGATGGTAGAGGCTGCTGAGTAAAGAGTCCATCAGTATTAACTCATCCATTCATACACATTCACTCACTGATGGTAGAGGCTGCTGAGTAAAGAGTCCATCAGTATTAACTCATCCATTCATACACATTCACTCACTGATGGTAGAGGCTGCTGAGTAAAGAGTCCATCAGTATTAACTCATCCATTCATACACATTCACTCACTGATGGTAGAGGCTGCTGAGTAAAGAGACCATCAGTATTAACTCATCCATTCATACACATTCACTCACTGATGGTAGAGGCTGCTGAGTAAAGAGACCATCAGTATTAACTCATCCATTCATACACATTCACTCACTGATGGTAGAGGCTGCTGAGTAAAGAGTCCATCAGTATTAACTCATCCATTCATACACATTCACTCACTGATGGTAGAGGCTGCTGAGTAAAGAGACCATCAGTATTAACTCATCCATTCATACACATTCACTCACTGATGGTAGAGGCTGCTGAGTAAAGAGACCATCAGTATTAACTCATCCATTCATACACATTCACACACTGATGGTAGAGGCTGCTGAGTAAAGAGACCATCAGTATTAACTCATCCATTCATACACATTCACTCACTGATGGTAGAGACTGCTGAGTAAAGAGTCCATCAGTATTAACTCATCCATTCATACACATTCACTCACTGATGGTAGAGGCTGCTGAGTAAAGAGACCATCAGTATTAACTCATCCATTCATACACATTCACTCACTGATGGTAGAGGCTGCTGAGTAAAGAGACCATCAGTATTAACTCATCCATTCATACACATTCACTCACTGATGGTAGAGGCTGCTGAGTAAAGAGACCATCAGTATTAACTCATCCATTCATACACATTCACACACTGATGGTAGAGGCTGCTGAGTAAAGAGTCCATCAGTATTAACTCATCCATTCATACACACAGATTTTCTTTTGTTTTCTGCGACGTCTAAATTCTAACTTCCTCTCATCATTTCCAGGACGCCCAGCCTGCAGACGACTCTTTGATCGTCAAAGTCCACTTCACCTTCACCTTCTCTGTCTCAGTTCCTGCGGGGTCTCCTTACGCAATCCTGATCGGGAAGATCAGCAAGAAACTCAACCTCCCGTCTCATAGACTCACGCTGAGGTAAGGTGCACATTTCAAGTAAATCAAAGATATATCTTTACGTTGTGTTTCTATTAAAAGTCGATTGTCTTTAAGTAGTTTGACCTCCGAGGCCAAAGAGTTAAGTGTGATCGATGCAGACACAGACATGGAGAGTGTGTGGAGCCGTGCAGCAGGAGGACGCATCACCGTGTGGTGTCACGCCAAAGAGGTACGATGTGGTTTCTGACTGTGCATGCTGCATTCAAACACTCTACGTATCGTAGTTATTTACACCTCTTTGTTATACATTTGAACCTGCTTCTTACCTGGAGGATCGTCATTAATTAAGAAATGCTGTTCAAGTGTTTCCTCAGACTTTCATCTTTGTCAGGGGGAAGAAGCTCAGAGATTATTTTAAGTTTTCATGGAACATCTGAAGAAGCTCAATCAGAAATGTTTCATCCTCTTCTAATTGCGTCCATGTGAGTTGTTTGCCTACTGCAACCATGGGCTCCTTCTTTATTGATTAATAAAAATATATTGAACACAGTCTGCTGTGGGCCATAGTCAAAGCCAGAACAAGAAACCTGCAGAGTGTCTGTCTGTGGTCCGTTGTGCAGAAACGTCCTCCCAGCCTCTCGTCCTCTGTCCACAATAATAAACATGAAAAAGTCTAAATGTGCTCTAAGATGAATGTTTACTTTTAACACAGCAGAGAAACCATTTCATGATTGAAGACAAATTCATTAGAGCTAAAAGCTGTTTGTGTTTTGGATGTCTGGGGCCGCCAGAGTTTTGTGAAGTCAAAGTGGGGTCAGGAGGAGAAAAAGTTTGAGGAAGCACTGACTTCGTTTTTCTGTGCAATTCATGTTACACAAATATTGTGTTGGATCAGAAATAACTAATATCATTTTACGGTTGTGGGTCAGTGGTAGACTCGGTCGTCTCTCAAACGGAAGCTCAAGGGTTCAATCCCCAGCTCCTGCAGCAACATGTCTGATGTGTCCTTGAGCAAGACACTTAACCCTGAATTGCTCCCGCTACTTCATCAGCGGCGTGTGAATGTGTATGAATGGATGAGTTAATACTGATGGACTCTTTACTCAGCAGTCTCTACCATCAGTGTGTGAATGTGTATGAATGGATGAGTTAATACTGATGGACTCTTTACTCAGCAGCCTCTACCATCAGTGTGTGAATGTGTATGAATGGATGAGTTAATACTGATGGTCTCTTTACTCAGCAGCCTCTACCATCAGTGTGTGAATGTGTAGGTGTGACCTGTGATGTAAAAGAGCTTTGAGTGGTCAGAAGACTAGAAAAGAAATATACAAGCTCAAGTCTATTTACCCGGAGAAAGTCCGACTTCAGCGCTTTAAGTTCCTGGATCTTCATTGTTACTGGGCCCATAGAGCGTGCACACTCTGAGTCTCAGTCCCGCGGTTCTGATCTGTGTTCATCATGTCAACATAAATATCTCTGAATTCAGCTTTAATTGCATTTTACAACTTTTAGGACCTCATGATTTTAAAAAGAGTTATTTAACACGTCACGCCGTTTAGGTTCTCTGAGTTGCAGGGGAAATGTAAACTTTGCTGCTTGACGACAACAACATGAGCTAAATGAAGTTACACCTTAAACCTTAAAGGAAGTGAATGACGTGTTGAAGTCAATGTTTATTATTTTCAGGAGACCGATGGAGCGCCTCAGAAGGAGATTCACTTTGTGGCTCTTCACTCGTTCGAGTCTTTGAATCCAGAAGATCTCAGCTTTCATCAAGGAGACACAATCACACTTCTCTCTCGAGGTACAACAACATTTTGTTTATCAGCTAAAATCCTGACAGAATGAACCAGAAGGATTAGTAAAATAATAAATATGATTCTAATTTATGTTTTGTTCCTTCTCTCCAGTGAACCAGGACTGGTTGGAGGGTCAGTGTGACGGGAACACTGGAATCTTTCCTGCAGCCTTTGTGGAAGAAGCTCCTCTCAGTGTTCAGTAGTTTTAATCAATTCATCCAAGCAGAAAAGTTCCAAAGCTAAAGAGGACAGGCACCCCCAACCAAAAACTTTAAAGGTCACATATCCTCCTCCTCTTCAGTGTAAATTAGTCTCAGAGTTCCTCAAAACATGTGTGTGAAGTGTCTTGTTCTAAATCCACTCTGATCCTGTATTTGATCATGCCTATAAACCCCTCTATTTCAACCCTGCTCAGAACAGGCTGTTTCTGTGTCTGTAGCTTTAAATGTAAATGAGCTGTGTCTGACCACGCCCCTCTCTGGAAGGGCTTGGGTGGCTCGGGCTTTCTCGCTCCATGCCCTATTGTTTACGGTGAGAAGGCAGACTCAGAGGGCAGAACAAACACCTAGCTGTGGGAGTGTCACCCACCTGGGGGAGGGGTTACTGCCCTTTGTGATGTCATGAAGGGAAAATCTCCAAACGGCCTGTTTGAGCACACATTTTCTGAAAAGTGGAGCAGGCAAAAGACGGAGAGGATGGACTTTTCTCATCATTGGGGGGTTTGTAGACAGACTAGAGACACATATTAGAGTTAGAGAAACATGGTGAAGTGGATTTTATATATGTGACCTTTAAATTATTATAACTAATTTAGAGCTTCAGCAAACAGAAAAAAGTTTGCAGACCTTTTTAATAATTGGTAAATATTTCCTATTTATTTCCAATAAATATTTATAACATTTGCTGAGGCGGGTTTTAAGCCTCCTGACAAACCGTTACACCGCGCCCACCTGTCAATCAGGTCAGCTACACGCCTTATTGTGAATAACTCTTATCCTTCATCAAATCAAAACTGATGAGTCATCAAAACATTCACCCCCCGTACAGTGTGTGTCGATCGAGACATGAGCTAATCAGACCTGTTTGGTTTTTTGAACCAGGCTGTAAACATGTTAATGTCTGCTGTAAAAACAGGCTTTTAAGAATGGGTGTGTATGTGACTTCCTGTGCTTCTGCAGCCAGCCTCTAGTGGACACTCGGGGAACTGCAGGATTTTACACTTCAGCATCGGCTTAATTCTTCAACACCGAAGGTTGCCGCTTGCTCGATCCTCAGCCCCACTCAGATGAAACATTTCAGTGTTAGACTAAACACCTTTTTATGGAGGTCACTTTGTCTTCAGATGTTTTAATACTCAAATAATATCACAGGTGACATCGAGCACCTTTCAGAAATGCACGACTGAAACACGGTTATAATTAAGACATTTCATCATTTAATGTGTGTTAAAGTCGGCAGGCATTGATAAATAATCTGTCTGGTTTGAGTGTTTTTAATCACGACGCAGACGTTCCCTCCTCTTCGTAAGCGATAGCGATGCCTCTCCTCCCCTTCACCGCCTTCACCACCGGCGTCTCGCCCAACTTCTGCTCCAAACCCTGCCAGCTCCGCTCTGCCAGGAACGACGCTGAGAGGAGAAGGCATTCAAGATATTTATAAATGTTATTGAACAGTGATTGCATGTATGTGATGCTTTCAATAAAAAACATATTGATGTGCACGGAGAACAAATCAAACTGTGTCCAATCAGCAGCTCTCTCTTGGAGCGGGTCGTACCGGCTGAGTTGGCGTTGGCCACAGTCAGAGTTTGGTTCCTGAGGACGACAGAGGAGCCACACGACGGCGCTGCAGGCTCGCTGAGCAGCATGTTGTGGCTGCGCAGACTTCCTGTGATCAAAGAAACGTCTGTCTCCTCGTCGTCCTCCTGCTGCTCTGCTGAAGGAACATGACTCCGCCCACCTGGAAGCAGATTTATTAAAGGAACATTCCATTATTATTATTATTATTATTACAATGGTTGAAAAAAAGTGTCCGTAACGTTACAGAAATAAACACATAAAACTAAAGCTCTGCACACTGGGACAGCATCAGTTCCAACTTGGGGTTGAGTGGTTATTCCACGATCCCCATGTACAGAGTCTGTAGTCATCGAAGCAGGCGACCCTCGTTCACGTCCAGTTAAGGTGGCTCCTTTCCTTCACTCTCTCTCTCTCTCTCTCCCTGATTCCTGACTCTTCTCTGTCCTGTCTCTACAATAACGGAATGAAACGCCCCAAAACAAACCTAAAGAATTAAAAAATCCTGCACAGTCTCTTTGTTTTTTAAAGTTATATTTTTTCAGACCATTTTAACCTTTATTAGAGAGGACTGCTGAAGAGAGACAAGGAATGCTGGGAGGAGAAAGCGGGGGACTACATGCAGCAAAGGGTCGGCTTAGAACCCACGGCCGCTGCAACGAGGATTACAGCCTCTGTACATGGGTTGTGCATCATAACCGCCAGGCTATCCGGCGCCCCCTTCAGCCATATTTTAACCCAAAGCTTCAGAGGGGGAGACAGAGATGGAGCAGCGTGGTCTTTTAAAATTCACAGGACTGGAAATAAAAACCTTTCTGAAGTCCTTTTGGCGTCTCATAAAGATGCAAAGGTTACATTGACGTCTCTTTCAAACAGAGGGAGAGCAGCGGAGGAGACACCGTCTCAATCAAACAGATACGTCTGATACTTTCCGGTATCGAAATGTTGCCGATGTTTTATGCTCTTTAGACAGTGTGCAGAAAAAATCGTTTGTAGGACATGGTAGTGAAACAGGGATCAGTTATGATTTTTACTAATATTGCACTGAGGTTTAAAGTTCTGGTATCGCAACAAACCCGAGTAGTATCAGAGAGAATCATCAGATGAAAAAATCTCATATTGTGCAGCCCAACGGCCCGTTGAAGATTCAGCACTTGAACATAAATGTGAATAAATCCCAGTCTCACCTGGCAGGAGGTGTCTGAAGTCTGTGACGTACTCCTCTGACCACTCCCGCTTCTTGTTGCAGGCCACCTCCATCTCAAACGGCGTCACCACGGGTTTATAGAACTCACTGGAGTCCAGCAAAGCGTTCTCGGGACAAGCGATCAACACGAAAATGTCAATTTCCGGAAAGTTAGCCAGCTTGGGCACGTTCAGTTTCCCCATGGCGAACATGTAGCTCTTCTTTCCGGCTCGGTGGATCGTCTCTTTCAGCTGCTGGATGACGGTCAGGTAGTCTGCTACGCCGAGCGTGCCGACCAGGATGCCGACCACGTTAGCATCTTTCGCTCTTTCTATGGCGTAATATCTCTTCATCAGAGCTCGGTTTATACTCACGGACTCCGTCCTCCCCGTCATCGTTAGCGGGTCAAACGAAGAGAACGAGCAGCGGTTCCAAGTCATCATGAAGTTAGTGAAAGTGGAGCCCTCCTGCCCCACATAAAACATTTTATAATCCTTAATGTTTGAACCGCTCTTCAAGGAGAACCGCCGCCCAAACTGACAGATGACTTGACTGTTGTCCCTCTCCGACATGCTGGTGTCATCATCGTGTCTTTTTATCCAGCCATGAATGTGACACTGCTCCCCCTCCACAACGAGCTCCGAGACCACCAGGTTCGGATACTCCTGAGAGAGGAGGGTGTAGAGATCATCTGGAAACAAAAATAAAATACTGTTGGGTTCAGCATGGAGAGGAAAATATTCAACTTGTGAATCTACGTTTGTTGACGTGGGACGGTCTTTCTCGCCAAGGGAAAACATCGAATCTAATTTGGGCGGCAGCAGTAGCTCAGTCTGTTGGGACTTGAGCTGGGAACTGGAGGGTCACCAGTTCAAGTACTGGTCGGACCAAAGTATGGAGATGGGTTTGGTTGCTGGAGAGGTGCCAGTTCCTTCCTGAGCAATGCAGAGGTGCCCTTGAGCAAGGAACCGAACCTCAAAGCTGCTCGGGGACTCTTTCATGTGCAGCCCCGTCACTCTGACATCTCTCCATCATTACAGGTCCCTAGGATCCTGTTTGTGCATGTGTGTGTGTGATCCTGTCCTACGTGTGTGCAGCAGTTTAAAAAACTGGATTTAACCTCGGGGATTAATCAAGTATGTCTTTGTCTGCTTTGTCTAATTTCAAAGTGAAGAAACTGTGAAGTCGTGCAGGAATTTGCCAAATATTAACCAGAAAATGTTAAAAGTTAAAGTTTGAAGAAAAGGTTGATGTTCACTGTTCAGGGATCAGGAAAGGTCAAAAAGAGTGTGTGTTATTTTAACGTATGATCTCCATCTTTCACTCATTAGATGACACAGTGGGGGGTTTGTGCGACAGCTTACTCATAGCATGAACGTAGTTGACGTCGTAGAGGATGATGACGAGACTCTGTGTGTCGGGGTAGAGTTCTCTAAAGGAGGACGAGCACTTCTCCAGATCCACCGCTCTCCTCTCAAACACGTACATCAGCGGCAGCCTCGTGGACGGGCTGAGGCAGGTGCCGCCGTAGTGCACGATGCAGTCGGCTCCGACGTGCTCCGCAGTGACCTCGTCAACACAACAACTGGAGAGAGAGACGTCAACAACAATGTATGAATGTGCAAAAGTCTCTCAGCAATGTTATTATGAAAATAAGGTCGTTTGAAATGGGTTGGGAACGCAAAATGATGTTTATATTCAAGCTCAACCAGAAACTCTACAAAGGTATGATACCACACTGCTGCATACTGATGATAAAACATCCCTACTCACTAGATCAGTCTTTACTGCTGTTGTAAACTTCACTATGTGTATGTGTAAGCACCTCATCCTTTAAGAACTGACAGATGACACGTGCTGTATTGTGCATGCATGATCACAATAACACCTGTGATGTTACCTGCCATAGGATGTATCTCCTAAAATGTATGCGATGGCTTCACTGTTCCTGTCTATCTCTGCCGCCACGGCAACTGAATCCACCAGCAGCTCATCGGGAAACTGCAGAGCAACCTGTGAGGAGTCATCAATGAAAACTTAGAAACAACTCAAAGGTGTATCTGTTGGTGTTCCTTCACACCTTGTCAATAAGAGCATCTCATTCAGGCTGCACCTCGACAAGCCTGCAGCCCAAAGTGCATCACAGAGGGGAAAAAAGTAAACACAAATAAACACATTTCTGCATGGACACAAAGCTCAGTAATATTTAAGATTCTTAATGTTGAAGTCAATAAATAGCCAAAAGCTGTTAGAGCGAACACCACCAAGCATCTCATTTATTCTGTCAAAGTTTCCATATGGACCATGTTGCATTGTAAGTCCTTTCTCCATCTGAATGACAAAGTCAATCTCTCCATGTTGTGGATCTCTGTAATGATTACTCAGGTAGATCACCCAAATAAAGTGAGAAGAAAGTCAATGGGAACACTTCTTCAAGAATCTGCTTCATGATCGTTGTAATATTTTTCCAAAACAGTCAAGTCCAGATCACGTGACTGCGATCTGCCTCGTCTCCCCCGCAGTCTCTCCAACATGCACAGAGGAACAGGAAACAATCCGGGCACTAAAAACTAGGACAGGAAATGGCGAGACAAAAAAATCTGACCACACATTGTTGGAGTTCCACAGATTTCTCAGACCTCTTTCAGACAGCAGGAACACAGTACTCTGAGAGTACGCAGATATCTCAATGTCATGTTGGTTGTGAATGCATCTATGATCAGTATAAAAGAAGAAGAAGAAGCAGCACCCTATGAAACCAGCTGTAGAGGATCAGTCATGGACCTTCTTGGTACAACTCTTAATATCCTGTCTGTCATTAAATGCTGTTTTTCTGCGTAATCGTTAAAAAACACGTACTAACCTTTTTACACTGACGCTCTCTGATGAAGTCACAGGTCTCCTTGATCTGATACGACTCTTCAAGGCTGTCCACAGGTGTGTTTGTTTTGGTTTTAACGTCTACAACGCGCTGAATTACGGTTTCCGAGCTGCTACTGAACGCATCAGCCATCACTGCGCAGTAAACCGAAGCCTGAAAGACACAGAACACACTTTATTTATCCGCTCAGAGTGGAATGATTATCTTATATTATATCATAAATATGATCTTAAAGGCTAATCGAACTTAATTCTTATTAACTACACATCTAGATAACTGTTTATTTATATTTGTTTGAATCATTACAAACTATTATCTACAATAAACTGTCCTTTATAAACACTTACAGCTCAGAGTCATACAGGTAAAAGCTTCTTTGACAGGCACACACGTGTGTCGACAGTGAAGAGTACGAAACCACGGCTCCTACAGGGCAATCACTTCCGTGTTCTTCTTCTTCTACGTTTTTTTTTTTGGCAGTTGGCAAAGAACGCTTAGGCGCATTACTGCCACCAGCCGGTATGGAGGGTAAACCGGGAACTAAAACTTTAAGAAAACAAATCCTCCCTCTTCAGACATTAAAACAAAAATGTAAAACACTTATCAAGACAATTTCTTTCTAAAATATCTCGTACATACGGTAAATACGGTGGCCCTGAAGGTAAACTACAAAATCATTTCACTGAATGCAAAAAACATTTCATGAGACAGAAAATGTTCCACTCTTATAAAAAATGGAAAGGGTAGGGCTGTTATGCTGCGTTCCAGTTGAACTGGGAAGTGGGAAATTCCGAGTTCCCAGTCGGAAGTGTCAACTGGAACGCCCCCTGAAGTCGTAATTACTAGTCGGAAACTCGGAGAAGTCGGAGCAGCCCGAGTTAAAATCCAACATGGCTGCTACGTGCATCAACCGTACGTTAAAGCTGTAACTATCGTGTTTATTAGCCGCTTGTTCCTCTTTTTGTGTGATTAAATCAATCACACTGATAGTATCCTGTAAGTTCTATCTGTGGACATGTTGTCATTTTATTTTCATGCACAAACTATCACGCAGTGTGATGTTATCGTCTGGTATTAGCTAACAAAACAAAGGTACTACTGGAGGTGTCCATGTTGCTTTTCCGACTTGCAACTGGAACACGCTCAACTCGAGTGTGACGTCATTCCCAGCTCCGACTTCCCAGTTCCGAGGTAAATGGAACGCAGCATTACTACTTCTTATTTGTGATTGGACAAAACCAAAGTCCTTCACACAACAGTGATACGTCACTTCCTGTTTACATCTTTCAATTTCCCCAGATCAGAGCTATAGAGATACTAAGAGTTGCGACACTCTATGATGTCGCCGCCGGGGCAGTCACGTGGTTCATGTAAGCCCTAATAGTTCCAAACACACGCTGGCTGTCATGTTCTTCTATAGGACAGACAGCAGCGATTGCGTTATTGAACGGTAAATATTATAAAAACACACACCCAAGTACTTTTTCAGCTGTTATTGCATTATTGCAAATGTCAGTTTTGCATTTGGAGAGTCAGGGTGACAACGAAAAGCTGTGTATTACTTAGATAAGTTTTACATTTTTAGAGGGAAAAGCTTAGTGTTCACGTTTAACTTTTCTTTTCCATATCATTCATCTGATGATAGACGCCTCGTGATTTTCATTTTAGCGCAACTGGGCTGTATTATTGATTCCCCTGATTTTGCTCATAAATTCCGATTCAGCCGTTAGCTTACCTCCGTGGTAGCGCTAAGAGGTCTGCCGTGGTCCGTTCAGCATTCGTCTAGCAGCTAGCATACTTCTTCTGATGAAAGCGGCCACCCCCAGGACCACAACGTGAAACATGATCATGTTAAGACTAAGAATATCATTTTAAGATTAAACCATACACACATTATCAAAACTATTACAGAATGAAAACTCATTGAGGCTTGTATGTTTGGGTCTATAGGTAAGTGCAGTGCTATTAAGATTTAACTCAACCCAAGTGACTTCAGCAATTAACTATTATTTAATAACTACTATTTCACATTCAGAAGTATATGTTGGTCCTGTTATTTCTTGTATAGTTGTATAGATTATTATTGTTTATAGTTTGCACTGTGTATATACACATTGTATATATTTTGCTTTCTATTTATGTTCAGAGTGTTTCTCTTTCTTCTTCTTTTTGTGGACCCACTGCTGCTGTGACAAAATCATTTCCCAGTCTGGGATCAATAAAGTCATTCTATTCTAACAAAACACTTGTAACTTCTGTTACAGCTATTGAGACATCAATGTAAGGATGGCTGATACAAATGAAGGTTTGCAAATGAAGTATTTTTTATTAAACAATGACAGACAACAAGAATGTGTGCTTGTGTTTGTGCGTGTGTTTGAGAAAGAAGAACAATTATGAGAACAAAAATAGACGGGGGAATATCCATTTCCAATAGATGAATGTCACTATAGGAGTGTAGTGTTCCCTTAAATGACAATGGGTGCAAATCTAAGGCAGCATACACATATGACAGCAAGAATACCTTGTTATTGTTACAGAGATTGAGGGAGAAATTGAGGTGGAGATCGAAGGGAATGAAAGGGACATAACAGACAGAGAGAGTGAAACAGAAAAGGATTTATTTGGCATTAAGAAAAAAACACAATTTGATTCATCAAAAGTTTAAAAAAATCTTCAACACAGACAAAATTCGAGCACTTGGGCATTCAAAAAAAAGGGGGGATATGGAGGGGCAAAGAAACCGTGAAAAAAGCAATTGGAATTAGGTTCTGTTGTGGCACTACAGGATATAAAACCCTCCAAGCCATGAATATGCCTCTGCCCGACATCAGGACCATTCAGAGGAGGATGCAGCATATCAAAATGGAGCCAGGAGTGTTGGGGGAGGTGTTTGATATGCTGAGACAAAGGCTGCATGGACCTTGGTGCTCTGAGGGAGACAGAAAGCAGAGGTGAGGTCAGATATGCTAGATTTATCTGATACTGGCTCTTCTAGAATTAAAATAAGAGCTAGTAAACTCACAATGAAAGAAAGCGAACACATGTAAACTCCACATCAGGGAAAGGCAAACCTTCACTCCAGAGAGGCCAGGTGGGTCAAGAGAACAGTGAGAATGAGAGTGTTTCAAAAACTGTACATTGACAGTATTGGTGTCTTTAAAATAATGCAATAATAGATAGTTGCATTCATTACAGTCACTCTGTAGAAGTAGTAGGTTTTATGACCATCCAGGTGGATGTCAGCAAAAACACATAACAACAGTATACAGTATAGTAAACTTACAAATGTGAAGAAAGCCTGTGAAGTCCACACCAATTAAAGGCACATCCCTGGGGGACAGGGCAGCCTTAAAGAGAAAGAGTTGCATTATAACAGGACTAATGACAGAAAGAGAGAGAGGCAGGAATGTTAATTTCACTAGTGTTATTTCTCTGGTTACCTACCAATGATAAATCATCCGTTTCTGCAAAGCAATGCTTCACTAATTGAAATTCCTGCCATTCCTAATTATATAACCCTCGCTCAAATCACGAGTCACAGACAATGCCTTGACATGCCCTGATCACGAGCTCATTAAACAGATGAATATATATCACACACAAAATCGACTAACGAACGATGGCTAACACGGTCAGGTTCAGCGGATAAAAGCCACAATAAATTAAAACTCCTTGACAATACATCTAAATCCTGCTTGTTAGTTACCCAACATCATTAATATAAAAGTTGCTAGCGATTCATTACCGGACTCTTACTTTACCTTCACAGCTAGCGAAATCGCGCTAGCTAACTAGCTAGCACACAATGCTTGAAAATTGGTTGCAACAACCAAGATAAAATATAGATAATTACGCTGTGCATATACAAATGAAGACCAGTGTAAGCATCACAAAGGGCCTCTGGTGCAATATAGACAGTTGACAATTCAAAAGAGGTCGATATTTCAGCAACTTACCTCTGGAACTATTCGACGCGCTGCAATGTAAGTGAACGAGGTCCAACGCCGAAATGACAAAGTTTGGAACTAATCCGAGCTCCATACCCCGGAAGTAGGCGGTACAAAGCGCCGCCATTTTTTACAACGAAGGTCTATGGGAGTGTCGCCACTCTGTTATTATCTATCTCTCTGCCCCAGATAATTTCATACAAGTAAGCGAAATGTAAACAGGAAATGACGTAAACGGCTGTTGCCATGGACACCATTTGAAGTCCAAGAAATATTTTAAAGATCTTCCAAATGTTTTTGTGATTCATTAACAAAGTTTCGTTGTGATCTAGTTTTTGCAGGTGACCTTCAGGGCCACCGTACATGCATGAAGGTTATTCTTATTTCTTTATGTCTGTCAGTTTCTTTTTCTCTCTGACGTGTTCTAATGTTTCCTTTTGTTCACAGAATTAACCCCTTCCTGTAGGATCATTTTCTAACATCTTGGAGTGATGTGCCTTATTTCTCTACTATTTTTTTTTAAATAAAGTAACATCATTACTTTAAGCTGCACAGTGGTGCAGTGGTTAGTGCTGTCTCCTCACAGCGAGGAGGTTCCTGGTTTGAATCCCCGTCTGACAGGAGCCTCTCTGTGTGGAGTTTGCATGTTCTCCCCGTGCATGCGTGGGTTCTCTCCGGGTACTCCGGCTTCCTCCCACAGTCCAAAGACATGCTCGTTAGGTTAACTGGTGACTCTAAATTGTCCGTAGGTGTGAATGTGAGTGTGGCTGGTTGTCTGTCTCTACATGTCAGCCCTGTGATTGGCTGGAGACCAGTCCAGGGTGTAGCCCGCCTTTCATGTTATTTCTCATATATTCACGTATAAATGATCGATATATACTTTAAGGTAAATGAACTTGTGTGTTAATGAGATTATGGAAAGTTCCAGAAAACACATTTAACTCTTTAAAGAGAAACAGACACGGGGTGCTGATGTCGCAGTGGTTAGTGCGTGCCTCCAAGCGGGCGGCCCAGGTTCGAATCCGACCTGTGGCCCAAAAATAAATCTCCCCCCCCCCCCCCCCCCCCCCAAAAAAGTAGAAACAGACACTTCACTTTGTGCACGACGTTGAAATTTGTTGACAGTTTATTCAGAGAAAGTCAGCTGATCGGTCGGTAAAAACATCTTCAAAGCACAGAAAAGATCAAAATTCAGTTTTTAAGAGAACATCTCTCTAACTCGCCCTTCCTCTGATTTTATCTTCAGCTTTAAATAAACACATATAAATAAACAAGAGAACTTTCTAAAAGAGTTTCACTTCTGTTTCAAACACTAGTGTTGCAGTACTTGAAACCGGTCTCGGTCTCGAGACCACTTTTATAAGGTCTCAGTCTCATCTCAGATTCCAAAGCGTTTTTACTCAGTCTTGTCTCGGTCTCGGAGCACTCTGGTCTCGGGTATAAATGTTATAATATGCTGCGTTCCAGTTACCTCGGAACTGGGATCTCGGAGCTGGGAATGACGTCACACCCGAGTTGAGCGTGTTCCAGTTGCAAGTCGGAAAAGCAACATGGACACCTCCAGGAGTACCTTTGTTTTGTTAGCTAATAACAGACGATAACAACACACTACGTGATAGTTTGTGCATGAAAATAACATGACAACATGTCCACAGATAGAACTTGCATGATACTATCGGTGTGATTGATTTAATCACACAGAAAGAGGAACAAGCTGCTAATAAACACTATAGTCTCAGCTTTAACGTACAGTTGATGCACGTAGCAGCCATGTTGGATTTTAACTCGGGCTACTGAATTTTCTCCGACTTTCCGAGTCGTAATTCCCACTTCAGGGGGCGTTCCAGTTGACACTTCCAACTGGGAACTAGGAATTTCCGACTTTCGAGATCAAATGGAACGCAGCATTTGTCTTGGTCTTGACTCTGTCTCGTCCTGACTTGGTCTTGTCTCGGTGCACTCTGGTCTTGGGTATGTCATGGTCTCGGTTAGTGTGCTCTTGACAACACTATGAAACACATTTATCGCGATAAAAGTTCATGTTGAACAGAAACGTTTCTAGAATTACTGTAAATTCTCATTTGAATAAAATTGGACCTAAAAACATTCCATCAGCACGTTCATCAACTGTACACACAATAACAACAACAGGCAGCTTCAGGTGATTGTCCCACCGCTCCGAGGGGAGGGGGGGGGTTTCTTCAATGATCATACTTCAGAGAAAATCAGAGCACCGAGAAATGCAGCTGATACTTCAAGTGTTTCCAGAGTTTATAACAAGTTCAAAGTCTGCATGAAGCTTACATCCAAACACGATAGAAACCCAAAACCACGGTGAGACAGGTGAACACAGAACCTGGAACAGAACAAAAACAGACAGAATTTACTGGAAAGCTTGAGTTATTCACCTGGATAAACTATTATTATTCACCACACTCAGACTAGACATGGTTCTGCTGTCAGTAACATCAAGACAGGTGGTAATGCTGGAGCTAACAGTTCCCTGGTAGGACAGGATGCAGGAGGCCACAGAGAGGAAGAAGGCCAGATATGCAGATCTGGTGGCAGACTGCCGCAGACAGGGGTGGAAGACACGGGGCCTGCCCGTTGAAGTGGACTGCAGAGGGTTTGCACACACACACTTGTACTTGTGTGTAAAAGATTCACCGTTCGTGACCTTCAAAGATTGATCTGCTTATACTGAGTCCCTCCTTCTTTACCCTGGGTTAAATTCTTACTGTTACTTCCCTCATCCCCTCGCCATCTCTGTTAACGTAAGTCTCCAAAACAACAGCGGCCGAGTGTGGCGTCCTACCTGCGAGGTATTTTATCGTGTCCAGCTTATGAGACTCTAACATGGTTTTCAAACCGGCCACTTCGGTGTCGATCTTCATGTTGGTCTGAGTTAAATATCGATCCTGCTCTGCTGTCTGAAAACAAAGCAACGAGAGAAAAGCATTAAAGACAAACTCCAACACACCTTCAGTGGACTGAAAACTTTCTGCTTTTACTCCAGGGATTATACGTAAATGATGTCGAGTAGCATGAAGTAAATGTGGTCAGACTAATGCTGGAAGCGAACATCACAACTTTCAGGGTTCACTAAAGGACATGTCTCTGACGTTTTCACACATGCACTCCTGAAAATATCTCGATCATTTCAGGAGGACTGCTCCGGATATTGTCCTGACCTGGTCGTTAGCACATGCACCGAACAGCAGGAGACTATCCCTGTCAGAGAAGAAGGGGGGGGGGGGGGGGTCTCCTGAGGTAACATTAATAAAAAGATGCGGAAGTAGCGGACGAAGCAACCAAGTCCTCTATACGACGCTATAATGAGAATATGTGTCTTTCTATCAATGCTACGTGTAGTTCATTTCACATTTCTACGTATAATGCAGGGATGTCGACCAGTTAGAAGTTTCTGGGTGCAGATTGCAGATCGTTTATCCGAAACACAGGGAGTTAGAATCATTTGTTCTCCTCATTTCATGCTTTTGAAAGCTTATCTGGGCAGAAACTTAACCAAACTCAAAGACTGCTGTGGTTAATCATCAGCATGTAACGCTGCTAAAGAAGATGATGGCATCCTCGACACACGCTCTCTATTCCTCAGTAAATTCATCAATAGAGATTTTACACTGCAAACTCAAATCTAAGCAACTGTATTTGTATTATTTCTCGTCACTAACTTTTGTCATAAATAAATAAAACGTTGGTCACAAAAAACAAATACAAACCATTTCCATAATGTCAGTCCTTGCTTCCAGAAGCTTCCTCTCATGATCTGCTTTCTGGAAAAGATAAATAAAGTTTCATTTAGACGACGAACACATGCAGCTGAATTGTGTTTAATTTAGCGTTCCTCACAGCGCTCCGTGGGCGGAACATTAAGATTTTATTCAGTGTGTCCTGGCAGACCTTTTATACGGCGCCATATCTAAGCCCAGCCGTCATTACATCTTTGTACGTTCATATTGATTCTGTGACGGCGAGATATTAGTGTCCCAGTCTGTGAGGTCACATTGAATTTCGGCGTTGCAGAAGCACGGGACAGTGGGAGCTCCACATACACACCGTCAGACATGCACACACACACACACAGCGCTCCTCCGCTGGCTCAGCTGATCCCGTCTCTCCTCTGTAACGCCTCTGAAGACGTTCAGAGGGAGGATCACTTCGTCCCCCCATTACGCCCCCACGACATTAAGATTAAAGGAGAAACATCACAGGGGCGTAAATATGGCGGCTTGAAATGTCAGAGGGCTTGTAATTCAACATGTTTAACTTCTGATTGTAATGAAGCACAAAGTGATGGTTACAACAGCAGCAGCATGACATCCTTCTTCTATTACATGAACTAAATTCATTAAACATAGAGTCATTAGCGCCTTCCTTCAAAATAAAATACAGACTTCTCCTAAAGTAAAGCTGCTCCATCGTCCCTTCTGGGCCTCCGTACATGTGTGGTGGTGACTGTGTCTGCAGAGACCCTGTCCTCTGACTGGATTTTACTGTTCTGGTTTGTTTTGGTTGACTCGGGACGTTTCTGGGCGGAGCTGGTGTGTTTCCTCCAGCCAATGACAGTGCAGCAGCTGAGTTTAGGAGTGGATACAATTCAGTAATTGGACGTGATTCAAACTGGCAAATACGATGGAGGTGGACATAACGGCAAAGAAGAGAAAATATAATCACAGTGAGGAGAAACACCAAGCGGATAAAGCTCGTTCTAAAACGAGGGTGAACCTTGTGTTGTCTTTTACCCGTGGACGTGGTGTTGGTCTGCTTCCTGTTGGACAGGCAGGTGACAAACACCGGCTTAGCTTGTGCTAGCGTGCGTTAGCTTGCAGTGTAGCTACAAGCAGTAAAAGAACACACTACGTCCTGCAGTGAGTGTGAGCTTCTGGGGGCGAGCCCAGGAGGAGGGGCCACGTTTGAATGTTGTGTTTACAAGCTGACACCAACATTTCTACAGACTCCACCTTTAGACACTTACTAATTCTTTGACTCGACTCTTCTCCAGGTTCATGTCCAGAATCGTGTCTGAGCGCACCTTATTCATGACGTCCTGCAGAGGAGATGCACAAAGTACAATCACGATCCAACTACTGCTAAGAACATCTCACCAAATGTTGAAATGTTTAAAAATGAAAATTTGTAGCACAAAAAGAAATAAACACTTACAGCGAGCTGGACCTTCAGCTGCAACAACTCCACCTTTAGTTTCTGTGTGAGATAGTCAAATATAAAACATGTTTTACACCATGTAAAGTAAAACAGAACAAAAGACAGAGGGTGGTATGACACACATACAATAGAGGCTCCCATAGTGGGTCGTCAATCGTCTATGAAAAGCCGGATCAAAGAGTCGTGGTGTCGTTCAGTCGTGCTCTGCAGCTCAGTTTGTGTTTGTTTCCAGATAACCATGTTTGAGCGGTGGATCACTTTTATGACTCCAGGTGAATTCATTTAATATCCTGAACAAACTCAGGTAAACACTATGTTGACAAAAAGCTGTGGACATATGATGTTCTGGACCAAGTTAATCATCAATACTATGAGAAGGTACCTCTGAAAATCTCTCTGAAAAAAGACAAGAAGACTAAAGTAAAACACACACACACAGACACACACACACACAGACACACAGACACACACACACACACACACTTGTACTTGTGTGTAAAATCATTTAGTGCTTTAACGAGAGCGCTGGAATAACTCGGAGCAGAGATTAAATACAGTACTACATTGTTGAATCACTCACCTCGCTCTCTGCCAGTAGAGCCGAGAACTCGCTCTTTTCAAGGATGATCATGTCTTTCTTCAGCGACGCCATTTCGGACATTACACGCTGCAACATGATCTCCTGCAAAACACACACACACACAACAAACACACACACATTTAACGACAAACCTACAAAGCTGCACAATAACAAGTGTCTCTCACTACGACCTGATAGTGGGTCAAAGACAAGTCTCATTTGATCGTGTATTTACAACTTTGAGTGATCCACTCTCTTGGCTTTATGACCTTTTTGATGACTGTTAAGAAGATGTTGCTTCTATTTTGTTCATTGTCGATGGGGATGTCCCTCACTGTTAAAAATACAATTTCCTCGATTTGATTCTGCTGCTCACAGAGTCATACTACATGTACCAGGACGGATTGTGTCCTACATGTACCAGGATGCATTGTGTCCTACATGTACCAGGATGCATTGTGTCCTACATGTACCAGGACGGATTGTGTCCTACATGTACCAGGATGCATTGTGTCCTACATGTACCAGGATGCATTGTGTCCTACATGTACCAGGATGCATTGTGTCCTACATGTACCAGGATGTATTGTGTCCTACATGTACCAGGATGCATTGTGTCCTACATGTACCAGGATGCATTGTGTCCTACATGTACCAGGATGCATTGTGTCCTACATGTACCAGGATGCATTGTGTCCTACATGTACCAGGATGCATTGTGTCCTACATGTACCAGGATGCATTGTGTCCTACATGTACCAGGATGCATTGTGTCCTACATGTACCAGGACACATTTTGTCCCCGTAGATTCAGTCTGAACAGCATGTTTTTAGCAGTTTCCTGTGGCTTAAATCAATTCAGCAGCATATTAGAGTCAGAAGTACGATCATGTAATTTCATCTGCTCTCATATTTTGTCTTGACATTTTCTCCGTTTAAGGCGTACAGTCCTGGAGATTTGATTACAACACAGGTGAAGACAGAAACTAGAAGCTGATACAGTCAGTTTGTAGTTCTTCTCCAGACTCACTACATCAAACGATGGAGCTGGTGCAGAAAGAACACATTTTGGAGCTGCAGAGACATTTGCAACAAAAATAATCACAAAAACGCCAGACAGAAAACTAGAAGGTTATAAATCTGCTAAATGTCTCTGTAATCAATGCCCTGTGTCCACAGACGGCATATTTGGTGCTGGCTGGCAGCGCCTGTTTTTAATACAAAACCAAAGCAGTTCAGCTTTTTCACCCTCAGCGTCCTGAGTGCTAAAACGCCCTCGGCATCAGCTGAGTTAGTTAAAAACACTTCAACTTTTGGAACAATGCACGCTTCTCAATGTCACTTCTTCCTAACCGACAAATCAAAATCAAAAAGGGGCGGGACTTCTGATTTCAGCTTTGTCAACAACAATGGCGGAGGAGACGCTAGTCTGCCTCGTCTTTTGGAGGGAACAGTTTCCAGGTGTAGAGCTGCTGCTGATATCAGGACACGACTCCTTTATATCGTCTTCGTGGAGGTTATGGGGTGCAAAAAGCGTTGTCTGTGGACCCTGGCCCTAAAGTGGCAGGAAGCAGAGCATGCAATTTGAAGTGGAATGCAGCTAACTGTTGTCATAGCAACCGGAGCATTCTTCTCAGAGAGTCACTGTGATTGGCTAATTAAATGTAAGCTTTAGTTAAATGAAACTTTTTAATTTAATATTGTTGATGACATACAATGATCAAATGTTGTTATTTTAACTTCTTAGTGAAATGATGTCAGGTACTGTAGCTTTAATGTTCTGTTGGTCAGAGATCTTAAAGGGACTAGATGTAAGTTTTACAAACGTCCTCCTCCTCCAGTCTCACCTGCTGCACTTTGGTCACCATGTCGCTGTAAATCACCTCCATGTTGGAGTTCGTCATCCTCACCAGCACTTGAACCATCACCTCGGCCTGCTGCGTGGTGAAGCCTGCTCGGGGAACATGTTGTTGTTAAGGAAAGAGAATCCACAACCTGTGATTAACCGTGCTGCGAGAGTAAAACAGACGACAAACCATTTTCCTCGAAGAGTCGAACCACCGCGTGCGTATCGAACAGCAGTCTGCCCCCCTCACTCTTCGATGCTCCTGGTTTTAAATCGTACTGGCGGGCTGTGATGGAGACGCTCAGATCTGAAGAGAGGAGTTATCATTAAAAGGTCGAACATATCTGGACACTTTTATATTTGTCTCTATTGTACGGTGGCCCTAAAGGTCAACTAAACAAATATTTCATGATTGCTAAAAACATTTCACCAGACGCCCAATAACATTTCAATGCTAAAAATATTTGACCTTTTTATTTTTGAAGTGTTCTTTGTACAGCCCTGCCATGGCCCTTGGGCCATTTAAAGGCATCGTCTAAATGTGCTCCAAAACAACAGCAGTCAGTTGCTGGTCTGCTGGTGACACACGGAAAGATGTGAAATATTGTGTAAATACTGACTGATGAGGGAAAATGTTTCTACTGGAAACATGGAGGATCGACCATCGGGGTCTGACTTTGGAAATATCCGACCCTGAGCGTCTAACATGTATCTGGAGCTGGACACAGACGGACTGTGAGCAGTCAGGGAATCATAAAGGTCTAATATCGGCTGATATTCTTATTATTGTTTTATTTTCCTCATTTCTCTCCCTCACACACTCAGCATCACCGTGAACACAAGCGAGCTAGCAGCTAAATTATAACAAGTATTCCCTGCCAGCTGGAGGTCTGCTATATTTTCTGCTAATGTTTCTCTCATGATCGGAGGGAGAAAACAGATTAAACAGGCATTCCTGCTGTTGCCATGGTGATTTTGGATGCTGTCTGTCAGTTTGTGCAGGTAAAGCCAGGGGGGAAAGCCCTGAAGTCAGGGAATCGGCTCGTGGCTCTGCGCTCACCGTGTGAGTGCGTGCAGTCCTACGAACAAAATATCAAACGTGTCAGCCGACCGGTCGGTTGCAGCTGATTGGGCCGTGATCGACCGCCGTGCCTCGACAATGCACGATCAGTCACACGTGATCAGGATGAAATTCGACCAGACTTCATAAATTTGTGGTACAACTCAAATCTTGGTCTGAAATGGCACAGTGTACGCCCAGCTTAATAAATCCAGTTTTTGCAATGACAGTAGGAAACCTCCCTAATGGGCCCCATCTGACAGCACTCACTCATATAATAGTAAATGACTAAATGTTGGCAGTGTCACATTTATTGAAAGATAGTATTGTTGAAACTCTTTATTAATATGTCACTGTTGTCACTCAAGGACACACTGAGGAAACTCCAGTTAATCATCAGGATTAGATTATAGCTGTGATGACGTCATCAGTACCTCTCGTTTGGATTTGTCCCACAGCAGAAAGATTCATTCGTCCTTTACTCCAGATCGGCTCCATGACGTTGCTGCTCGGGTTGACAACACACCGGAAACACGGCGACGTGTTGACAGCTGCTGTCAGACGCGACCCGGTCGGTCGTGATCTCACGGACATGTCGTGACTTAAAGACGGATCGAGCCGGTTCTGAGGATCCTTCACAGAAAGGAGTTTAAACCGGGAGTGGCTCCGTTTCAGGGTCATTGTTTAACGATTGTTGTCCGCAGACAGAGACTCGACTTCCGTCTGTTAGAAACTCACTGAGGCTGAAAGACAACTTCTCACTGCTCACCCAGTTTCAAAATAAAGTTACATTCAATGAGAGCTCACTCCTACTTCCGGTCACACTTCAAAATAAAACTGAGTGCCTGGAAGCGAATAGAATTACGGGTTTAATTTAAACTATTCATTGATGGATTGGTATTCTCAATGGATAATTAAGTCCACACGTCAGAAAACAAATAAAAGATTGTGAGATTAAAGTAAAAATTATGGGAAATTAAAGTCGTAAATGTGATTAAAGTTGTTACTTTACGAGTTAAAGGCAGGGTTGGTAATTTTCAAAAACTAGCATGATTGTGAAAGTAGCATTCCCTCAGTGCTCCGTCTGCACCCACCCCCTCCCCTCTGTGCTCCCTCTAAAGCCACGCCCCTCACTTACATGCACGAGCACCGTTGCTCCAGAAGCGGACCTCAGCTCATCGCTTGCATTGTGTAGAAACTACGTCGTCTCATGTCTCATTCAGCGGTAAGTAAACTCACAGTATAAACTCCGTCATCAGTGACGAGCTTTGAGTGTGGGCTAGAGCACGCAAGAGGTAGAGAACGAGCAGGGAGACAGGGAGGCGTGTGATTGGTTCATCAGATTGGTACCTCGTGGCAGACATTGGTGGAAGTTTTTACAGACTTACAACTGCTACAGATGAAGGATTTTCTTTGTTCCTTTTTCAGAGAACATGAGTTGTTAATTTCTGTCAGGACCTAAAGACAATTTCAACCAAAATCTTAAAAAGTTTACACATTTTTGGACCAATTTAAAAGGCTTTCTCGAGGCTAAAGATCCAATCAAATTCATCCCAATGTTATGTCCCATCTTCTCTCTTGTGATTGGCTCTATCCCGTTGCAGTTCGGAATACGACACAGCGTTTAGATTCTCTTCAAAAATGTAATCACCTAAATTTACGACTTTATCTAGTAATATTACAACTGTAATCTGAAGACTATCAAGACCGGTCCAGACCACCACTGGCAGGCTCTTTTTCCACATCAAATAACGTCAATTCATTTGTAGTTAGATTTTTATCCCCCGGTTACGGCCTCAACCTTCCCGGTGTTCCGTCTAAGTGAGTGACACGCCCCCTGCCCACAAGATGATGATTTTCGGTGATATTTATGGTCTTGGTCTTGGTCTCGGTCTTGCCTTGCCTTAGTCTTGGTCTTGACTTAGTCTCGATCCCTAAATGTCTTGGTCTTGCCTCGGTCTCGGAGCACTCTGGTCTCGGGTACGTCTTGGTCTCAATTAGTGTGGTCTTGACTACAACACTAGCGTGCACTCATAGGCAACCAGCGCCCTGAAACAGAATCTTTAAAGCTTTCAAACATTATTTTTGTAATGTCTCGATTAAAATCAGAATAATGATGCATAATAAAAACGATTGGACAACAGATCATTGTCATATCAAGGTTCATTGTTTTATAAGCATAACTGCACACAGTCAGCTTCCTATCACAAACAGTATGTACAGAGATAGGTCAAAGAGAGCTACAGCCATTGGATGTGAATATTCTGCTCATTACAGTCAATAAACTACAAAGCTTCAACACCTAAAACTTCTCAGAGGCTTCAAGGAATAAACGTGTAAGGAGTCTTTGATTAGGAGAACTTAGGAGCAAAAGGAGCATAAAGGGTCGAACTTCAAACTTTCAGAGGATCTTTTAAAGTTAATATACTGACAACATGGAGTTTATTGTTCAACAGAGAAAGTTTGAAGTTTATGGCAGGTTTGGATTTGTTGCAATCAGTGGCAAACATTGTTTCACTCTATTGCACTAATCATCATGTAGCTGCTTTATCAGACTGAAACCTTCCTTTATTGAGTTAACAGAGAACACGTTTGTTTGCAGTTCCTGTTCCTGTTGAGTTTATAGAGAGAGTGTGTTAAGTTTTCGCTCAGGAGAAGAGGACAATACTGGCAGATAAACTTGCTGCCACTAAAACAACCAGCAGCAGCAGTAAGAGCACAAAGACGGGGCTGCGCTGACACAGAGACCTTCGCTCCTCCTGCTGCTCCTCGTCAATGGACATCAGAGCCAGAGAGGTGCTGTCTGAGCCGCTCAGCTGGTCCGCATGCTTCGGCCCCCGAGGCTCAACCATCCAGCGCAGCACGTTCACCTTCATCTCCATGTCGTCGATCATGTGGTCGATCTGGCTGATCTCTTTCTCCATGCTGCTGCGCTCCTGGACCTCCAGACCTGCAGGGAGGCTGGAGGTCTGAGCCTGGTTCAGGTCCGGCAGGCTGAGAGCCCGAGCACACACCTCGCTGCCTCCTCCTGCAAAAACAGATTGGTCAGTGGATAAAATGAGCCATCCAGGGATTAAAGGAGCAATATATAACTCTGACACCTAGTGTTTAAAATGGGTACTGCAGTCCAAATTCTAAACATTGCAGAGAGCTGTCTCCCCCCCCCCCCCTCCTCTCTAGAGTGGATGCTCACGCAGGTCACCATGTGGTGGACACTGAAGCTTCAGTGTTTATCCAGCTCTGCATCGGTCTGTAAACCTTTCTGCGTTCTAACCTCTCTCCATTTTTCAAAAGCATCTCCAATATTGATCCTAGTTTGAGCACGTTTCTGCTCGTGGAGCTTATTAGAAACATGCAGAGGCTTTTTAGGACGGGTACAATCACTTCTATCTGAACCAGTTCTCTTGCCCGCTTCCATCGCTGCAACACCTGTTGGTTTGACCTGATAACTGCTCTCATATCTGGCAAACCGAGGGGCGTCCAAAACGACCGTGTGGGGACGCCTTAAAACCGCCTACCTTCTCTGGTCCAAACAAATCCAGACCATTCAGGACCAGAATCTAAAGTTAGAAGGAGGACATACTGGCTGCTGCATTGTTGTCAGAGAAGCCAGCACTTCAACATAGCATGTTTCCTTAATGTCTGATCATAGAGTAAGCTCACTTTATCATTTCAGCCTCTACACATCTCACTGATAACTTCTTTAAATAATTACGATATTACCTCCAGAGTTTCATAAAAGATTCTATGAGTGTGGAATAGTTGGTTCTTTTCCATACTCCGTGTTTTACAACGATATAATCTTATTGATTCTAAAGATAATAGTGTTGAGAAAAAAACTAAAACTTAAAAGAACATGTTGTATATCTTAAGACAGGTGCGTATAGGAGAGGAATTAATCCATCAAAAATTGCAGCCAAACTCCAGAACGCTGTCTAAAGGGACGTTGTCAATGTATTTGGGTAGTTTTGACAATGTGCAGGAGTTTGGATGCAATTTTTGATCATAGAAGTAAAGAAATTATCCAATATTTGGTGCCTAGAGACTTCTATTTCTGTTGCCGTGGTATCAAACAGGTATCCATTTTGTTTGTTTTTTACTCGTATCATTTCAAAGTTTCAGATTCTGGTATCTTTTATTTTCTTTACATGATGTGCTCCCCTTGATTGTCTCCCCTTAAGCTGTGTAGGGCTTTAATAATCAAAATACCTTGAAGGCCGGTCTTCACCAGGGTTTTTGCATCAGCCAGGCAGAAGGTATCCCCCATGTTGAACACTTTGCACATGTCGACATGGAGGAGCTCCAGGCTGGAGGAGAAGGCCACCCAGAGGAGCTCCATCTCCTTACGCTGCTCCTCTGGGAGGTTCTTGTTTCTGAGGTGTGAGGTCAAGTGACTACAGATGTCCACGGCCAACTTCTGAGCCTTTTCTCGAGTTTGTCGAAGCTCATCTCGAAGCTGCAAGCTGTCTGTGCAGCCACCAACACACGAGGCCAGGTGTCTGTAACACGCCACCACCTGAGTGAGGCAAGGGAGGAGTTAAATCTGTTTATCAAGAGGAGCTGTGTGCTGCAAGCTAAGACACATGGTGAGCTGCTTGGAGTTAATATGGACATTGTGTGTCCTTGACATATATATCTGAGTGAAGAGATTACTTGGAGGAGCAGAACACTCCCGCTTACCTGGGGATGCTTTACGTCCACATCTTGTTCCTGACTATTATCTTACCAACAGGTTCTAAATGAAGAATCCATACCTTTTTGTTGTGATGACAGTTTTCAAGTTTGCAACGTTTAGTGTCAGTGAACATGTCCCTGATCAAGTTTGCAGTTTAGCACAAAACAAGGTTTGAAAGATAACTATGGGATCATAAAGTCTGGGACCTATTTTTTTGATAATTTGTAGGTACACAAAGTTTTGGACTTGCTCTGATACATCGACTCAGCGGGGAACAGTTATTGCTTCAACTTAAAGGTCACATATTCTCCTCCTCTTCAGTGTAAATAAGTCTCAGAGCTCCCAAAACATGTGTGTGAAGTTTCTTGTTCTAAATCCACTCTGATCCTGTATTTGATCATGCCTATAAACCCCTCTATTTCAGCCCTGCTCAGAACAGGCTGTTTCTGTGTCTGTAGCTTTAAATGTAAATGAGCTGTGTCTGACCACGCCCCTCTCTGGAAGGGCTTGGGTGGCTCGGGCTTTCTCGCTCCATGCCCTATTGTTTACGGTGAGAAGGCAGACTCAGAGGGCAGAACAAACACCTAGCTGTGGGAGTGTCACCCACCTGGGGGAGGGGTTACTGCCCTTTGTGATGTCATGAAGGGAAAATCTCCAAACGGCCTGTTTGAGCACACATTTTCTGAAAAGTGGAGCAGGGAAAAGACGGAGAGGATGGACTTTTCTCATCATTGGGGGGTTTGTAGACGGACTAGAGACACATATTAGAGTTAGAGAAACATGGTGAAGAGGATTTTGAATAATATCGGACATTTAATCTATTTGGACAAATGTTGCTGTAGTGGCCATTTGTCCAAAAATAAATCTAAATAGAAAGTATTTCAAACACAATCAAATGGCGACTGATGCACCATGGGGTGTACGCAGGCAAACAAGTCCATCGTCCATGCAAAAGGTCAGAGGTTCTGTTCATTTATTTTGCAAGACATCAAGAAATCAAACAAAAGAACAAATAAAATCAAAGCTCCTGCTACCTCTTGCACTGGTAAAAAAAACAAAAACCATAGGCCCCCCCAGGTGCATGCTGGTCCTCCACCTGCCTTCTTAAGTACCCACAGTGTTTATAAGAAGCAAAGGAAGATATTCACATAATTATATTTTAAATAAATAAAACATCTAGAACAACTAAAGAAACAATTCAAGTCCACATCTAAACTAATGAATATCTCCTACAGTTCAGAAGTCCTCGTCCACATGTAGGCAGGTACTTTTGAAAACGAAACTTTCATACGCGCAACCTGCGAAAATGAAAACGCACCTTCAGAAACTTTACCTGATACAAAGTGATGACTGCATAAACAAGTAAATATGTGGTGAACGATCGGTCAGAGACATTTACGCTCATGTTTACTTCCTGTTTCTTTAGCTACTTGAAATGTAACTCAGGAAAATCTCTGTTTTTACGATCTTAATGATTTTAACAGTCACTCATCATCATTACCTAAAGTGGGAGGATTAGCAGCTTTGATTTTATCAAAAACATATTTTAAATAATCTCATTATCATAGATCTATTTATGGATAAACCAATATAATCTGGTGCACTCAGATTTCAGACATTAAAGGAGCAAACACGACAATAAAACAAGTTTACTTTATGACTTTATTTGTGTCGTCATATTTGGAGTTTCTATTCTGCTGTGCATGATTTAAACCTTTGACTTTATTACTCAGAATAAATCTTAAATCACATTTTGTAACATTTCTCTGCTTCATGCATTCATGATTCCCTTCTCTTACACACAATCTGTTCCTCTCGGTCAGACCTCATGCTGCTCCGGCACACTGAATGCAGATTATTTGTATTATTGTGCCATTTTGGTCGACTCTTTATGCAGAAATTACACCTAAAGATAAATTAGCTGCATGTTGTTTACAGCACGGATGCTGCAGAGGATTATGGGTGAAACTACGGTAAAATAAAATAAGAGTGTGCCTTTATCTCAGACATTGGAGCCGTTATAAAGAAGCAGCGGACCAAGAAGGTTATTTTCACTGAGTGCTTTTTTAGCTGCAGGGGAAACATGTTGAGATGTCTCAGGTTTGTTTAGTCCGAGAAATATTAACACAAGATTACAAAATGTAAGCTGTCATATCAGCCATTGCAAAATATTTAACTTTTAATTGAAGATCTTTCCAGCAGTCTGCATCTGCCAGTTTAAAAACAAATCTGTAATATTTGAGTATAAAAAGGATTTACAGGAAAGTCTCCAATCACAGACTTTCACTTCTTTAACTTTACATCAGCATTAAAAAGACATTGCACGAATAAAAAGAGCAGCTGACCTTCACCAAAGAATCCACCAGAGCCTTCCCATCAGCCAAAGCCTTCTCTGTGCCCACCGTGCATCCATCGCTCACTTTGTTGTTTATCAGCGGCATGAGGAGGACCGGTCCTCAGTCTTCAGACTCACAACAGACCAGATTCTGGCCCTGCTGGCCCCCTTCACTTCCCCGGCTGCCCCTGCTCCGCTTCTCCTCCTCCTGGAAGATGCTTCATTCAACGGCTCAGGGTCGAGGCAGACTCAGTCCCACAGCAGGATGATGCATCACGGTATCCCACTCCAGCGACTAAAGTAGAGTTAAAGGTGAACATGCTCCTAAGGGTTAAAAAAAAATCACAACAGAAAGAGTCTAAAAAAGTGAAGAGTAGAATGGGTAATAAAGTGATGCAAGTGTAAGCAAGGTGCTAATCCTGTATTTGACCCCTTTGGACTGACGCAGGCTTACACCAGCAGCTAATCTTATTAAGTATCACCAGAGAGATGGATGAGCAGCTGGCCGTCTCTGCTACAATGACCCTTAACTGAGAGGAGGCTGCTGCGCTGAGCAACAACACCGGACACACCACCTTCAAGCAACTGGAAGGGCCAAAAAAACGACTCAACACATTTTATTATAACGGTGGAGAAAATCATCTCAGGCGTCATGTTGCATTAAAAAAGAATAAATTAGTCGTACTGGTTACAGACTAATCATTTAACAGAGATGCACTTAAGGAAGGGAAAGTGGCACAAGCTTTCTTTGCTCCACCAGAATCTTTTGTGCGTCCTCCCCTCAGGCTCTGCGTAATGGACGGCCTCATTTGACCAGGTTGATATGAGGTTCAGTGAGTTTCCAGCATGAATTCCCTGGCGTGACATTTCTATAGCGGTGAACAACAGGGCTTCTATGTGGAGAAATCACCGCACGAGAAAAGGAACAATATTGGAGCGTGTGGTAGCTAAGAAATGACCTCAAAGCGGTGGACAACACTTCTTGTTTTTGTTCCTAGAAGGTTGCGTGTGACAACTTTACAGAGACAACCCTAGAGAGAAAAAACCTTTACAGAGGAAGATGCATATTTTGATACCAGAAACAGCCGCTCATCTCCGGTGATAAAAACAGAAATTCTACTTGGCAGAACTCTGAAGTTACTGAAGCGGCCTGGTTCAGATGTTTTTCATTTTGTTATCTTTTTTAGAGCCCGACCGATTTAATCGACCAGCCGATATTAGTATTTCAAGTGACTACCTGCATCGGCTAATTTTATCTCAGATATGCATCGATGTTACTCGATTTATTCACCAGTCAAATATCATTTCTTTTAAGTATCATTGTATTAAACTAGCAGTTCTTTGTCATCAGCAGAGGGCGCTATATGGATTACAACAAACATCACTCTGCAGAGTGTCGTGCAGTGACACACGCACATGCTCAGTTACTTTCCAGTTGAGTGATCATCTTGTCTTCATCATAAATCTTTTCCACAAGTGTTTGATGACTGCATCTGAGGGACGAACACAATAAATGTTTCTATCTATATTTATCCATCAGATCGAACATAGATCTAAAAGATGTGCAACCTTTTTTTTCAAACAATCTCATATCGGTCGGGGCCTGATCTTTTTGAGGAGAATGTTGTGTAAAATGACATTTCTATGGCGGTGAATAACGGGGTTTGAAGCACTTCACGAGAACAACAATATTTGGATGTGTGTTCACCAAAAAAAGGTGGACAAAAGTTTAAAAGATTTTAATTTTATTAAAAGAAAACCAAAAACATTTAAAAAACTCCATCTTAATAAAATAAATTAAGAGTCACGAATGCCTCTTTCACGGTGCCTGAAATCGACTGTGATCCGTGTTTTCACGGCTGTGGAGTCCTGACCGTCTTCCTGAGCGTGCGGCCGGAGGTCGTCTTTCGTGGAGAAGTCACCGCCTCCCGGATGTTGGCGAGCAGGCTGCGTTTGGTTTTTACCTTCACAGGAGACTTCTGGGAGAGCTTTGTTAGTTCTGCCTTTAGAGAGACGATCTCCCTGTCCTTCTCGAGGTTCTGCCTCAGAACGTCCTCTAGAGATTTGCTCTGAATCGGAAAGAAAAAGACAAAACAACCTTCAAGCTGCATGCAACAATTATTTCGATCAGTTTCCGGTCAAACAGCAGGACAACAGTATTTAAGCTTGTCCTGAACGATCTACAGCCTGTCTCTGAAATCTTTTTAACATGCTCTCCTACCTGCCTCTCACATGGAAAGGTTTTCCTCGTTGAAACAGCAGGGGGCAACATTGGACTGTTAAGATGAATGTTAAAAGACATCCAACATACTTTCTCTTTTAGTACTCACGTATTATTACCGACATTATTACAGACATGCTCCCACCATAAGCAACGTCCGCTTTACAAATCTAGCAGGCGATCCTTTTCTTTTCAAAGTTTAGAGTGGAATCCTAGCAGACTTCAGATTTTTTTTAGGACGCCATTGTGTTGCAACATGCTACAATTTGTTTTCCCGTCGCTTCCCAACTCTCAGCAGAGATAGTAACAATGTGAGACGGTTCAGTCCTCAGTATCTTAGATCCTGAAAACCCGGTGATGTCAACGTGATGACGTAACCAACGAATGTCCATTTGTATCAGCAATGTCGACTAACTCATGCATTTAGTTCAAATATCCGCTCATCACGACTTCTTACATAAATGTTTATAGAGGAAAAAGTCTGAGTGAAACATTCAGCCGTTTGCGTTCCCACATGCGGCTCACCCTGAACATTTCCACGCAACTTCCAGGAGGTTTGTTCATGTGTGAAAAAAGCTGTGATAGAAAGTTCTGGATAATCTCTTCCTCACCTGATCATCAGCCTTCCTCTGCAGAACCTCCAGATCAGCAGACTTCTCCAGGAAACCGTCTCTGACCTTCTGCAGCGTGTCGCTGAGCTCCATCAGCCGTCTCTCCAGAGACAGAATCAACTGAAACAAACATTAAAGAGAAAACTGAGATTGTGGTGACACAACCATGACTGATACAGAATTTAAAATTTGTCCTCGTTACCTGCTGTTTATCTTCACACATCCTCTCGATGGCACATTTTTCTCTGTAGAGCCGGTTGCATCGCTCGTCTGCTGTCAGGACGGAGTGAGCTGAGTAAAGTTCACAATGAAAGTCGTCAGTGAGTTTATAGTGGGAAATAAGGTCAGAAAATCATCCGCATGTCAAAATGAACAGAATAACAAAGACAGATGGAAAAAGTCTTCACAATGCACCTCAAACTATTTAGAAACAACAACTGCTGACCTGCCGACTCTGTTGCTTTCTGAGGTGGAGTTTGGCTCGACTGGTCCGCTGCACACACTCCTCCTCTGCTGCTGGATGTTAAGCTCTCCAGCTCCGACACTTTACGCTTGAGGGCCTACATAGTTGGTGCAAATGGAAGTTTTAGCTTCAGGACAGTTCCTGATTTAAAAAGCAAATCAGACACTTCTGTAGACTGTATAAGAATTGCACTGTGACCTCATTCACTGCCTTCGGACTACAGATCTGATCTGAGGAGTCTCAAATTTGGCTCTTTGACCTTGATCAACCTTTTTCTTAATTTGGTGCCAAAAGTGACCGAATTCTGACGAGAGGTTGGAAAGTCTATGGTCGTATACATACAGCAATGCAGTTAAATACGTAGCAGCGTCGTGCAGACAGTCTATGGTCGTGCAGCGATCACAGGGAATAAACGTCACCACCCCCTCCCACTCGCTCGAGGTGAATTCTCCTGATTATATCCTGCTGCGTTCTCACATCAGCTCACTCTGACTTTCTGCAGAATAAATACGAGGAGGCTGGAGGAGAAACTCCGGGTGAAGTCTGAGTAAAAAACGTGTGTTTGCGTTCACACACGTGTGCAAGTGTGAGCGCAATCAAAGTTAATGCAAGAGCTGCCTTGTTTGGCAACGTGCATCAGTAAATCAATCATAAGTTCTATGATAATTTGGGGATTATCGCTTCGAAACAAATTCACACATGCGCTTCAAAAAAAACTTTCTCGAGAGTTGCTTTTCATAAACATTCAAAAGAAGTTATTTTTTGTTATTGAACTCATGTTGGTGTGCATCAGTCTCTAAATCCTTTTTAACCAGCTACCTTTTGTCAGTCACTTTTCTGCTCCTCTGTAAATTATTTGAACCGCAGTTGAATTTATCTGAAAGCTTCTTTATAAATAAAGTTTGATTGATAAATAAATCAGCCCTGATCACTCCCTCACGCTGAATATTTCCTGATGCGTTCATACATCAGCTCACACTGACTATGAGATCATTGCCCAAGGGTGCTTGCTCGAAAAAATACTGGAAAAATTGAAGCAAAACATGAATCCGTCTGTGTTCACAGATGCAGCTCGACATTCTCGGGAGTTTTGTGCATGTGTGAAAATACTGTAATTGGGAAGAAAATTAACAGCCAAGTCTGCCTGACATCTTAGAGTTCAACCAAATGCTGAATGAGACATTTTGCAACAAACAAGGTAGCCCCGCCCCAAACTCCTCCCCCTCTTTCTGGTCTCTGTGCCTCTAAACGGGAGCATCATTTACTGAATGAACATCATGCTGTGTTGAAGAAGACTGTAGACTGAGACAATAAACTCATAAAACAATCTTTACTAAGGGAATAAATTAAAGTAGAAACATTTGATCAGACTTCAATACAAGGTTTCATGTTGTGACCAGCGGAGTCGCCCCCTGCTGGACATCAGAGAGAGTGCTCATTGAAGACTCTTGTGCTTTAGCTTTAATTCTTTCACACACATTGAAGTGTCTGATGTCTCTGACCCATTTACAGCTGATTATATGACAAACCTCCACTTTCTCCTGCTCAGCGATGAACTCGTCGAGCGGCACGTAGTCGTCTTCCAGGTTGTTCATGGCGCTCTGGTAGGCGTGCTCTTTGATCGCATCTTTGTACATCTCAAATGTGTTCTGCAGCTTCTCCTGGTAGCTCTCCTTCAGCTCCTCTATCTGCCGACTGAACATTAAACACAGAGGCACCTGTGGGCATGAATTCCAGAGTTCTGCATGACTTATCAAACTTTTACAAAAAAACTTAACCTACGTGCGGAGTTCCTCGCTCTCCATGATCTGCTGTAACATGACGTCTCCCATTTCTTTACGGATCTCCATTTCCTGAACCAGATTTCTCCTTCGCTCTACCAGCAGTTTTGATCGCAGATTCTCAATCATGCTCACGATCTCCTGGGAGAGAATTAAATATTTACAGGAGTTACATTTAAAAAACGCAATTTAAATAATTATTTTTGTTCTTCTTGCCTTATTCGATATTTAATGGGACGTTTGATAGAGTGGGAAGTCGGGAAGAGAGAGAGAGAGAGAGAGAGAGGGGAATGACATGGCAGGAGAAGGGAGCTGCAGGTCAGATTTGAACACGGGGGCCTTTTGCCTCCGTACATGACCTAACCACTAGTCCATCTGTTCCCCCAACACATTATTTAAATAGTTGAGAGATGAGACTCTACAAACTCCAGATCTTCAGTCATATTTTTAACCAAAAGATGCTGCAAGAGAACGAGAGGGGACATTGTCTAAATTTCACAAATATGTTGGCAATGTTTTGGTACTGAAATGTTGCCAACTTATCTGTGCAATTTGGACAGTGTGCAGGAGTTTGCCTGCAAGTTTAGGTAATTAAAAACAAGAAATCACCCACATTTGGTGTCCAGGACTTTTATTTTTGTTGCCGTGGTATCGAAACAGGCCATGATAACCTTTGAGTTTCAAGACATTCATAACTGTGGTATTTTTGTAACACTAAATTGGACGCAGCAGTTCTTTGAGCTAGATGCTAACGTCAGTTTTGTCAATGACAATGCTAAGTGCGTGCACCCCATGTACGGCGGCTGAATGTCCTCCAAGCGGACGGCCCAGGTTTGAATCCGACTCTCTCTCTCTCTGATTTCTGACTCTATACACTCTCCTATCTCTAAATAAAGGCATAAAACCCCCAAAAGAAAGGATTCTACATCAGTTGAACCAACTTAAACCTAGGCTTAACTACACCAAGTCTTAGAACTGGAACTACTATTGCGTATCAGCGTGCGTTGCTAGGATACACTGTTAAATCTTTGCAGAGCTCTGGCGGAAATGAGTGACTTGACTTCAGTGGGGAGGTGAACATACTGTTGAAGGCGGCGGCTCAGTGCCAGAGACAACCTGCGGATGGCCCCGCAGGCTGTGGACTAGTGGACGCCGATCATGTCTCCATCATTGTTTTAAAAAGCACTGTTTGCATAAAAATTAAGTGCTATCAGAAACTGCAGCTTTGGGGACATTGCTGCGTTGTGGTTCGACACAAACTGTAAGTGTGGTGACAGCTCGTCAATAAGTTCAAACGGGTCGGTCCTACAGAATCAAACCTCTCGATTGGCTCCTCATCGCTGTACGTCCTTTCGGTTTCTTTAGTCACTTATAGCTCTCTATCATCTGAATGAATGCTCATTGTAAAGTCTGTAGATTAGGCAACCCATCATTACCGTTTTATGTTGAAGTGTTGCTATAGTGACGGCCTAGATACTCCTCCTGACCAGGCTTAAGATTTGCGGTCTTAGCGAGAAGAACCGGTGTAACTGTCAGGTCAGACTTAGAACGCCAAGTTAAGGCCGACCTAGCTTAAGACCAGACGTACGCCCTGGTGGTGCATCCTGCCCCTGGTGTTTAGCAACGTTATCCTATCTTACACCCAAGATTAGCTCGCTGGCTGAGGCCAGTTTAGCTCTTGGGAGCACCACGAAAAAAAAAGGTGGGGGAAGTTTAGGAGTTTCTAAAATTTTACAACTGAGAGAATTAGTAGGAAATGTCTTAATGCGACATGTTTCTGTAAAATGTTTTACATGCTGAGGCAGCAGAGACATGTCAGCCTCGTCTTCCTCATCCAGCAACTCATCTTCAGAAAGGTAGCTCTCCAGGGCCTGGCTGTCAATCACCCCGTTCTTCATCAGAGGTTTCCCATCGCGGCCGACCAAACATGGAGCCAGAGATTCCAGATGTTTGTCTGGAATCACCTGGACCACCTACAGACGGTACAGGTGTAATCAGAGGTGAAAGAATCTGATGCAGCTTCTTCTCAAACATTTTTTAAAATACTCTAACTGACCTGTTTGGCCACAGCGGAGAACTTCATCACATGCAGAGTCTCGTCGTACGTAGAAGCACACTGGTTAATGTTGACGATCATTGATGCTCGTCCTTTACCGCAGAAGACAGCCTGGAAGAGCTTTGTGAGTTTACTCTCTCTGAAAGGAATGTAGCTGCTCTTCATTCTGACCACAAACACAGACAAATAAGAGGGTTTTAGGAAGACTTGCAGCTGGTTACAAACACCTGAAACATTTCTGACCACCTGTAGGCCTACCTGTCAGACTGGTTGTTACGGAGAGCGGTGATGCACTTCCCCAGAATGAGCAGAGAGTTGTTGATGTTTCCCGCCTCCTTCAGTCTCTCTCCGAACGTATTGGTTTTGTTGCATCTTTCTGAGCCGGCCAGGTCACACAGAGAAAACCTAAGAATTTTCAATTTCAGAAAGATTGTATTATCCCCTTTTGATCCTTTCAACTTTTTACTCAATAGATTTTCTTTTTTAGTAAATGTAAGCTTGAGAGAATGCTTCATAAACAACAAAGTAAGTACTATGAATACAATATGTTCCGTTTAGCAGAAGCCAGGCTCTCGAGCCTGACACCCAGCCTCCACCATCGGACTGTGTCGTCCCCACAAACACCGCCGTCCTCATTCATGCACGGCCTTCCCCCGACCTCCACATCAGCAGCAAGGAAGTGTGGACAACAGGAACGCGAGGAACACAAAGGAGAAATCCTTCCTGCATCTTATCCCATATGCTCTTTTGTAAAGCGTCTCGAGATAACACTTATGAATTGCCGCTATACGAATAATGATTGATTAAACGGACATTGCACCTTTCACGATCCTTTTGATTTCATCGTATTTAAAGAATGTCTTTTATAGTTTCATTTTAAGGGTGAATAATATATATTTCACGTTTAATGTCTGCAAACATTCAGCAGTGATGCACAAATCTACATTTCTAGAGCCTATTTTGGTCGAAGTTACATGTGACCTTTAAAGATAGAGTCAGCAGCTGTTTCCTAAAAAATAAAATACAGACTCATCCTAAAGTGAAGCTGCTCCATCGTCCCTTCTGGGCCTCCGTACATGTGTGCTGGTGACTGTGTCTGCAGAGACCCTGTCCTCTGACTGGATTTTACTGTTCTGCTTTGTTTTGGTTGACTCGGGACGTTTCTGGGCGGAGCTGGTGTGTTTCCTCCAGCCAATGACAGCGCAGCAGGTGAGTTGATAAAATTTAGGAATTGGATGATTCAAACCGGCGAATATGACGGCCGTGGAGAGTGAGCTTCTAGTTGGGATGTGCCCAGGAGGAGGAGCCCAGTTTGAATGTTGTGTTTACAAACATTTCTACTGACTCCATGTGTTAAATGTTGCCTCAGAGAAACCTCACATCGGTCAAATATAAACACAAAAACATTTGAATGTTTGATTTCACGCAGAATACTCACTCTGAGATCCTTCTGACTGTGCTACAGTCATCGATCTTCAGTAACTTCATGGTGAATATGCTGTGGCTGTGAGGGAAGCTGGTGTCAGTTTAAAAACAGCCAAATGTAAAGTGTCAAAGAAAAGGTGTGTAGAGCGAGAGTTTGCCTTCTGCTGGACGACTGGTTCATCTTGGTGGCTGCAGCACTTCTGTTCCTGTTTCCAAACTGAAGCAGTCTGCTGGCTTCACCCAGAGTCTGGATGTTTATCCACCTCAGATCTGAAGAAAGTGTTTTCAAGAATCAGTCATGCATTGTTTTACAATTGATTTTTGAGCCTTTAGCGACACAGAGATTGTTGCAATCGACTTAAAAACACCTCCAACCTTTAACGTAAGCATTCCCAGCCCCGTCGTCACACACTCTCAGAGAAGCTCGTTTCTTAGATTTGGAGCAGAGTGAAGGTTGAAGCAGGTCGTACACACACTCGTTGTAGACCTCAAAGAATGCAACCCACAGTGCAAACTGACTGCTGTCTGTTTCTGTTGAGTTATTTACAGACACCAAAGGAGACAGAATGAAGTAAGGACAGAGTGAATCAAACACGCCTGATATCCTGCAGTGTTGACGACCGTTTCTGAACATTTCACACTTTTCTGACAGAATTATACCTCAAGTTAAAACTGTTTTTAAATGCAAGACAATAACATTGCAGTGTGTGATTTGAATGAGGACTACCAGCTTGATCGTAGGACAAAGAGGAGGAGAAAAGAGCCGAGCTGGAATAGGACAAAGACTCTGAGCCACTGCTGCCTCTGAGAGGGTCACAATCCTGGAAGGAGCAAAGAAATCTGCATGTTACATCTTCATCTGCAGAACACATTTTAGTTGCATTTACAATAACAGCTTCTTCTTTTTTTGCAAAGCCTAAATAAACATTGGACATTAAGTAACTTCACCTCTTTCAGTGAGGCAAAAATGGCTGCTTTAGAATTTCTCTCCTGCTTGACTTGGTCAGGATCCAGGTATTGAGCATCGTTCCTGAGGTAAGGTTTCAGGTCCATCCCCTCGTACTGACGGCCTCCGATGTGGTGAAAGGTGGCGTCCAACACTCGAGGGAGGATCCCCGGCTCTTTAGTACTTCCTGAAACATTCAACAGCACAAAGATTTGCAGCAGAACTGTGCAGGACTTGTAAAACTGTTGTCGTTTGCATCTTTACCTTGGATTGTGAATGTTTTCCCAGCATTGGTGACTCCATAGCTGAATATCAGAGCGTTCTCCCCGTCCAAGAAATCAGACATTTGAGCTTTGACCGTGTCCTCAAACAGCTCAGACTGAGTCGTCTCTGGACCAAAAATCTGAAATCAAACAGAAAGATGGTCGGTTAGAGAGGACAGGTGCATCAGTGTTAACAGATAAACGTGCTCCTGCAGGTGAACTGTGCTTTGGTTTCATATGATGCACACCTGTGAGAAGGAGAATTTGTGGATGGACATGCCGATGCCTCTCTCGCTGCTCTTCATGGTGGCAGAACCTTTTGGTGCATTCAGGGTCACCGTCTGGCTGTTTTCAATCCCCACACAACCCTGAGAAAGCAAAAGTTATGGAGCTTGATTAAGGGTTAACGAGCTCAGGGGTAAGAAGAAGACTTACATTTTTGAAGGGCAGGTGAGGGTCTTTTAAGTGTCTCATCTGATTTTAGTATTTCTGTCCCATAGATGTATTATATATAATAATCAAACTGTTAAATCAAATATAACAGCTGTTGCATACAACCAAGCGTTGTTGAAAAATGAAGCAAATGTGGAAGTACAAAATCCTGTCTCCAGAGCCCCCTGCAGGAACTGATGGGTGACGTCCCTCAGGCTTCATCCATTAATATTTACAGTCTATGGATGCAACTTGCAGCTCGTATAGTTTTCAGTTTGCAGAGGTTTTTGTGCAATTTTTTAGGTACTTTAAATTGTGACTTTTGGCATGCATCTTTTTCGAGTCCTTGAAGAATGAAGCTTAGAAGATGTATATGTTGCCATTAACTTGTGTTACTTAAAAGTCGATGAGATCAGTGCAGAGAGCAGGGGTAAAAAAATGCTCTTCATTCATGTGTGCACACAAACTTCAGGCCCCCCCCTGCACAGGACAGTCCCCCCAGTTGGGCCGGCCCAGTCTGGACATGCCCCTGCAAATGTGTCATCATCAACAGCATTTTATATGTCCGCTAACTTTTTGAAAGTCCATTGCATTACTTCGACAAACAAAATAAAGTCAGAGTAATATTAAACTTCTCTACAGGATTGCTGTTCCCTTTGGGTGATTAAAGGTCCAATCAGTCAGATGTGTAGTGAGTGAGATGATAAAGTGAGCTTACTCTATGATCAGACATTAAGGAAACATGCTATGTTGAAGTGCTGGCTTCTCTGACAACAATGCAGCAGCCAGTATGTCCTCCTTCTAACTTTAGATTCTGGTCCTGAATGGTCTGGATTTGTTTGGACCAGAGAAGGTAGGCGGTTTTAAGGCACCCCCACACGGCCGTTTTGGACGCCCCTCGGTTTGCCAGATATGAGAGCAGTTATCAGGTCAAACCAACAGGTGTTGCAGCGATGGAAGCGGGCAAGAGAACTGGTTCAGATAGAAGTGATTGTACCCGACCTAAAAAGCCTCTGCATGTTTCTAATAAGCTCCACGAGCAGAAACGTGCTCAAACTAGGATCAATATTGGAGATGCTTTTGAAAAATGGAGAGAGGTTAGAACGCAGAAAGGTTTACAGACCGATGCAGAGCTGGATAAACACTGAAGCTTCAGTGTCCACCACATGGTGACCTGCGTGAGCATCCACTCTGAATGTCATCTTTTATATCCAGCTCTGTACCTGATCCTCGTTGTCAGCGAGCTCCTCTCTGGAGAAAGGTCGGACTCGGAGATAAACTCTCATGGTCTGCTGTTCTGCAACACCTGGAGCTTCAACCTACAAACAAAGAGAACAACAATCAGACCACAAACTACATCTCAGTATGTTTTTAAAAGTTCACTGCAAAGACATGTAAACGATGTCCTCACAATCAGGATTTATTTGACTCAAACGTGGAAGAACAAAATAAAAGAATTAGATGAAAACATGTAACCTGTTCGGATGAAGAGCAGACAGGATGATCACAGGTCATGTCCATGTCCACAGGCTGCATGTGGTCTCCTTCTTCATGAGTCAGATCAAAGACTTCACTCATCTTTAGCTCCAAAGTGTTTGTGTTAATTCATGCACTAATGTACTTTATGCTCAAATGAAGATGTCACCACGTCTGACTCTTGGAAGGTAAGATATTTCAGCAGCATGTGGGTCTGCTGGTGTCCCAAAACTGAAAACCAACAGAGAGCTCGTCATCAGGTGTAATTGAAAGCAGGTGTGATGTCAAGCAGATGAACATGAGCAGCCTCAGTCACTTCACAAGCCTTGGTACAAAGTCAAACATCAAAACATTATATTTAAGTCACACTGAGCGGAATGGTCCTTCACGGAGGTGTAGTTATGATGAAAAGACGGACAAGGGTCTGAGGTGGGGGGGCGTTGTTGATACGCTGAAATAATTATTCCAGTGCTCTCCTTAAAGCACTAAATGATTTCACACACAAGCGTGTGTGTGCGTGTGTGTGTGTGTGTGCATGCGTGTATGTGTGTGTGTGTGTGCGCGTGTGTGTGCATGTGTGTGTATGATCACTTGTGTGGTAACTGATGTTTGCTTTGTGGTGTGTTTGACTTCATTGATTAGATTGATCTTATTCATGACTTGTATGCTGTTTGTTTGTTTTACTCAGCTTATCTATAATCAAATGTGCTATAGGAGACTGAGTAACTGTGTTTCTATTGTATTTATTTATTGCCCTTTTTTATGTTGTTATATTTATTTTACTGCTGACTGCGAGACAAATTGCCCTCTTGCAGGGATAATAAAGACAACCTTGAACCTTGAACCTTGAACCTTAATATCAATAAAATTGCTATTGCTGTAATCCTCAAAAGGTGCAGCCCGGGTTTGAATCCGACCTGTGGCTACTTTCCCCCATCATTCCTCACTCTCCCGCTCTCTCTTTTCCCTGACTCTATCCACTGTCCTGTCTCTAAATAAAGGCACAAAAAGACCCCAAAAAAGATATCTTATTTAAAAAAAGGACGTGTGTCGGTCAACTGTTACGTCATTGGACGATACATTTATAAACATAACTTGCAAACGATTTTAATGTTCATAACACGAACTTGAAAAGAACATTTTCCCGTAGGAAGAAATATGAGAATGCGTAGGTAGTTCTGATTGGTCTTCAGGGTGTTTTATTTTATTTTATAAACTTTATTGTAAACACAGACATGTTACAATGTTAGATTCATAAACAAACGAACATGCCAGGGGTTAACAAAGACTAAGACAGAGTAAAACATAGGGAAGGGTAGAAATGTAAGGGTCCTCAGTTTACACAGTTAAAATAAATACAATATTCAAGAGTCTTCAGGGCCTCGGGGTTCTCAGAGTGTTGGATGGTTTTTATGTACTGCTGCAGCTCATTAAAATAATGTTTGAATGAAGGTTTTCTGTTCGCAAATTTACTTTTATGGATATGAAATTTAGCCAAAATAATAAAAAGATTAATAATATGGTACTGTTTTTGGTCCAAGTTGCAGAAATTATAAAAAACAAAAAGCACATTTTTGTAGAATAAATTAAAGTTTTTAAGAATTTTCCTTTGAATATAATCAACCAAATTCTTCCAAAAAACAACAGAAGAGGGACAGCTCCAAAACAGGTGTATTGTTGTTTCGCTAACAAGTCCACAAAAAGAGCAGGTAACATCAATGTCTTTTTTCATTCTTTGTAAATAATGTTTTGTGGGATAGCACCGATGAAGCAGTTTAAAACAGACATCACGAGGTTTGTTTGTGATCAAGTATCTAGAGGATGATGTCCAAACTTTTTCCCACTGGATATTTGGGACAAATCTTCTCCAGTAGTGGATCACATGTGGGACAGTGGCAATGTCTTTCTGGAATAATGATCTGACCTTCTTGTTCCTGGTTGAAGGACTAGATAAGAAACACATTTTTCCTACAGTGGTTTCATTCAATGAAGATGAGCAAGGGGACACACAAAGTTCAGTGTAACTTTTGAACAACATTATTACACCTTTGGGAATTGCATCCATTACAATAGAAACTTCTCTTGGGGTGACAGGGATATGATAGGTGGACAGGAACTCAGAATAATTCATCAAAAACCCTTCTGAATTAAATAACTGTTTTACAAACATAATATCATTTTCAAACCAATTATGAAAATATATAGTTTTTCTCTTGAACAAAATATCACAATTGTTCCAAATGAGGTATTTGTGTGGAGAGAAACCGTGTTTATAAATGAGTGACCAAGCTAAAAGCATTTGTTTGTGGAACTTGGCTAATTTAATTGGTATTTCTTCAATATTATAATTACATTTTAGTACAAAAGATAGACCACCAAGTTTAGAAAAAATACAGTTAGGAATAAAGTTCCAAATTGATTCTGGGTTGCATAGAAATTTTCTGATCCAGTTGATTTTAAAGGTGTGGTTTAAAGTTGTAAAGTCCAAAAGGTTTAAGGTCTTCAGGGTGTGTCGGTTTGTAAATAATAAAACTGATGCTTCACACAGAAATCTTCCTGTGAAGGAAATAATCCTGAACTCTCTCGGACCTCAAGAGAAACCCTCCGACGGTAAGTTTGATTCTCTCCGTGACGGTGAAGTTTCATTTATTTTATTTTTTTACTTTATTGTAAACACAGACATGTTACAATGTTAGATTCATGAACAAACGAACATGCCAGGGGTTAACAAAGACTAAGACAGAGTAAAACATAGGGAAGGGTAGAAATGTAAGGGTCCTCAGTTTACACAGTTAAAATAAATACAATATTCAAGAGTCTTCAACGGTGAAGTTTCATTATTCAGCCTGTAGACCGTATATGACGTCACTACATATAGGGCGCGCCGCATATGGGGCGCCGATTGTAAAGTTGCGCACACTACAAATAACAACAACATTTCTCCACATTTAGCCCTAAAACATAACTTTTTATTCACATTTAGAGAAATATCTGTCAACTTATTGGCAAATATAAATGTTAAAAATACATGTCCTGATTCTAAATATTTAGCAACGATTTATAAATCTTTAGTGAAGATTTACAAATATTGAGTTAAGATTTCTAAATATTTAGCTAATATGCAAATTCACTCTACCGCCAACCGGAAGCACTTAAATAAAAGTTCGAGGAAGTGATCCAACCAGCGTTGCCAAGTCCGCTTGTTATAGGCGACTTTGGGCTTGTTCTCTAAAGTGTAGTTGCTTATTTGGGCTTGCTTTGCTCCCTGTATGAACTCCTTCTGATTCTCACCCAGCTCTCCACAATAAAGCTAAACACGAAAGCGATAGTAAGTTTGTCCTTTTCCAGGATCTGTCTAGTGTCTACAACCCCGTGTCCTTGGTTACCACGCGCGCCCAATCTGGCAACCCCCCCCCCCCACACACGCACAACTACACCTGACAGAGCGACAGAGTGACGATGCCCAGGAATAAGTGGGGAAAATATGGAAAAAGATATAATTGTCAGGAGTTGAAGCAGGAGGAGGACCCAAGTGCAGAATTACGAAAAAAATGATTTATTTAAACTAAAAAGGCACGAGGCAAAACAAACTATTAAGAAAACTCTTCAAACTGAAAAACCACTGAGGGTAAAAAACACTGAGGGAGACTGATACAAACTTACTATACACGGAAACAACAATGAACTGACAACACGAGGGAAGGAACACAGAGACTAAATAGATAGGGGTAATCAAACACAGGTGAGACTCACAAGACACAGGTGAGGACAATCAGGGCAATCGAGACAAGAGGGAAACAGGCAGGAGTAACATACAAGAAACACTGAGGAGACTACAAACTAAATCATGAAACACTGAAGACACAGAACTCAAGAATATGACCGGAACGTAACAAAACACTAGGATACGAAGTTAGAAAATATTAAACTAGAAAACACACAAGGGAAACACCAAGATCAGAAATTACTAAATAAGACAACACTTAAACATCAAGATAAGACACAAGGGAAACAACACCAGGGAAGAATGAGAACTAAAACCATATAAAGAAATCTAAACTCTGAACTACAAACTAAAACAGACCAAATCATGACAATAATAAAGAGTGAGAGAAAGAGACAAACTAGATCGGCTCAGTTTTGAACCAGAGAGCTAACATTTGTTACCAAGATTTAAAGTCAAAAACTTTGTGTACTATTAACAAACAGTAAATATAATTTGATCGTGTGTTTAACAACAATATAGCCAGCTATCCAGCCATGCCACTCTCCCCAAATCACAATCAAGATTTTCACGAACATGTGTAGGCTACTTAACAATCATTTTTTGCTGTTATGCATAGAAGCATAAATTAAGTCGAAATATAATCTACATTTTCACTCCTAGTCATCTCTGCTCTCAAGCTGCAGTCAACATGTTTCTTCCCCTCCCCTCCGTTTTCAGGCGTTGTTATCCACCAACTTGCTGAATTCTCACAGGAATTAATGCCCTGGCTGCGGCTGACAGCCTAGACATGTTCGCTCGCTTCCTCGAACTTTTGCTCCGTCCTCACTTGTTTGCAGACACAATGACATCACCGAGCCCGCTGTCCAAGGCCAACATCAGCTTCTCTCTGGCTCTGTTTAAGACGCTGAGCGATAACGACAAGACGGCGAATATCTTCTACTCTCCTTTCAGCATCTCGTCAGCTCTGGCCATGGTGATGCTGGGGGCCAGAGCCAACACGGCTGCACAGATGTCAGAGGTACAGAACACACACACACACACACACACACACACACACACACACACACACACACACACACACACACACACACACACACACACACACACACACACAAACATGGCTTTTGCGGACACTGATGCAGGTGGCTGTCTCACGAGGTCAATAATGTTTCATACTTGGATACTTTTTAATAAGACAAGCCACACCCTGTGTAAAGTCAGGCCGCTGTGAGTGTTTGGGCGAGGCCGAGCATCATCTTTAACCAACCGTGTTTCTGGGGAAAGAATCCCAGTCATGAGAAATGTATTTATTTATTTATTTGTTAGGGACAGTGCATATTAATGAACAGCTGTTTCAATTACAGCTGTAAAAATGCCAGATTATAGCAGAAGTGCTAGTTTCCATCTGTAGTGCTATGAATGAAGACGTTGTGTAAATAATAGATTCACAGGAAGAGTTTACAACAGACTGTTCAAAGCAAGGTGACAGGCATGAGTGATGAAGTGACTCCCAGCAGGTACAGACAAATTCTTATTGCAAAAGATTTACTCTTCATTGTTACAACACTTGATCAAACTACTGTTTCTCCTTGTTCTCCAGACCACCAGGAGAGAACTGCATTAATCTGCATTTTCCTTTCATGCTCAACAAATAAGAAATATTTACAAGACATTCTTAACTTGGATACTGTAATGCTTCTTTTTAAAGGACCAACATGTAAGATGTGAAGTTGAGATGATAAAGTAACCTTACTATATCATCAGACATTAAGGAAACATGCTGTTGAAGTGCTCTCTCTGATTTATCTCTTCAAAGCTGCAGTTTGAATCGACAATGATGTGAAACTGAGCTGAGGAACAATTCATATTCTGACATGAAAACACATCAAAAACACACATTTTTACAAAACACTTCTCAAAGATAACCATGAAACTAACAATATGGTGGAGGAATGATGGGTGGAGGGATGATTGGTGGAGGAATGATGGGTGGAGGGATGATGGGTGGAGGGATGATTGGTGGAGGGATGATTGGTGGAGGGATGATTGGTGGAGGGATGATTGGTAGAGGGATGAATGGTGGAGGGATGATGGGTGGAGGGATGATTGATGGAGGGATGATTGGTAGAGGGATGAATGGTGGAGGGATGATTGGTGGATGGATGACTGGTGGAGGGATGATGGGTGGATGGATGATTGGTGGAGGGATGATGGGTGGAGGGATGAATGGTGGAGGGATGATGGGTGGAGGGATGATGGGTGGAGGGATGATTGGTGGATGGATGACTGGTGGAGGGATGATGGGTGGATGGATGAATGGTGGAGGGATGATGGGTGGAGGGATGATGGGTGGAGGGATGATTGGTGGAGGGATGATTGGTGGAGGAATGACGGGTGGAGGGATGATGGGTGGAGGGATGATTGGTGGAGGGATGATTGGTAGAGGGATGAATGGTGGAGGGATGATGGGTGGAGGGATGATGGGTGGAGGGATGATTGGTGGATGGATGACTGGTGGAGGGATGATGGGTGGATGGATGATTGGTGGAGGGATGATGGGTGGAGGGATGAATGGTAGAGGGATGAATGGTGGAGGGATGATTGGTGGATGGATGACTGGTGGAGGGATGATGGGTGGATGGATGATTGGTGGAGGGATGATGGGTGGAGGGATGAATGGTGGAGGGATGATGGGTGGATGGATGATTGGTGGAGGGATGAATGGTGGAAGGAATGATGGGTGGAGGGATGATGGGTGGATGGATGAATGGTGGAGGGATGATGGGTGGATGGATGACTGGTGGAGGGAGGATTGGTGGAGGGATGACTGGTGGAGGGATGAATGGTGGAGGGATGATGGGTGGAGGGATGATGGGTGGATGGATGATTGGTGGAGGGATGATGGGTGGAGGGATGATGGGTGGAGGGATGAATGGTGGAAGGAATGATGGGTGGAGGGATGATGGGTGGATGGATGACTGGTGGAGGGAGGATTGGTGGAGGGATGACTGGTGGAGGAATGATGGGTTGAGGGATGAATGGTGGAGGGATGATGGGTGGAGGGATGATGGGTGGAGGGATTACTGGTGGAGGGAGGATTGGTGGAGGGATGACTGGTGGAGGGATGATGGGTGGAGGGATGACTGGTGGAGGGATGATGGGTGGAGGGATGAATGGTGAAGGGATGATGGGTGGAGGGATGACTGGTGGAGGGATGATGGGTGGAGGGATGATGGGTGGAGGGATGACGGGTGGAGGGATGATGGGTGGATGGATGACTGGTGGAGGGAGGATTGGTGGAGGGATGACGGGTGGAGGGATGATGGGTGGATGGATGACTGGTGGAGGGAGGATTGGTGGAGGGATGAATGGTGGAGGGATAAACAGTGGTTCCTCACTCTTTGTATTTATGTAACAGCTCTCTTCTTTCTCTGCAGTGTCTGAAAACTCAGGAGTGTCAGGAAGAAGTCCACGCCAGCTTCGCCCAGCTGCTGAGCGAGCTCAACAAGGCGGACGCTCCGTATGCCCTCAGTGTGGCCAACAGGCTGTACGGGGAGCAGTCCTACCAGTTTGTTGAGGTGTGTGTGTGTGTACCAGTGTGTGAATAAGTAGAGCAGGTTTACATACGTGTAACCTTGAGTGAATCAGGGCTCAGGAGTGATGGATGAGGGTGGACAGACTGTGGAAATATGTTTCTGTCTATGACGGCCATGGATTCCAGTAACAAAAATCAAAGAAGTGATTCTGTGTGGATAAGGATAAGTAATGTGTTGGGTTGTTTGTGCTAACAGGACTTCTTAGCCAGCACAAAGACGCACTACGAAGCAGAGCTGGAGTCTGTGGACTTCATCAGCGGTTTTGAGGCTGCAAGAGTCAACATCAACAGCTGGGTGGAGAGCAAGACACAAGGTAGATCCTCCACATGAATACACACTGATTAGTTTGTGTGTTGACCTGCATTAGTCTTTTATCAAATGCAATCAAAATAAAGAGCTGGAAAAGCTTCAAATGAGGCAGGGCACGTTTATTCATAGAGCAACTCAAGGTGCATTTAAACACAGCGTTAAAAACATCATCCAATCCAACTTTATTTATAGAGCACATTTCAAAACCACAGAGTTGACCAAAGTGCTTTACAAGAAAATAGAAAGTTTAAAAGAGAGAAAAGGAAAAATAACAATAAAAAAAACCCCTTAAGAACGCCAAAGCATACAGATAGGCTCTTAGGCGTGATTTAAACTCGGGCAACGTGGGTGCCAGCCTTACCTGGGGGGGCAACTGGTTCCACAGTTTTGGGGTTACAACTGTGAAGGCCCGGTCTCCCCTATTTTTCAGCCTAGCCTTAGACACTTAACCACAAGATGCTCCAGCACACCTGCTGCGTCAGCCGTCAGAGGTGTATGAATGGATGAGTTAATACTGATGGACTCTTCACACAGCAGCCTCTACCATCAGTGTGTGAATGTGTATGAATGGATGAGTTAATACTGATGGTCTCTTTACTCAGCAGCCTCTACCATCAGTGTGTGAATGTGTAGTTGTGACCTGCGGTGTAAAAGAGCCTTGATTAGTCAGAAGACTAAAAAGGAAATATACAAGCTGAAGTCCATTTACCATCTTAACTTTATCCAAAAGCTAATCGTAACGCTCTTGGAGTAACAGCCTGTCGACTCTTCAGACGTGCGTTCTGTTGTGTAACATTGCCTCACAGCTCTGTCTGCTTCTCAGGTAAAATTAAGGACGTGCTAGCTGAGGGTGTGGTCGACAGCCTGACCCGGCTGGTTCTCGTCAACGCCATCTACTTCAAAGGAAACTGGGACAAAACGTTTATGGAGATGTTGACGCGGGACGCTAAGTTCAGACTCAACAAGGTAACACTGATCACATGGTCCAACACTAAAGTCAGAAAAATACAGCGACTATTAGACGACACTGCAACAAAAATTTTTAACTTTTATCGATTTTTGTTTATTTGTTGATTTCAGAATGAAACCAAGACAGTGAAGATGATGCACCAGAAAACAGAGTTTCCTTTGACCTACATCCCTGAAGGCAGCTGTCAGGTAAACGATTCAGATCAGTAATCAATTCATACAGCATGCCAATCAAAACGTCTGTGAACTGATCAGGCAACAGGTTCACCAATGATTTATCATCATCACTAACGAGGTGAAAAGCAGATTTTTGTTGTGATTCAGACGGTTTTGTTTGTTGCAAGGAAGCATGCAGGATATTTTGTTAATGTGTAAAACAGTTTGCACATTAATATATATTTGCTTTAATGTTGGGCTGCACAGGAGCCTCTCTGTGTGGAGTTTGCATGTTCTCCCCGTGCATGCGTGGGTTCTCTCCGGGTACTCCGGCTTCCTCCCACAGTCCAAAGACATGCTCGTTAGGTTAACTGGTGACTCTAAATTGTCCGTAGGTGTGAATGTGAGTGGGGCTGGTTGTCTGTCTCTATGTGACAGCCCTGTGATTGGCTGGTGACCAGTCCAGGATGTAACCTCGCCTCTCGCCCAATGACAGCTGGGATTGGCTGCAGCAACCTAGCGACCCTGGATGAGAAAAGCGTTATAGATCATTGATGGATGGATGCTTTGATGTTTGAAACCCTCTATCCAACAGATCCTGGAGCTGCCTTATAAAGGAAAGGAGCTCAGCATGCTCATCTTCCTGCCCACTGAGATCGAGTATGGTACAACAGGTCTGGAGAAGGTAGGACCCAAACACAGCTGAGCACATTAAGAAACCCACGAGAACGCAGACAAACTGATCATTGTTTTTTGTTTCCACGTCCAGCTGGAGAAGGAGCTGACCTACGAGAACTTTGTGGAGTGGACTCGTCCAGATAAGATGGGCGTGGTGGAGGTGAATGTGGGGCTGCCTCGGTTCAAGATGGAGGAGAAGTATGACCTGAAGAACGTCCTGATGAGCATGGGGATGGTGGACGCCTTCGACATGGGCATGAGCGACTTCTCAGGTACAGCATACATTTTTAAATATAGAATATTGGCAGATTCACGGTGCATGAAAAATCAACGTGCTCCCTCTCCTCTGTGACAGGCATGTCTCCTGCAAACGACCTGGTCCTTTCCAAGGTCGTGCACAAGGCGTTTGTGGAGGTGAATGAGACGGGGACAGAGGCGGCTGCAGCCTACGTTTCTGATGTTATGTACTCATGTGCCATGGAGTGTGCATCTTTCATCGCTGACCACCCCTTCCTGTTCTTCATCAGACACAACCCCTCCATGAACATCCTCTTCGCTGGAAGATACTGCTCCCCAGAGTGAACGCTGCAGTTTTTGATTTCTCAACAAAAACATCTGCTGCTGCGACAGTTTATTCTGTATCACAAGAGTAATGTTGAGAATCTCTCCAGAGTTTACAGATGGTCACTCTGAGCTCCCGTCCTTTTTTTGAAACACAAGATTTACAAGTTCAAACCGTGGTGTTGGATTTCTTTACTTGTCTGCATCACTTGTGCTTTACTGAACACCATTGCACTATTTGTCTTTTGCACCTAATCTCCTTTAAAAGATCTGGTTTACTATTAATCTGTATGTATGCATGTTTGGCCCTTTTTGCTGCACCGTCAGTCACTCGCCCAATCAGTTTCATGCTATAAAGTATAATGCACCTCTTTGTACAGTCAAAGACCGCTACATAAGGAAGCATGAGCTGCTACTGTACAAAGTAAAATGAAATAAAAAATAAAAAAGCTGCTACTGAAAGCTGCCGTACTGTTGCTGTATGTGCTGCTGTGATAAAAACGTCATGTAAATTATACTCCGCTACATCAGCTCGTCTGTGAACATATTCTCTTCCTCTGGTCGGTTTCACCCGGTCGTCATGACTACGGTTGTTTTCATCGGGGATGGGAGGGTGGGGTTTGTGTACCACACAAAGCATGTGTGGTACATGTCTTGTCCTCATTAACTGATTTGATATACTTATTGTTTAGTTCCCTTAAATGGTGCATCATTTCTAGGATGTATACAGTATGTGTTATATTATATTTTTATACTTCCTTAATCCCCAAGGTGAAGTTTGGGTTTACACCGTGTTATTGAGAGAAATTCTACTCATACACACGTGCACAAACAGGACCTGTGGACATGCATTCATGGAGAAATGTTGGGCTGTTACATGAGGAGCATAAAAGACTCTGCAGTACTTCCCGACTTTACAGTGGGAGGAGCTGTAGAGGATTTTTAGGAAGCTGGTTGAGGTACGTGTGACTATCTCTGTGGGGTGTCGGTCAGGACACGGTAGGCAGGTACTTTCCAGTTCTTTATTGCAAACTTGTGCAGGACAGGAGAAGGCATCATTAGGCACAGGTGTGTATGTGTGGTCTACAAAAACAGAACATAAAGGGATTACATTTATATCTTAAACAATAAGTCAACAGCGCCCTCTGCTGGCTGAACACGCAGCATTCACTGCACTATCTCAGTAATAAAGCAGGTATATTACAACGGCACATGGTCCTCAAGTAGAGCAGCAAGATAATCCAGCTACATCCAACTAATACTTTAACATCACACAGTTTTACTGCAAACTATATTAATTACACTGCAATAACAGTGGATAAAAGGGACCATTTACATTCTGCATATCAAATACTTTGAACAGGATAAACTTCAAACTCAAACTATCAAAATATTACAGAAATTGAGTTATTTCACACAAGTAGAGAACACTTACTTTGTTGTCAGGACAACGCACACAAAGGAACCAAAAGAATGGAAATAATACCACTCTGGAAAATATACTGTCTTCACTTCTAACTTGATCCTGGAAAAAGAGCAGAAAAGAAGATTTGACTGAGAAGCAATTATAAAAGAGGGAGGATCTAATGCTGAACATAATATAATTGGTGACTGCTTTGATGGATTGCTCCTGGACCAATGAACTCTAAGTACCAATAAACATAGAAGTTAAAGGTAAGGTAACACAAAATGTGACACCCAAACACAGTTTTCTACAGGAGCAGTGTGGACAGAGGATCTCTCACGACGACGGGTTCTCAGGTGGTTGTCGATGCGGTTGGCTAAGGAGACCAGAGAATCAAGGTTAGAGGGTTCATCACGTGTTTCTAACTCATCCTTAATTTGGTCACTTAACCCCTTAGTAAAGGCTGCCCACAGTGCCTCCTCAGTCCAATCCACATCAGCAGCCAAAGTCCAAAACTCAATCGAGTAATCTGAAACACATAGAACAGATAGAAAGGCTGCCTGCTGACTACACCTGAGATGAGGACTCAAGTTTGAGACTCGTCATATTTTCTTGTTTTTGTTCGAGTAGTTGTGATGCCTGGTGTAGATTCATTGTCAGCCTCATGTTTACTTGGAAGTCCTCTCACAATATTTCTAGGGGCCAGGGGCCACACTCTGGGAATCACTGGTTTAGAGGCATCCGCCCTTTCAGTTCAGCAGTGTGTGCCATTGTCATGTCTTGCCACCAGAGGGCCAGCATGTCTATCACACCAGTATGCATCTTCCACCACTATGCACATGTGAATAAATACCAGTGGTCCTGCTTTTCAACACACACATTTAACTCCTCTAAATACATGAGATGTCTATAAGGGATATGTAAATTAGAAAGTAGTCCTACATCTTATTTTTTAAATGTTCTTGTCCCATTTGCAGATTTTATTTTGCAAGTAATTTAGGCTGTATTTTTAGCTTTGAATATCTTGAAAACAGATGTTAGTGTGGACTTGTCTATGGCTTAACATCATTGTATTAAGATTCTTTAGATTAGAGTTTAGATAAATTTGAGATAGTCCTCAAAGTGTGCAGCCCGGGTTTGAATCTGACTTGTGGTGACTCTCCATCAAGTCAATCCCCACTCTCTCTCTCTCTCTCTCTCTCTCTCTCTCTCTCTCTCTCTCTCTCTCTCTCTCTCTCTCTCTCTCTCTCTCTCTCTACTGTCCTGTCTGTCTAAATAAAGGCACAAGCCCACAAAATAGTAATCCTAAAAAAAAGGTAAGTGTCGGTCAACTGTTACGTCATTGGACGATACATTTAATAAACATAACTTGAAAAATCAGAAAATGCTAATTTATGTCTTATGATCTTAATATTTACAGTCTATCCGCTAATTGTTTATGATTTTAGCCGCTTTTCGAACGCGAGTAAAGGCTTATTGTCCCCGTCCGGCTCCCGTAGGAAGAAAAATGAGAATGCAGAAGTAGTTCTGATTGGTCTTCAGGGTGGTGTCGGTTTGTAAATAATAAAACTGATGCTTCACACAGAAATCTTCCTGTGAAGGAAATAATCCTGAACTCTCTCGGACCTCAAGAGAAACCCTCCGACGGTAAGTTTGATTCTCTCCGTGACGGTGAAGTTTCATTATTCAGCCTGTATATGACGTCACTACATATGGGGCGCGCCGCACACTGTAAATATTAACAGCAACATGTCTCCACATTTAACCCTGAGACATCCTTAATGGTAAGGGAATATTGCAATTTAAGATGAAACTGTAATAAATCTGTCTTTTCATGTGTCAGAAGAAGACACCTTTATGAACACATTTGTGAAGAAATCTAGAGGTAAAGAATTTATTCCCAGATTTGCCAAATATCTGATCAAATGTTCTCACTATAAAAAATGATGTGAATGTTTAAAAGTCCATTTTTATTCATAGTTAGAGAAATATGTGTGAACTTTGTCATCTTTATTTTTGTGAATATATATTTAAGATCATTTCATTGGCAACTATAATGTTAAATATTATATCTAAATGTTAAATGTTATATCTAAATGTTAAATGTTATATCTAAATGTTAAAAATATATGTTCTGATTCTGAATACTTAGCTCTGATCCTATACAGCTTTATCCTTAACATTTAGTTGAGGCTATTTTTCCACATCAGTACTGTGATCAGAAGGAAAACTCCTCTTTCTAAAGAAACATAAAACTTCATTTCATTTGTAGTTTGATTTTTTTCCTGGTGTGACGGTCTAAGTGAGTGCCACGCCCCATGCACACAAGATGATGATTTTTCAGAGATATTTATGGTCTTGATCTTGTCTTGGTCTTGATCCCTAAATGTCTTTGTCGTGTCTTGGTCTTGATCCCTAAATGTCTTTGTCTTGTCTTGGTCTTGATCCCTAAATGTCTTTGTCTTGTCTTGGTCTAGATCCCTAAAAGTCTTTGTCTTGTCTTGGTCTTGATCCCTAAATGTCTTTGTCTTGTCTCGGTCTTGATCCTTAAATGTCTTGATCTTGTCTGGGTCTCTGAGCACTCTGCTCTCGGGTACGTCTTGGTCTCGGTTAGTGTGGTCTTGACTGCAACACTATTTTCATGGTTTATTAGCATATACCACCTGCAGCTTCTTTACATGCAATCTTAAGGGCAAAGTTGGCAAAGTTTCTGAAACACCGCACAATATTTGGTGCCAAGACTTCTACTTTTATTGTCGTGGAATCGATACGGTTTGATTTTGACTAATATCGTATGGAAGTTTAAAATTCTGTTATCTTGACATCAACACTACTCCGTAGATTTCAGAAGTGACGCTAGGAAAGAAAGAGTGGGGGTTAATTTACCTGCCACTGTGGCGACTGAGGAGAAAATAATCAGGTCTTGGAAGAACTAATCAGAAGAAGATATCACGCTTTATTTTAAGTTTGTCATTTTTATTTTATTGCTCCGTCCTCACTTGTTTGCAGACACAATGACATCACCGAGCCCGCTGTCCAAGGCCAACATCAGCTTCTCTCTGGCTCTGTTTAAGACGCTGAGCGATAACGACAAGACGGCGAATATCTTCTACTCTCCTTTCAGCATCTCGTCAGCTCTGGCCATGGTGATGCTGGGGGCCAGAGCCAACACGGCTGCACAGATGTCAGAGGTACAGAACACACACACACACACACACACACACACACACACACACAAACATGGCTTTTGCGGACACTGATGCAGGTGGCTGTCTCGCGAGGTCAATAATGTTTCATACTTGGATACTTTTTAATAAGACAAGCCACACCCTGTGTATAGTCAGGCCGCTGTGAGTGTTTGGGCGAGGCCGAGCATCATCTTTAACCAACCGTGTTTCTGGGGAAAGAATCCCAGTCATGAGAAATGTATTTATTTGTTAGGGACAGTGCATATTAATGAACAGCTGTTTCAATTACAGCTGTAAAAATGCCAGATTATAGCAGAAGTGCTAGTTTCCATCTGTAGTGCTATGAATGAAGACGTTGTGTAAATAATAGATTCACAGGAAGAGTTTACAACAGACTGTTCAAAGCAAGGTGACAGGCATGAGTGATGAAGTGACTCCCAGCAGGTACAGACAAATTCTTATTGCAAAAGATTTACTCTTCATTGTTACAACACTTGATCAAACTACTGTTTCTCCTTGTTCTCCAGACCACCAGGAGAGAACTGCATTAATCTGCATTTTCCTTTCATGCTCAACAAATAAGAAATATTTACAAGACATTCTTAACTTGGATACTGTAATGCTTCTTTTTAAAGGACCAACATGTAAGATGTGAAGTTGAGATGATAAAGTAACCTTACTATATCATCAGACATTAAGCAAACATGCTGTTGAAGTGCTCTCTCTGATTTATCTCTTCAAAGCTGCAGTTTGAATCGACAATGATGTGAAACTGAGCTGAGGAACAATTCATATTCTGACATGAAAACACATCAAGAAAAAAACACACAGTTTTACAAAACACTTCTCAAAGATAACCATGAAACTAACAATATGGTGGAGGAATGATGGGTGGAGGGATGATTGGTGGAGGGATGATTGGTGGCGGAGTCATGTGTGGAGGGATGATTGGTTGAGGGATGATGGGTGGAGGGATGATGAAGGAGGGATGATGGGTGGAGGAGTCATGGGTGGAGGGATGATTGGTTGAGTGATGATTGGTAGAGGGATGATTGGTGGAGGGATGATTGGTAGAGGGAGGTTTGGTGGAGGGATGATTGGTAGAGGGATGATGGGTGGAGGGATGATTGGTAGAGGAATGATGAGGGGAGGGATGATTGGTGGAAGTATCATGGGTGGAGGGATGATGGGTGGAGGAGTCATGGGTGGAGGAGTCATGGGTGGAGGGATGATGGGTTGAGGGAGGATTGGTGGAGGGATGATGGGTGGAGGGATTATTGGTGGAGGGATGATTGGTAGAGGGATGTTTGGTAGAGGAATGATGGGTGGAGGGATGACCTGTGGAAGGATGATTGGTGGAGGGATGACTAGTGGAGGGAGGATTGGTTGAGGGATGATTAGTGGAGGGATTTTTGATGGAGGAGGGAGGATTGGTAGAGTAATGATTGGTGGGGAAATGATTGGTAGAGGGATGATTGGTGGAGGGATGCTTGATGGAGGAATTATTGATGGAGGGATGACTGTTGGAGGGATGATTGGTGGAGGGATGACTGGTGGAGTAATGATGGCTGGAGGGAGGGTTGGTGGAGGGATGATTGGTGGAGGGAGGATTGTGCAGGGAGGGTTGGTGGAGGGATGATTGGTAGAGGGATATTTGGTGGAGGGATGATTGGTTGAGGGATGATTGGTGGAGGGATGATTAGTGGTGGGAGGATTGGTGGAGAAATGATGGGTGGAGGAATGACTGGTGGAGTTATGATGGGTGGAGGGAGGATTGAAGAAGGGATGATTGGTGGAGGGATGATGGGTGGAGGGATGATTGATGGAGGGATGATTGGTGGAGGGATGATGGGTGGAGGGATAAACAGTGGTTCCTCTTCTTCTTGTTCCTTTTAAACTCCTAAGTGGAGCATAGGGCAGCAACCACACCCTTCCAACGGATTCTGTTTTGAGCATTTTTTTTCATCTGGGCCCATGTTTGTCCAGTTTTCTTGGCTTCACTTTCAACTGATCTTCTCCAAGTCTGTCTTGGCCTCCCCACTTTCCTCTTCCCCTGTGGATTCCAGTCCAGTGCCTGCCTTGTGATGTTGTTTGTTGTTTTTCGTAAAGTGTGTCCAATCCACCCCCACTTTCTCTTCATCACATCCTGGCTGATAGGCTTCTGGTCTGTTCTCTCCCACAGATTGTTGTTTGTTATCCTGTCAGGCCATCTGATGTTCAGGATGTGTCTTAGACACCTGTTGGTGAAGGTCTGAAGTTTGTTGGTGGTGGTGTTGGTCACTCTCCATGTCTCGGATCCATATAGGAGGACTGCTTTGACGTTGGTATTGAATATCCTGATCTTGCTATGGAGGGACAAAGCCTTTGAGTTCCAGATGGGTCGCAGTGTGTTAAAGGCATGTCTTGCCTTGTTTATTCGGCTCTTGATGTCCTGATCTGATCCGCCATCTTTGCTGACTATACTTCCCAGATATGTGAAATGGTCAGTTTCTTTGATGTTCTCTCCCTGGAGGTGGATCGGAGATTCCTGCTTATTGTTAATTTGCATGTTTTCTGTCTTTGTATTGTTTATCTTCAGGCCAGTCTTAGCTGCTTCTTCACAGAGTCGTGTTAGTTTTGACTGTATGTGTTGGTGTTGATGGGACAAGAGGCTGATGTCATCTGCAAAATCGAGGTCCTCGAAATGTTTTGTGAGGGTCCAATGAATACCCGTTTTGTTGGTCATGGTTGTTTTTCTCATGATCCAATCGATGACCATTAAAAAGATTGTTGGAGACAACATACATCCCTGTCTCACCCCTTTTACCTAAAAGGGGTTGGTTAACTTCCCGTTGTGGATGACTTGGCAGGTGGAGTCCTTGTACAGAAGTTGGATGATGTTAATCAGTTTCTGTGGAATCCCATAGTGGCGCATCAGCTTCCAGATGGTCTCTCTGTCCACACTGTCGAAGGCCTTCTCAAAGTCCACAAATGTTACATAGAGTGAGGACTGCCATTCGAACGACTGCTTGATGATGATACGCAGGTTGGCGATGTGATTTGTGCAGGACCTGTCCTGGCGGAATCCTGCTTGCTCAGGCCTTAGCCTCTTGTCAAGGGCTTATTTCAGTCTCTCCAGGATGACTCTGGTCAAGACCTTACTGGGGACAGATAGGAGCATTATTCCTCGCCAATTTCCACATTGTGATAGGTCACCTTTTTTGGGGAGTTTAACCATGTGGCCTCTCTTCCAGTCCTCCGGGACTTCCTCCTTCTCCCAGATCTTTTTTAGGAGGGGCTGAAGCATTTCTGCTGATGATGTTGGATTTGCCTTGAGCGCCTCAGGAGGGATGCCGTCTGGACCTCCAGCCTTGCCGTTCTTCATTGTTTTGATGGCCTTGGTGATTTCAGCTTTGGTTGGTGGGCAGGTGTTCACGTTAAGCTGTTTGGTTTCTGGTGAGGGATGAATGGTGGAGGGATGATTGGTGGGGATGTATCTCAGAGTTTTGTAAGCATTTAAAATAAACCTACAAGTGCAACTCAAAATATTTGTGTTCCTTTTGGTCATTTAGACCCAAAAAATAGTGCCCAACTTTAAAAACCCTGGAATACCTGTTTATTGAGGAAGATTTCCACCAGGCTAATCCAGTAAACTGTTTATTAAACAGTGGTTCCTCACTCTTTGTATTTATGTAACAGCTCTCTTCTTTCTCTGCAGTGTCTGAAAACTCAGGAGTGTCATGAAGAAGTCCACGCCAGCTTCGCCCAGCTGCTGAGCGAGCTCAACAAGGCGGACGCTCCGTATGCCCTCAGTGTGGCCAACAGGTTGTACGGGGAGCAGTCCTACCAGTTTGTTGAGGTGTGTGTGTGTACCAGCGTGTGAATAAGTAGAGCAGGTTTACATACTGGTAATCTGGAGTGAATCAGGGCTCAGGAGTGATGGATGACGGGTGGACAGACTGTGGAAATATGTTTCTGTCTATGACGGCCATGGATTCCAGTAACAAAAGTCAAAGAAGTGATTCTGTGTGGATAAGGATAAGTAATGTGTTGGGTTGTTTGTGCTAACAGGACTTCTTAGGCAGCACAAAGAAGCACTACGAAGCAGAGCTTGAGTCTGTGGACTTCATCAGCGGTTTTGAGGCTGCAAGAGTCAACATCAACAGCTGGGTGGAGAGCAAGACACAAGGTAGATCCTCCACATGAATACACACTGATTAGTTTGTGTGTTGACCTGCATTAGTCTTTTATCAAATGCAATCAAAATAAAGAGCTGGAAAAGCTTCAAATGAGGCAGGGCACGTTTATTCATAGAGCAACTCAAGGTGCATTTAAACACAGCGTTAAAAACATCATCCAATCCAACTTTATTTATAGAGCACATTTCAAAACCACAGAGTTGACCAAAGTGCTTTACAAGAAAATAGAAAGCTTAAAAGAGAGAAAAGGAAAAATAACAATAGACAGAGCAAAAAAAACAACAACAACTCTTATACTGGGTCTAAGAACGCCAAAGCATACAGATAGGCTTTTAGGCGTGATTTAAACTCGGGCAACGTGGGTGCCAGCCTTACCTGGGGGGGCAACTGGTTCCACAGTTTTGGGGCTACAACTGTGAAGGCCCGGTCTCCCCTATTTTTCAGCCTAGCCTTAGACACTTAACCACAAGATGCTCCAGCACACCTGCTGCGTCAGCCGTCAGAGGTGTATGAATGGATGAGTTAATACTGAGGGACTCTTTACTCAGCAGCCTCTACCATCAGTGAGTGAATGTGTATGAATGGATGAGTTAATACTGAGGGACTCTTTACTCAGCAGCCTCTACCATCAGTGTGTGAATGTGGAGGTGTGACCTGTGGTGTAAAAGAGCCTTGATTAGTCAGAAGACTGAAAAGGAAATATACAAGCTGGAGTCCATTTACCATCTTAACTTTATCCAAAAGCTAATCGTAACGCTCTTGGAGTAACAGCCTGTCGACTCTTCAGACGTGCGTTCTGTTGTGTAACATTGCCTCACAGCTCTGTCTGCTTCTCAGGTAAAATTAAGGACGTGCTGGCTCAGGGTGTGGTCGACAGCCTGACCCGGCTGGTTCTCGTCAACGCCATCTACTTCAAGGGAAACTGGGAAGAAAAGTTTCTGGAGATGTCCACGCAGGACGCTAAGTTCAGACTCAACAAGGTAACACTGATCACATGGTCCAACACTAAAGTCAGAAAAATACAGCGACTATTAGACGACACTGCAACAAAAAAATGTGACTCGTCGATTTTTGTTTGTTTGTTTATTTCAGAATGAAACCAAGACAGTGAAGATGATGCACCAGAAAACAGAGTTTCCTTTGACCTACATCCCTGAAGGCAGCTGTCAGGTAAACGATTCAGATCAGTAATCAATTCATACAGCATGCCAATCAAAACGTCTGTGAACTGATCAGGCAACAGGTTCACCAATGATTTATCATCATCACTAACGAGGTGAAAAGCAGATTTTTGTTGTGATTCAGACGGTTTTGTTTTGTGAAAGGAAGCATGCAGGATATTTTGTTAATGTGTAAAACAGTTTGCACATTAATATATATTTGCTTTAATGTTGGGCTGCACAGGAGCCTCTCTGTGTGGAGTTTGCATGTTCTCCCCGTGCATGCGTGGGTTCTCTCCGGGTACTCCGGCTTCCTCCCACAGTCCAAAGACATGCTCGTTAGGTTAACTGGTGACTCTAAATTGTCCGTAGGTGTGAATGTGAGTGTGGCTGGTTGTCTGTCTCTATGTGACAGCCCTGTGATTGGCTGGTGACCAGTCCAATGACAGCTGGGATTGGCTGCAGCAACCTAGCGACCCTGGATGAGAAAAGCGTTATAGATCATTGATGGATGGATGCTTTGATGTTTGAAACCCTCTATCCAACAGATCCTGGAGCTGCCTTATAAAGGAAAGGAGCTCAGCATGCTCATCTTCCTGCCCACTGAGATCGAGGATGGTACAACAGGTCTGGAGAAGGTAGGACCCAAACACAGCTGAGCACATTAAGAAACCCACGAGAACGCAGACAAACTGATCATTGGTTTTTGTTTCCACGTCCAGCTGGAGAAGGAGCTGACCTACGAGAACTTTGTGGAGTGGACTCGTCCGGATAAGATTCGCGTGGTGGAGGTGAATGTGGGGCTGCCTCGGTTCAAGATGGAGGAGAAGTACGACCTGAAGAACGTCCTGATGAGCATGGGGATGGTGGACGCCTTCGACATGGGCATGAGCGACTTCTCAGGTACAGCATACATTTTTAAATAAAGAATATTTGCAGATTCACTGTGCATGAAAAATCAACGTGCTCCCTCTCCTCTGTGACAGGCATGTCTCCTGCAAACGACCTGGTCCTTTCCAAGGTCGTGCACAAGGCGTTTGTGGAAGTGAATGAGGAGGGGACAGAGGCGGCTGCAGCCACCGCTTGTGTCGTTAAGAAATGTTGTTACATTACATGTGCACTCTTCATCGCTGACCATCCCTTCCTCTTCTTCATCAGACACAACCCCTCCATGAACATCCTCTTCGCTGGAAGATACTGCTCCCCAGAGTGAACGCTGCAGTTTTTGATTTCTCAACAAAAACATCTGCTGCTGCGACAGTTTATTCTGTATCACAAGAGTAATGTTGAGAATCTCTCCAGAGTTTACAGATGGTCACTCTGAGCTCCCGTCCTTTTTTTGAAACACAAGATTTACAAGTTCAAACCGTGGTGTTGGATTTCTTTACTTGTCTGCATCACTTGTGCCTTAATGAACACCATTGCACTCTTTTGCACCTAATCTCCTTTTAAAGATCTGGTTTACTATTAATCTGTATGTATGTTTGGCCCTTTTTGCTGCACCGTCAGTCACTCGCCCAATCAGTTTCATGCTATAAAGTATAAGGCACCTCTTTGTACAGTCAAAGACCGCTACATAAGGAAGCATGAGCTGCTACTGTACAAAGTAAAATGAAATAAAAAATAAAAAAGCTGCTACTGAAAGCTGCCGTACTGTTGCTGTATGTGCTGCTGTGATAAAAACGTCATGTAAATTATACTCCGCTACATCAGCTCGTCTGTAAACATATTCTCTTCCTCAGGTCGGTTTCACCCGGTCGTCATGACTACGGTTGTTTTCATCGGGGATGGGGGGGGTGGGGGGAGAGTAGCAGAGAAAATCACTCCCATGATTCCCCACCAGCCTCGAAGTCATCTTTTATTATTGTTTTGATTGAGAGCCCCCTGGTGGTGGAATCTACACACTGTATGTTTAAATATTTTGAGAAGTATTACTCGGGAAACATGTCAATCAATCTTTCTTTGTTTAGCACCAATTCATACCAAGTGTTATCTCAAGACACTTTACATGGGATTTTTACATGGGATGTAAATGAAAGAACAACCACAGGAAGTGACCACTATCCCATAATAACCGAAGTTTGTTTGAGACTAGAAGGATGTGATAATGGAGGTTTACAGAAATGAGAGTTCAGTAGAGCAGATTGGGGAAAATGTAGATGTATTAGTGATCAAGAAATGGAAAAAGTTGATACTGAATATGTTGATAAATGAAATGTTTGTGTTTGTAGAGCTTTTCTCGAGGCAGCAAAGCAGTCTGTTCAAGAGAAGGGTCAGTACAGGAAACAGATCGTACCATGGTGGACAAAGGAGTGTGCTGAAGCAGCTCAGTCTCTAAATAAAGCTTTTAAACCGGTAAAGAAGAATCGTACTTTCCAGAATTTCATTACATATAAGAAGTTGCAAGCAGCTGTAAGGAGAACTGTTAAAATGCAAAGAAGGCTTTTTGGAGTAAATGCTGTAACTCAGTAGGAAGGGAGACAAGAATGGATAAAGTCTGGAGAAGATGAAAAGACTGAATGGGGTTAAAAGAGAGTATGGATATCCAGTCTTAAGTGATGGTGAACAAACAGCAATAAGAGACGAGGAGAAAGCAGATATGTGGTAACAACATTTGTTCAGATACATAGTTCAGATAATATTAGTGAAGAGGGGAAGAGAGGGAGGGAAATGAGCAGAGCATGAAGAGATATTACAACATGAGGAAGAAATCAATGAGATATTAAAGAGGCCATTTACAAAAACAGAACTCAAACCGCTCTCTAAGAAAACCAAAATGTCAGCACCAGGCGAGGATCAGATGTGTTACATCATGAAACACTATCTCAGTGAAGCATGGAAGGACAATTGAATTGAATCACAAAGTTTGGGTGGAAAGTTTCCTCAAAGTTGGAAGGAGGCGGTTGTAGTTCAATACCCAAGCCAGGAAAAGATTGTGCACATCCAGGTCATTATAGAGCGATTGATTTAACGTCCAACATCTGCAGAATAATGGAGAAAAGGATCAATGATAGGTTCACATATTATAAAATAAAGGATGTCTAAAGAGCAGAGTGGTTTCAGGAGAGGATGAAATAGCATGGATCCAGCTTGATGTTTGGAACAGGACGTCAGGAAGGCCCAGATAAACAGGGAAAGCATCGTGGCAGTATTTATAGAGAAGGCGTATGATGTGATGTGGAGAGAAGGATTATTCATCACACTTTATACATCAGGACTCAAGGGTTTATAGATGGATCAAGAACTTTTGATTAGAAAGAACAACACAGGTAAGAAGAGGAAAGAACTCCTCAGGAACACCGCATGGCAGCATAATAAGCCCTTTACTATGATGATCAATGATGTGGTTAAAGAAATACAGAGTCACGAATGAGAAAACTGAGAGGAGGACCCAAGTGCAGAACGAAAAGAAAACTATTTATGTAAATCCAAAGGCAAAAAAAAAACATTCATCAAAAGTCCAATGAAAAAACAAGGCTTCCTTTATAAAAGCAAAAAACAGGGAGCCACGAGGAAGCACGGAAAACATCTGACATGAGCGGACATACGACAATGAACTGACACAGAGGGGAAGAAACACAGAGACTAAATAGACACGGGTAGTCAGACACAGGTGAGACCAACAAGACACAGGTGAGGACAATCAGGACTGAGGAAAACACAGAGAGGCAGCAATGAACACAAGACCAGAAACACTGAAGACACAGAACTCAAGACTGTAACAAGACACACTAGAACATGACATGAGAAAATAAAACTGGAACACTAAAGACTGAACTAAGAAACATTAACAAACAGGGAAACAAGCAACAGGGAAGAAGAGAACTAAAACAAGATAAGAAATCTAAACTCCAAAATACAAAACTGAACAAGACTAAATCATGACATAGAGAATGGAATGGGGGTTTCACTTTTTGCAGACGATGGGGCGATGTGGACGAGGGGAAGAAATGTGGAGTTCATTGTAAAGAGACTGCAGGGGGCTATTAGGAAGTAGAGGAGTGGTCCTATAAACGGGGTTTTGGGTTTTCAGTAGAGAAAACAAAAACAATGTTTTCACAAAGAAAAGACTTTGGAGCGATGTCAAATGAAAACTGTATAATCAAGAAGTGGGAAGAGTAAGAGACTTGAAGCTTTTAGGGTTATGGTTTGATGAAAGAAATACACGGGCTGTATGTTCAGAACATTGTGGATAAATGTAAAAACAAATTAAATGTTATGAGGTGTTTAGTCTGAAGTGAGGGGGGGGCATAAATACAGGATTAATCAGATCAGGATTAGATTATGGTTGTATTGTATGTAGATCAGCAGCAAGCACAACTCTAAAAAAATTAGATGCTATCCAATATCAGGCATTCAGATTGTGTACAGGTGCTTTTAAAACAACAGCAGCATTACAGCTGGAGATGAGAGAGACACGCCTTTAGAAATGAGGTTCGTTTACAGCAGGGCCAGAGTCCAGATCATCCAACAGGGAACTTTCAAACCTTGTTGGGAGAAGGAGAAGAAGGAAACAAGCAGCTTTGGATAGACAGAGACACAGAAAGCAGCTGAACTTAAAGTTGATCGATGGAACATTAGTCGCACAGTCCCATGACCAGAACTACAACCCTGCATACTGCCTGGTGCCACAGTAGATCTCACATTACTGCAAAAGAAGAACAGGGACTCTCACATCATACAGAGTTATATTGATGGCTACCACAGTTATGTTCACATCTATACACATGCTTCATAAGTTTCCTTTATTGTTCCAGAGCTTCAGGTCAAAGTTGTGAAAAGAATCAGTGAGGGGTCATCAGCAGGGGAAACGATGGCACTATTATTATCAGTACAGTGGATAGAGGATACAAGGCCATTAAGATCAGTCGTTCAGATTCAAGTTCATCACTCAGCAGTTTACAATCATTCAGACAGCAGAGCAGACATCTTAATAGAAATCAAACAAACACTCTAAATAATGCAGATGATGGGCCCTACAGTAATGTGTTATGGGTACCTGCACATGTAGGCATACAAGGAAATGAATTAGCAGACAAGATGGCAAAGGATGCTTCAACAAATACTCAAGTAGATTTAATAGTTAACATCAGTAGAACAGAGGTGAAGAGCATTATTAAACAGAGACTGAAGGAAAGGTGGCAAAAGAAGTGGGAGGAAGGAAGGAAAGGACGATGGTTTTATAGAATCTAAAGGAAGGTTAGTGAAATGAGAAGTGCAGGAACAAAGAGGAGAAATGAAAGAATGATATCTAGACTAGGATTTGGACACACTGGATTAAATAATGCAGTGTTTAAAATAGGAAAACATAAGACAAGGAAGATGTGATTACTGTGGACAAGAGGAGAAAGTGGTATGTCAGGAATAAGTTTTAAAAGAAGACAGATGGTGGAAACATTTCAAGAAATTAAAGTACAATTGGATGTAAGAGATATCTTACAAAAGAACACAGAAAATGAAGGATACAGGATTTGATTTGCTTTTCTTACACAAACTAAGCCGATTGAGAAATATAAAAACACACTCATACCAGTATGTGGCGGAAATGCACCAATTCGTTGTTTGCCAACCGCCATAAAAAACCTTAAAGAAGAAGAAGGAGAAGAAAGGCTTATTGTCCCCGTCCGGCTCCCGTAGGAAGAAATATGAGAATGCGGAAGTAGTTCTGACAGGTCTTCAGGGTGTGTCGGTTTGTAAATAATAAAACTGATGCTTCACACAGAAATCTTCCTGTGAAGGAAATAATCCTGAACTCTCTCGGACCTCAAGAGAAACCCTCCGACGGTAAGTTTGATTCTCTCCGTGACGGTGAAGTTTCATTATTCAGCCTGTCAGACTGAACACCTTTATTTACCTTTATCAGATTTACCTGACTGGTCCAACAGGTCGGACACTGTGGGGCTAAAGGTGAAGAGTCATTGTGTTCAGCCTCTAAACAGGTTGACATGACTTCTTAGTTTTACCGACAGGCTCATTTAAAGTGACAATATGTGAACACATTATTTATATTATTGATATTTTTAATGTGAGCCGAACTGAAGACAGAGTCTCACCTGTTTAGGTTTTATTTAAGTATATAATAGAGAAGTTTTTATTTCTGTGAGGCAGAGGTTTAAATGTTAAATTAACTAAATGTTCAGAGGAGTTTGGCAAAAGAAAGATCAGATTATCAGGGAATAAACTTTGAACAAGAAAATCTGACTGCACAGATAAATAACAGCAGGAAAAGTATTTTAAAATCTTAACACATGAGCTGCATTTTACTTTCATACTTTCTTATGTTAGATTCCTTGTTCATATATTTTTATTAGCTTGTAAGACCTGCAGCTTCTTTAAAGGAAATCTTAACAACCTCTTTATTACTTAGTTATTACTGACGGGCTGAGCAGGCTCTGTTAGGTTAAGGTGTTTTCATGTAAACCAAACTGAAGACTAAGTCTCACCTGTCTACAAATGATCCAAATAACACTTCTCTCCGCTGTTTTTATTTAGAGGGAATACATTTATGTGTGAATTAAGTCTTTTTTGGGTGGAGTTTGGCACGAGGATCCTCAGATGGATTTAGCATCTGTCAGGGTAAATGTTTCTTTTACCGTGGATGAATTATCTTTGTTATGTTTAAAACAGTTTTTTCTTTAAGTTAGGAATAATCAGATATCAAGGCTAGATTAATAAAATAGTTAACCGACAGTCTGTGTAACTAATGTGACTCTATGATCAAACTGTAAATTGTACTAAAAGCTAAATAATGTGGCACATAATTATATTTTCACGTAGTGTTGTAGCTCTCGAGATCGGTCTTGTCTAGAGACCACTTTTTGAAGGTCTCGACTCGTCTCAGAATCTAAAACATGTTTACTGGGTTTTGTCTCGGTCTCAGACTGGGCGGACCCCGGATTGTAATTCAAGACCGGTCAAGACCACCACTGAGAGGCTATTTTTCAAGGTCATCATTGTGATTAGAAGGAAAAGAACTAATAACTTCAATTCATTTGTAATGGACAGAAAACAATCAGGCCTTGGAAGAACTAATCAGAAGAAGATATCACGCTTTATTTTAAGTTTGTCATTTTTATTTTATTGCTCCGTCCTCACTTGTTTGCAGACACAATGACATCACCGAGCCCGCTGTCCAAGGCCAACACCAGCTTCTCTCTGGCTCTGTTTAAGACGCTGAGCGATAACGACAAGACGGCGAATATCTTCTACTCTCCTTTTAGCATCTCGTCAGCTCTGGCCATGGTGATGCTGGGGGCCAGAGCCAACACGGCTGCACAGATGTCAGAGGTACAGAACACACACACACACACACACACACACACACACACACACACACACACACACACACACACACACACACACACACACACACACACACACACACACAGCTTCCATGAACACTGATGCAGGTGGCTGTCCTTCAAGTTTGTCAAAATGTTTAATACTTGGATACTTTTCAATACCACGTGTTTAACAACGATGCACTCTGAGTATCAAAAAGTGCAGAAGGTGTAACAAATTTCAGATCATCAGCTACACGCCTTATTGTGAATAACCCTTATCCTTAAAAACAAAACAACGGATGAGTCATCAAAACATTCACCCCCCGTACAGTGTGTGCCGATCGAGACATGAACTAATCAGACCTATTTGGTTTTTTGAACCAGGCTGTAAACATGTTAATGTCTGCTGTAAAAACAGGCTTTTTAGAATGGGTGTGTATGTGACTTCCTGTGCTTCTGCAGCCAGCCTCTAGTGGACACTCGAGGAACTGCAGGATTTTGCTCGCCATCGGCTTCATTTTTCAACAACGGAGGTTGCTTCTTGCTTTGAACAAACTTCACACAGACTGTGGTTTGTTCGACTGACGAGGCCGAGCCGATTTAGAGAACAAACTCTTCATCAATACTGTCCGCCATGTTGTTGTGTGTGTCTTTGTAGGAAGTAAACAAGGGGGGAGGATGTAAACTATGGGAGCCCAAGGGAAGCGGGCAGAGGAAGTTAAAGAGATATAATAACAACGAGCAATTTGTTGCTCACCCCACCTTCACACTAATGCGAACAGAGTCTCGTAAAATGAACAGAGAGTTCATCCACTCCTCTCTGTGATAAAGTGAACAATCAGAGCGGTGGGTGAGGAATGAAGGGTAGAGGCCTCACTCTGCATGAATCACCACTTTTTCCTCTCAGCGTCAGCAACAAAGACAAAGATCTGTTCAGACTCTGACTCCGTTTTATGGGGGGGGGCTGCTCTGTGTTGTGTTTCCATAGCAACATGACACATAACATGGAAGTGTTAAGGCAATAAAGATGTACAGAAGGTAATGTGTACACCTTATCAGTTCACATTATGGAGCAGCAGACGCGTCCACCTGTCTGTCATGCAGTCATGTTAAATACAAAAACATTTAAAAATGCTTCAACTCTCGGTTAATTAATTCAATAATGACTTTGTAGTCAGAGCTTAAACATCTTCTAAGCAGCAACGTAAACACAGCAGAGGTCGAAGTCAGAGTGTAAAGGAGCCGCTGCTCCGTCACATCGAAAGGAGCCAGCTCAGGTGGTTCAGGATTAGGATCCTCCTGGACGCCTCACTTTGGAGGTTTTCCGGGCACATCCAACTGGGAGGAGCCTGAAGTCTAACCTTGCAATCCTCCAGGTGGAGCTGGAAACTGTGCTGGGGAGAGGGAAGTCTGGGTTGACTTACTTCTGCTGCTGACACTTCTTGAAAATGTTAAATCTCTACAGAGAAACATAACACCTTTCAGAAACGTTCATGTTAGTAGTTAAAGTAGATATGATCAGTGGAGATAGAAAATGTAAATAAATGACTTTATTCTGTATTTAACAACCCAAACTGTAGGTGGGGAGGGCTTGCTTCTATGGACCCCACCCTCTGTTTGTCCCCATCCTTCTTCCTGCATCTCCCTCTATCCCATTTTTCAAACCTTGCGCAGTTTCGGACCAAGGTGAAGCAAGAGTTCGGACCAGGGTGAAGCTTTAGCTTAGCATTATCAATGATGCTACTGTAGCAGCACAGGGGAAGAAACTCTTCTGGTGCCGTGAGGTTTTGCAGCCTCTTACCAGAGAGGAGGGTCTCAAACAGTCCGTGTCCGGGGTGGGAGGGGTCGGACACATTTTTATTTTATGTGTTCCAGTCAAATAAAAGATTTGTGATTGTTAAATATCTCCTCTGTTGTAAGAAAACTGTTTTAGTTTTGCTTCTGTCTGTGTTTCTCTGTTACTCCACATTTATAGGACAAGAATCAGTCTAGGATTTTAAATTTAGAGAGCAGAGTGTTCACTCTGCAGAGGGGGTTTGAATGTAGGTGGAAGTGAGCTGGTTGTAAAAGCAGAACTTTAGTGACGTTTTTTTTAAGGGATTGCTAAAGAGAAGCCACACCCTGTGTATAGTCAGGCCGCTGTGAGTGTTTGGGCGAGGCAGAGCTTCAACTCAAACCCACCGCGTTTCTGAGGAAAGAATCCCATGCATGACAAATGAAGACGTGTAAATAACGGCAAGAGAACTGGTTCAGATAGAAGTGATTGTACCCGACCTAAAAAGCCTCTGCATGTTTCTAATAAGCTCCACGAGCAGAAACGTGCTCAAACTAGGATCAATATTGGAGATGCTTTTGAAAAATGGAGAGAGGTTAGAACACAGAAAGGTTTACAGACCGATGCAGAGCTGGATAAACACTGAAGCTTCAGTGTCCACCACATGGTAACCTGCGTGAGCATCCACTCTAGAGAGGAGGGGGGGGAGACAGCTCTCTGTAATGTTTAGAATTTGGACTGCAGTACCCATTTTAAACACTAGGTGTCCTTTAAAGGTACAGTATGTAAGATTGCATGCTAATGTTCACATTAAAATATCTAACTTCAATTAAAAATTGCCTAAACCCATGTTATATATATTTTTTAGTTCAGTACTTACATCACCTTAAATATTTCCAAAAGTTATCAAAGCCAGAGAAATACGTAATTTTATAGTTGTAACGGACCGTGTCTTGTAGGCAGCTGCCATGATGAGCCGCCATGACAGACACGAAATGTTGATCGCTACTGAAAGCTGCCGTTCTGTCGCTGTATGTGCTGCTGTGATAAAAACTTCATGTAAATTATATTTGGATACATCGTCAGTACACATATTGTCTTTCTCAGGTCGGTTTTGCCCGTTCATATTGATTGAGTTCGTTCGTTTTCAGGGGGTATCCCATGAGACCCTGCGAGGAGCGACGTCATCTCTTTTGTTATTGTTTTGATTGAGAGCCCCCTTGCGGCAGATTTTACATACTGTACGTTTAAGTCCAAAAACATCCTAAAATCTTTTTTTTTTCTTAGCAGTATGATGCTTTGCGATTAAGCCTCACACAGGGCACCAATTGTGTTGGGGTTTTAAAGAGCATACACGCGAGCAAACAATTATGTTTTATGAGGTAAATTTAGCTATTAATATTAATAATTATGATTAATTAATTTTTAGTATAAATTAACAATATTAATTAATCCGAACTACTAACAACGGGGCACCACCCTGAAACCAGGGAATAATAACCAAACATACCAATATTATTAATATTTAATAAATATCTCTATTTAAATAAATGGAAAAGGTGAATCCTTACACTAGCCCTCACACCCAGCTAAGGTTCAGGTTCAGGTTACTCTATTTTTACTCGTAGGTAGATTTGGTTGCAGTTACCAAAAGCACAAGTTTGATGACATCTTCAGTATAGTGCCCAAAGATTAACAGTGTTTATTGAATTTGGTCGCCTCCTTTATTATCTTGTTCACCAGCAGCAGGGTTATTACCTATTAGCATGAATTGTGTCTTTAGCATCAATTTATGTTCCAGAGAAGGTTAAACTGACGAAATGTCAAAGTGTTGTTTAGAGGGTCAGTAACGCTCTTGGAAATGACTCAGGATTAATCAGGATGTCTGTTTTGTTATCTGTGTGTGCATGTATGACTCAGAGAGTAGGAGAGTGTGAGTGTGTGTGATGGTGCATGTATGAAAAAGAGAAGAGGTGACAGGAACAAACGCTTGCCTAACCTGACATCCACAGGTTAAACATCTGACCTTTCTCCTATAAACTCAGGCTGTGATAAATTCACTCTGAAGGCAGAAATGGGTGTGTTTGCTCTTTAGCACCTTCAGAGAGATAGAGATAGAGAGAGAGAGAGAAATGATGGTGCAGATGTCGATGCAATTATTCTTACCAGTCATTTCCTGCCAAAAAAAACGTCAAATGTTTTGCAGTTTGTAGGGCTGTGTATCTTCACTGTTCTCACAATGTGATTTGATTAAGGGCACATTCACACTCGGCCCAGTTGCCCTGTACTGTGCTGAAGCATGATTGTCTCTGCTCTCCAGTCCCCTACTGGCCTGCACTCACACTGCTCCAGGACCAACCGGGCCTGAGCACTCTTACCTCCTGTACATACATCGTCACGTTATAATACAACACATGCATGGCTTTACGTTATCATGAAGCGTCCTTTAGTTTACAAGAAGCGTGGAGTCAGCACAATGGAGAACAACACAGAGAACACGACGAACACATGTAGCTTATCTTGAGTCATTTTCATCAGATACTGCCCTCTAGCAACACTCCTGGATTTCTCGATTGTGTAAAGTGGTGATCAGTTATAAATCATGTCCGTGCTTATGAACGTGCCTGAGCAACCGTACCATGCCGCAGCCCGCCTTTTCCAAGCGTGCCAGGGCCAATGAAGTATACCGTACTTGAGCGTTGTACAGAGAGCTCACACTAGTCAAATGAACTGGACTTCAAACGTGCTTGGGCACGGTACGGTTGCCTAGTGTTAGTGCCCCCTTGATATCACGTTGCATTCTTACGTTTCTGTATCACTGCACATGGCTACTTTTTCATCAATGAAGCCAAGCAGACATGAGCTGCCCTATTTATTATTTAGAAAGTGCTGTAGAAATCAGTGTTAACATGACAATGCACGGCCGGAATATCTACAAGCAACATCAGTACACTATATTGGATTATGTTCTGTCCCTGGATTGATGCTGAATCATCCACGTTTGCATCCCGATGCATCGTAAAAATGATCACTGCAACAGTCCTAGTACTGTGAGGGTGGTTTTTGAAATATGTTAAAGTAATTCATCCTCATACATCATGATTTAGTGTTGTTTACCCTTCTCTGTGGGTTTTACGTTGAGTCACTTTATATCCAACTTCCAAATCTCAGGGTTGATATTCTATATGAGACCTGCAGACTACGACTCAATCCAAGCATTACTGTTAGGATTTCTTTACCTCCAGAACTTGAACAGAGTCTGACCTTCCGGTGAACGTTGCACCCTCAGGTCCTCTGCTTCACTGAGGCGGAGAAGCCTCGGCCTGCAGCAGAGCAGCAGATGATGCAGATGCAGCAGCAGGTCCAGTCCAGTCTGCCAAAGTTCCTGCTGAAGGTGGAGTGCAGGAGAGATAAACTAACGGAGAGCTGTTTTACTAACTTCCTGAGTGGTGTCATCTGGTGAGGGATCCTTGGAGATGAAGATAAAATAGGTTGTGGAGGGTTTTCATGCTTGTTTTCTTCCTGCTTTGCTCCGATATGAAGCTGTGTTCAGCTGAATTTGGGAGACAACATCAATGCACAGATGCAGACATGGTTTTAGGCTTTTTAATAAAGATTAAGTGTGAATCCAACAGCTCAAACGTCTGTGTTAACACATATTATGAAGGGACAGAGTTCTGGCTTTCCTCTTTGTGGTCTCTCCCTGTTTTATCTCTTCAAAGCAGAAGCTGTAATCGACAATGTGATGAAACCGAACTGTGGAAAGTTTCATGTTCTGACATCACAACAACTCAAGAAAAACACACATTCCTCTGTTTCCTCTTTGCTTTGATAAAACATAACCACATTTAGCAGACGCCCTTCTTGTGACTGATGGTTAACGTCTTGCTGATTTGGATGCACACCAGCTAAAAGTCTTGAATTCTTACTGATAGAGGTTTTACGCCAAAGATAACCATGAAACTAACAACATGGTGGAGGGATGAATGGTGGAGGGATGATTGGTGGAGGGATGATTGGTGGGTATGTATCTCAGAGTTTTGTAAGCATTTAAAATAAACCTACAAGTGCAACTCAAAATATTTGTGTTCCTTTTGGTCATTTAGACCCAAAAAATAGTGCCCAACTTTAAAAACCCTGGAATACCTGTTTATTAAGGAAGATTTCCACCAGGCTAATCCAGTAAACTGTTTATTAAACAGTGGTTCCTCCCTCTTTGTATTTATGTTAAGGCTCTCTTCTTTCTCTGCAGTGTCTGAAAACTCAGGAGTGTCAGGAAGAAGTCCACGCCAGCTTCTCCCAGCTGCTGAGCGAGCTCAACAAGGCGGACGCTCCGTATGCCCTCAATGTGGCCAACAGGCTGTACGGGGAGCAGTCCTACCAGTTTGTTGAGGTGTGTGTGTGTGTGTGTGTACCAGTGTGTGAATAAGTAGAGCAGGTGTGGTTCGTTTACATACCGGTAATCTGGAGTGAATCAGGGCTCAGGAGTGATGGATGACGGGTGGACAGACTGTGGAAATATGTTTCTGTCCATGACGGCCATGGATTCCAGTAACAAAAGTCAAAGAAGTGATTCTGTGTGGATAAGGATAAGTAATGTGTTGGGTTGTTTGTGCTAACAGGACTTCTTAGGCAGCACAAAGAAGCACTACGAAGCAGAGCTGGAGTCTGTGGACTTCATCAGCGGTTTTGAGGCTGCAAGAGTCAACATCAACAGCTGGGTGGAGAGCAAGACACAAGGTAGATCCTCCACATGAATACACACTGATTAGTTTGTGTGTTGACCTGCATTAGTCTTTTATCAAATGCAATCAAAATAAAGAGCTGGAAAAGCTTCAAATGAGGCAGGGCACGTTTATTCATAGAGCAACTCAAGGTGCATTTAAACACAGCGTTAAAAACATGATGAAGCAAAAAATAGACATTAAAATACAAAATATATAAAAATATGATCCCAACAACCAGAGATTTTATTCTCCTTTAAAGTGATCAATGCAGACAAAGACTCTGCTTAGGCCTCCGTCTTCTCCTGAGGATGCCTTCTGACACGCAAAATATTAGAAACACATATATATATTATTTTAAAGATTGATTTATGCCTTTATTTTAGAGATAGGACAGTGAGTGGAGTCAGAACTCGAGGAGGGGGAGAGAGTGGAGAATGGTCTAAGTCGAACCCACGCCGCTGGACTTAAGCCTCTGTACACAGAGCACTACCGGCTAGGTGACACCCCGACACTTTATATTTTATTCTTTAACCCTTTGAATCTTTTATATTTTTGAGCTGAAATGAATTTAAAAAGTTCTCTCGTTGGTGTTGCACGACAGCTGCTGTCTCTCTGCTAAGTTATAGATTCTCCTTTTATCCATTTTTCTTGGCATGAAAGCTCAGTATCAACATTTAAAGTTCTGGTAGAGTAACAACCCAAATTATGACGTATATTTTCTCCACATTCTGCAAGACTCTGTCAGTCCTTCCTTATTTTCTGATACGGCCTCAGTGTTAGAGTCGGTCGTCTCTCAACCGGACCGGGTTGACAAGTCAGGGGTTCAATCTCTAGCTCCTGCAGCTACAGCTCTGATGTGTCCTTGGGCAAGATGCTGAACCACAAGATGCTCCAGCACACCTGCTGCGTCAGCCGTCAGAGGTGTATGAATGGATGAGTTAATACTGATGGACTCTTTACACAGCAGCCTCTACCATCAGTGTGTGAATGTGTATGAATGGATGAGTTAATACTGATGGACTCTTTACTCAGCAGCCTCTACCATCAGTGTGTGAATGTGTATGAATGGATGAGTTAATACTGATGGACTCTTCACTCAGCAGCCTCTACCATCAGTGTGTGAATGTGTATGAATGGATGAGTTAATACTGATGGACTCTTTACTCAGCAGCCTCTACCATCAGTGTGTGAATGTGTATGAATGGATGAGTTAATACTGATGGACTCTTTACTCAGCAGCCTCTACCATCAGTGTGTGAATGTGTATGAATGGATGAGTTAATACTGATGGACTCTTTACTCAGCAGCCTCTACCATCAGTGTGTGAATGTGGAGGTGTGAACTGTGGTGTAAAAGAGCCTTGATTAGTCAGAAGACTAGAAAGGAAATATACAAGCTGGAGTCCATTTACCATCTTAACTTTATCCAAAAGCTAATCGTAACGCTCTTGGAGTAACAGCCTGTCGACTCTTCAGACGTGCGTTCTGTTGTGTAACATTGCCTCACAGCTCTGTCTGCTTCTCAGGTAAAATTAAGGATGTGCTGGCTCAGGGTGTGGTCGACAGCCTGACCCGGCTGGTTCTCGTCAACGCCATCTACTTCAAGGGAAACTGGGACAAAAAGTTTCAGGAGAGCTCCACGCAGGACGCTAAGTTCAGACTCAACAAGGTAACACTGATCACATGGTCCAACACTAATGTCAGAAAAATACAGCGACTATTAGACGACACTGCAACAAAAAAAATGTGACTCATCGATTTTTGTTTGTTTGTTGATTTCAGAATGAAACCAAGACAGTGAAGATGATGCACCAGAAAGCAAAGTTTCCTTTGACCTTCATCCCTGAAGGCAGCTGTCAGGTAAACGATTCAGATCAGTAATCAATTCATACAGCATGCCAATCAAAACGTCTGTGAACTGATCAGGCAACAGGTTCACCAATGATTTATCATCATCACTAACGAGGTGAAAAGCAGATTTTTGTTGTGATTCAGACGGTTTTGTTTGTTGCAAGGAAGCATGCAGGATATTTTGTTAATGTGTAAAACAGTTTGCACATTAATATATATTTGCTTTAATGTTGGGCTGCACAGGAGCCTCTCTGTGTGGAGTTTGCATGTTCTCCCCGTGCATGCGTGGGTTCTCTCCGGGTACTCCAGCTTCCTCCCACAGTCCAAAGACATGCTCTTTAGGTTAACTGGTGACTCTAAATTGTCCGTAGGTGTGAATGTGAGTGTGGCTGGTTGTCTGTCTCTATGTGACAGCCCTGTGATTGGCTGGTGACCAGTCCAGGGTGTAACCTCGCCTCTCGCCCAATGACAGCTGTGATTCTACAATTCTACAATTCTACAATTCACTTAGCAGACGCTTTTATCCAAAGCGACGTACATCAGAGAGTAAGAACAACACAAGCAAGGATCAAGGAAAAATAAAGGAACAATGTCAGTAAGGACGAACGATCAGCTTTGAGTCCGATTGGACACACAGGTGCTGAAAGGCATTGCCCAGAGGCAAGGCACAACATGAACTGCCAGTCTGAGACTCTAATCAGTATATAAACCATCTTATACGTTGTTGTTTTTAAACAAAAAACAAAAACCATCATCATTACCATCATTACATCAATACTATCCAGATCATCATCATTAAGTTAAGTTAGTAGGTATTCCTGAAAGAGCTGGGTCTTTAGCTTTTTCTTAAAGGTACAGAGGGACTCTGCAGATCGAATGGAGTTTGGAAGTTCATTCCACCACTGGGGGGCGACAGAGGAGAAGAGTCTAGTCCTCGTCTTTGGACCCTGTTGTGAAGGTTGGATCAAACGCCTTTCATTGGCAGAGCGTAGTGGACGGGAGGGTTGTTCCAAGTTGGATATTGATCTGTGGCTGCATAGAGGGACTGGCTGGGATGACAAGGAGCTCAGTCTTTGAAAGGTTGAGTTGAAGGTGCCGTTCATTCATCCATTTAGGTAGGCATGACGAGACTCTAGCTGAGACTGTGACATCGTCTGGTGGAAATGACAAGAAGAGCTGGGTATCGTCAGCATAGCAGTGGTATGAAAAGCCATGAGAGCGGATTATCGAACCAAGTGAGCTTGTGTATATGGAGAAGAGGAGGGGACCAAGCACTGACCCTTGAGGTACCCCTGTGGATAAGCTGTGGGCTTTGGACACTTCTCCCTTCCACGACACTCTAAAGGATCGCCCAGAGAGGTAGGACTCAAACCAGCAAAGGGCAGATCCTGAGATGCCAAGCTCAGAGAGCGTGGAAAGGAGGATTTGATGGTTGACTGTGTCAAAGGCAGCAGACAGATCTAAGAGTAGTAGAACTGATGACTGACCTGCCGCCCTGGCCGCCTTTAGCGATTCTGTTACTGAGAGTAGTGCAGTTTCAGTAGAGTGGCCCCGCTTAAAGCCTGACTGATTTGGATCAAACAGATTGTTTTTAGACAGAAACTCCGAGACTTGCTTGAAGACTGTGCGCTCAAGTACTTTTGACAGAAAGGGCAGAAGAGAAACCGGTCTGTAGTTTTCAACCTGGGCTGGGTTCAGTGTGGGTTTTTTGAGCAGAGGGGTGACCCGAGCTTGCTTGAATGCTGTGGGGAACACACCCGTTGACATAGAAGAGTTGATGATATGCTGAAGTGCATCAATAAGCGGAGAGGAGATGGTCTGCAAGAGGCTTGATGGTATCGGGTCCAAAGGACAGGTAGTCGGCCGAGAGTCTAGCACAAGCTTAGAGACTTCTTCCTCAGTCAGAGAGGAGAATGAGTCGAATGAGGCACTTTGGGTCGGTGCTTTTGGGCTGAGTTGGTCAGGCTCAGAAAACTGGTTACTGATGGTTGCAACCTTTTCAGTAAAGTACGAGGCAAACATGTCGGGTGTCAACAGATCGGAGGGTGGAGGAGGAGGAGGTTGAAGCAGTGAGTTAAAAGCAGAAAACATTTTTCTTGTATCTGTGGCATTGCATATCTTGTTCTGATAATATGTTGTCTTGGCCGTTTTTAGGCTGGAGGAGAATGAGACAAGTCTTTGCTTATAGTCATTGAGGTCAATGGATTGTTTTGATTTTCGCCATTTTCTCTCTGCTGCCCTCAGCCCTGCTCTTTGCTCTCTTATGACTTCAGTGAGCCAGGGACTAGGCTGGTTTTTTCGAGCGGGCTTGGACACCAGAGGGCAGAGTTTGTTCAGAGATGAGGCTAGAGTGGAGCAGAGTGTGTCTGTAGCCTCATCTGGAGAGAATGCAGTAAATACCTTGTGGGCAGGCATGGCAGCCAAGACCTCGTTGGACAGCTGGACTGGCTTGAGCGAACGCATATTTTGGTGGTATGACACCATTTGAGGTTGTGCCTGAGGAAGTTCGGGTAAGGATATTGTGAATTGAATAAAGAAGTGGTCTGATAAATGCTGGGGGGTGACAGTCAGGTTTGCTGTCGAGCAGTTCCGGGTCAGAATTAAATCAAGGGTGTTGCCAGCTTTCTGGGTAGGAGGAGTCGGGACCAGTGTGAGGTCGAAAGAAGACAACAAAGCAAGAAAGTCGGTTGCCTGGGCTTTATCTGTGTGTATATTCATGTCTCCCATTACAATAAGTGGTGTTCCATCATCAGGGATTTCTGAGAGTAGCATGTCCAGTTCCACAACAAAATCATTCAGATTACTCCCTGGTGGGCGGTAGATGATAGCAATGTACATCTTAATAGGAGCAGTAACCATGATTGTGTGATATTCAAATGAGGAATGGTTGCTCAGTGGGAGGAGTTTATTGAATTTCCAGGTATTAGAAAGTAGGATACCTGTTCCACCTCCGCGTCCAGCAGAGCGGGGTGTGTGTGAGAACACTGTGTCAACGGAGAGAGCAGCTGGTGTGATTGGCTGCAGCAACCTAGCGACCCTGGATGAGAAAAGCGTTATAGATCATTGATGGATGGATGCTTTGATGTTTGAAACCCTCTATCCAACAGATCCTGGAGCTGCCTTATAAAGGAAAGGAGCTCAGCATGCTCATCTTCCTGCCCACTGAGATCGAGGATGGTACAACAGGTCTGGAGAAGGTAGGACCCAAACACAGCTGAGCACATTAAGAAACCCACGAGAACGCAGACAAACTGATCATTGGTTTTTGTTTCCACGTCCAGCTAGAGAAGGAGCTGACCTACGAGAACTTTGTGGAGTGGACTCGTCCTGACATGATGGACGTGGTGGAGGTGAAGGTGGGGCTGCCTCGGTTCAAGATGGAGGAGAAGTACGACATGAAGAACGTCCTGATGAGCATGGGGATGGTGGACGCCTTCGACATGGGCATGAGCGACTTCTCAGGTACAGCATACATTTTTAAATAAAGAATATTTGCAGATTCACTGTGCATGAAAAATCAACGTGCTCCCTCTCCTCTGTGACAGGCATGTCTCCTGCAAACGACCTGGTCCTTTCCAAGGTCGTGCACAAGGCGTTTGTGGAGGTGAATGAGGAGGGGACAGAGGCGGCTGCAGCCACCTCTGCCATCATGATGATGCGCTGTTTAATGGTTCCTGCAGCCTTCATCGCTGACCACCCCTTCCTCTTCTTCATCCGACACAACCCCTCCATGAGCATCCTCTTCGCTGGAAGATACTGCTCCCCAGAGTGAACGCTGCAGTTTTTGATTTCTCAACAAATACATCTGCAAGATTAATGTTGAGAATCTCTCCAGAGTTTACAGATGGTCACTCCGAGCTCCCGTCCTTTTTTTGCAACTCTAGATTTACAAGTTCAAGCTGTGGTGTTGTATTTCTTTACTTGTCTGCATCACTTGTGCCTTATTGAACACCATTGCACTCTTTGTCTTTTGCACCTAACCTCCTCTAAAAGATCTAGTTTATTATGCCTGTAATTTACGGCCCTTTTTGCTGCAGCCTCAGTCCCTTCCCCCCCACCATTGAAACACTTTTCTTAAACGTTACTGTCTTTAAAAAATGTCTCTCATGAAGTAAAGTAAGGGTGTGCAGGCTTAGCAAAAGAGGAATATTTTACATCAACTGTACTTTAACACCATATGAAGGTTTGAGGATTGTAAACTTTCACTGTTTTTTCTGCATAACATGCAACAGTAGAGCTCCTTTTTTAAATCAACCAAAGAGAATAATGAGATGACATCACACTTCCAAAGTTACAATCAAGCAAAAAAAGTGATTAAATGTGATTGTACCGTTATGCATTTAATGAATGAAGACTATAAAGAACTTATGAACCTGGCATGAAGTCTGTTTAATGATTTTACACGTGAAATAAAAAGTGTGCTTTGCAAACGTTTGGTTCTTGACATTCTTTACATGTTCTCAGGCGTGCTTCAGTCTCCTGTGATATCAGGTATCAGGAGTACTTTGATCATTCAGTCATAAAGAGTTAATACAACACTGGCTGTCTTTGAGAAGTCCTCATCATCATGGTCTTAATTGTTAATGTTTAACATGAACATAGTGTTGTAAAAGGCTCTGATCAGTTTCATGCTATAGAGAAGAAGTCGCCTCTTTGAACAGACTCCTCTTCACTTGCTGCACACGAGATTATCTTTCAATACTTTGAGAAGTATTACTCCATACATGTATTGTCTTTTTTACAAGTTTAATTAAGTAGTTCCCTTAAATGGTTCATCATTTCTCGGATATACACAGTATGTGTTCCATTATATTTTTATACTTCATTAATCCCTGAGGGGAAGTTTGGGTGGACACCGTGTTATTGAGAGAAATGCTACTCATACACACCTGCAAGAACAGGACCTGTGGGCATGCATTCATGGAGAAATGTGGGGCTGCTACATAAGGAGGATAAAAGACTCAGTACTCTGGAAGTGACCTGGCACCTCTCCAGCAACCAGACCAACTTCCATACTTCGATCCTCATCAGGACTTGAGCTGGCGACCTTCCGGTTTTCAACCCAAGTCCCTACAGACTGAGCTACTGCCGCCCCAAATATGTGTAACTTAACCCCAAAGGTAGCTACCTAGAAACACCAGTGTTTCTGAGTAAAATCCTTAAGGTCTCATACAAATTGAAATAACACAGCTACGTATAAAGGTGTCTAAAATAAACACCAGAACCTTTTGCAGTGGCATAGATACAAAGGGTTTAATTTATTTATTTTATATTTCTCTTCCTTCTCTTTTGTTTCATTATTTAATTTTATATTAATCTGGTCCGATTTGTAAAACCGGATCCCCCCTGAGTAACCCTGTACACCAGGGGGCGGTATGCACCTTTAAATGGGGATTGCAATCCGCCAGAAAAAAACGTAGAAGAAGAAGAAAAACGTGCGCTTCCGGAGTACTTCCTTGTTGTCATGTTTGAAGAGTTGTTATTGAAAACTGAACAGCTTACTATCAGAGGATTTAGAGGGTTTAATATCAGATATTTTTTCACGATGAGGACCAGAGAGCAGCGGACAGTTTGGGTGACGTCATTCAGAGTCGTAGTAGTTAGCTGTTAGCATAGTTAGCTCCGGTTGAACCTGCTGGGCTGGTTTTTCTGTTTTAAAGATGGAGAGGTTAATATCTGTGCTGACAGAGAAACACGTCCTCTTCTCGGCTTCCTTCACCATCAGACTGGCTTTAGTTTGTTATGGAGACTACCAGGACCGGACTATGGAGGTCAAATACACTGACATTGATTATCACGTGTTCACTGATGCTGCGAGATTCATCACGGAGGTAAACAACACGTGTGATTTATTCTGTCACGGTTTTTATTAAGCTGTCTGAATATGTCTACAATAGATCATACAGTAAGAAAGGCACAATTTCTGCACAGATTCATTAAAGTGTTTTACAATTTTCAAGGTCCTGTCATTTAATTAAATGTAGGCTAATGTTGTCCTACTAGGGGGGAGATATGTATATCCCGATATTTTGGGGGGATTTTGCCTTTAACTATTAATGATGATAATTTGCATCCCTCAAAAATGTGTTCGTAAAGTCTTGTGTTGCACCAGCTCGCTCTTGTTAATCGTACATTAGATGTTAAAGGAAGAATGTGCGACTTTTTGATCCAGTAGATGTCGCCCTTGAGCTCCATCATGAAACCAAAACAAACTGCTGTTTGGCCACGCCTCCTCCATACTGAAGCCTCTGCTCTCCTCCAGAGACACACCTCCAACCTCTCTCCACTCTCATTCACACGAAGGAGTTATCAATGAGAACGCACCTTAATTAAACACCATTAAGCGCAAGCTGCGGACAATATTGTCCTCGGCTCGAGCTGCAGTCACCTGTGTCCTGCATGAGTGTGTTTGCAGGCTAATGTTAGCGTTCTTTATTTAGCTCGTAGCTAGTGATGGCTGATGGAGGCTTTGTTGAGGCTTCCACACTTGATTCAACAAATGGTTCATGACTCGAGGCTTCAATGACACAGAGCTCGAGAAGGACATCTAGTGGTCAATAAAGTGAAGTGCAGTCGAGACGTGTTATTTATTGGTTCATGGATTGTTTGGGATTTGATTCGCAGTGCACATTCCTGTTTAACTAACCTACATGGTTTTAAGGTCAGTGTTTCTTATTTGGCACGTCTGATTGTCGTAGGCTACAGCTCTACTTAACCTGACATGTTGTGCTATGAATCATATTCTATCCTAAAACAAGTCTAAACAGCCCGTAGTTTAGAAGAAGTTGAATAGTGAGAGTTCAGCCGGCTAAATGTCTCATATGATCTCATTTCTAGTGTTAAATTGAGCTACATGACTCTCAGCCCTGCCGGGAATCGAACTCTTGCTCCATTATTGAAAGTCACTGGTTCTCACGATGCACCACAAGTCCCAATCACATTCCTCCATGGTTGTTTCACCTGTTTGAGAAACTTTAGCTACTACACTCCATGATCCTTCATCAACTCACACCAATGTGCATGTTACAGCGCTTACATCAGCTGTTTTCATTTGCTCCGAGTATCATGGTTTAGTAATGTTAGAGAATCTTTAGTACTGAATGAAACACTGTCAAACCAAATCTCTGTCCACTTAGTCTCTATTTGCTTCGAAAGCTCAGCTCACCCTAAGAGCCGACACAACCAAACCAGTGACAGGGTGTCCATACTGAATGAAGCAGTGAAGTGGTTCATACGTCACTCAAATGCTTCGAGCGTCACTAGTCACGTGATCAAACCACGCCTCAGAACAGTGGTTCGACACATTTGATTCATGAGCTACCGCGCATGTGTCGGAGCCTCGGGTGTCAGAGGACCATCACTACTCATAGCTTCACATTGCACATTAACTGATACAGAATGATCATGATCTAAAAACTCTTACGTGACATCCAAATAATCAGTGAGTATGTTCTTCTTCTTCTCTCTAGTCCTTGACTAAAACAGCTTTTATACACAAGGGGAGGAGCCGGCCGTCCCGTCCACGTAAACACGGCTCTGACAACAACACAGCCAGCGGGACTCGAGCTTCTCACTCATTGTAGACAGTCATGACTCAGAGAGACATTTACACAGGAGAGACTGGATTTATGATATATTGCACATTCTTCCTTCTGCGCTGTATAATTTAAATGTCGGACATTTTTGCTCAGGGTGAGTCTCCGTACAACAGGTCAACCTACAGATACACTCCTCTCCTCGCCTGGCTGCTCACTCCCAACATCTATCTGAGCGAGGTGTTTGGAAAGCTCCTCTTCATCGTCTGTGACGTGCTGTCCGGTGTGCTCATCTACAGAATCCTCCGTCTGAGAGCACTGAGCTCCGAGGTTTGTTTCCGCACAGATTTAATCCGTCTGTTAAATGAACATCTTTGTTTAAAAGTGATAACTGACTATGGTGAATCCTTACTACGTTGTTGTTTGAGGTTTTTTAGAAATGCTCAGAGCAGGTCATTTTAGTTTTTGATGTATTTATGTTCAGACAGCGCGTCATGTTTGTGCTCTCTGGCTCCTCAACCCTCTGCCGATGGGAGTTTCGAGCCGAGGAAACGCTGAGTCCATCCTGGCAGCTCTGGTGCTGGGGACTTTACTCTGCATGGAAGGTATGTTTCCACTCTGTAAAGTTACTTTTAATGTCAGGTACATACTCGGCTGCTCTGCTCACAGTTGAACCTTTTTCTTCTAGCCCGGCATCTAACGTTGGGAGCTGTACTTTATGGTCTGTCCGTCCATATGAAGATCTACCCCATCACATACGCTCTGCCCATCGTACTGATGCTCCGCAAACCAACAGACACGTCAGAGGGGGATGAAAAGGGGTTCACGTGGAAGCTGAGGAGGCTCGTCAAGTTTATTGGAAGCTTCCTGAACAGAGAGCTGTTTCTCTTTGCGAGTGTTTCTGGAGGAGTTTTCTGTTTGCTGACGGGACTCTTCTTTTACATGTGAGGTGAACAGAAATCACTCACAAACACAAAGTGAAACTCTGATCTTTTCTCTGCAAAATGTGAATTATTACAGTAAGAAGAAAGATCCGAGCTTGTTTTATGCATGTAGTTCAGTACCCTAAACAGCAGACATGTCATGATTCTCCCTTCATGACATCACAAAGGGCAGTAACCCCTCCCCCAGGTGGGTGACACTCCCACAGCTAGGTGTTTGTTCTGCCCTCTGAGTCTGCCTTCTCACCATAAACAATAGGGCATGGAGCGAGAAAGCCCGAGCCACCCAAGCCCTTCCAGAGAGGGGCGTGGTCAGACACAGCTCATTTACATTTAAAGCTACAGACACAGAAACAGCCTGTTCTGAGCAGGGCTGAAATAGAGGGGTTTATAGGCATGATCAAATACAGGATCAGAGTGGATTTAGAACAAGACACTTCACACACATGTTTTGAGGAGCTCTGAGACTTATTTACACTGAAGAGGAGGAGAAGATGTGACTCTTTACTTTAAATAACTTTGGATGAAAATGTGACTCCTCTCCTGTCTCGTCAGGTATGGTTGGGAGTTCCTTCATGAGACGTACCTGTATCATCTGACCAGGAGAGACATCAGACACAACTTCTCTCCATATTTCTACATGCTCTACCTCACCGCAGGTATTCTCCTCCATGCAGTCATTTATTTGTTCCTAGTTTGCAGAGAGGACAAAAGAACGAGGACCAGTGATGAAATGCTTGTTTATTAAAGGGATAGTTCACCCGTTGAAACATGAATCTGTATTGACATTGGGTCATATATGTAGTAGAAATCTGAAATACGTTTTGAAGTTGGTGCCTTTTTTACCGAGAAAAGGCAGAAAGGTTTTTTTGGCTCGTGGATGAAAGACAACAACTCCCAGAATGCACAGCACCGCAGGACACTCCCACTGAAGCTACGGTGTATTTACAGTCTGTCTACAACACATACGGCTGTTTTCTCAACTGATTACGAGATTTCTTCCAGAAGGAATTGGCATCTTAGAAACTCCTGGCAGCAAACGGACTCTCTGTCTGCGTCCATAGACAAACAGTGAGAGCACCGACACCACCAGTCCGCCCCAGCTCAAGCCGGCCCGGGCTCCTCGTCCTCACCGCTGCCAACAGGCAGGTCTTGTGCCTCTGCTGCAGCAGGCACAAGACCTGCCTGTCGGCAGGTGCCGCCTCGCGTTCCTCCATCAGCATCAACTGCTCGCTGCTATATTGCGGCTCGTAGAGAGAGCCACGAACATCCGATTCGGACACGAGACCTTCAAAATCCCCTTCATCCATATCAGTTTGAAGTTGAAACTTTTTTCGCCATTCTCGGTTCTTATCAGCTTTCTCCACAGAGCCTGTTAGCATAGCTTCCTAGCAAGATGGCGGACGTTAAGTTTCGATTCTGGCAGTAAGGTCCCGCCCAGTGATCTGTGATAGGTCTGTAGCTTCAGTGGTTGAAAACATGAGGAACTAGCGATGTAGTTTCACCCCCTCTAACCAAAACAGCCTCCAATGATGCAAAATTACGATTTTTGCGTCATCGGAGGCTGTTTTGGCTCCTTTTCAGACAAGAAATAAGGAGCTTTCCCCGTCTCAGGGGAAAATGAGGGCGGGATGCACGACCATTCAAAAATACTACCAGGTTTCTAATGATACAAAGCTTAATGCAAGTGGGTGAAGTATCCCTTTAAATCTGTAATAAAGTGACATTGTGTATTTTTCTTGCATTAAAAGAGAGTAAGTGAGTGCAGTTAAACATGCTTTAACTCTTCTGTCCTCTGTTTTCATTTTGCAGACAGCAGTTGGAGTCCTTTACTTGGCCTGGCGGCGTTTCTTCCTCAGCTCATCCTGCTGTTGGTCGCATCGTGGGCCTTTCACTCCGACCTCTCCTTCTGCTGCTTCCTGCACACCGCCATCTTTGTCTCCTTCAACAAAGTCTGCACTTCTCAGGTACACGAGTCTCAGCGGAGATCGGATGATGTTCGGTCCTTAAGTCAGTGTTTGCTGAAGTTGTGTTCAGGAGAATATGAGAACTATCGGTTTTTTGCTTTCTCCTGCCCCTTATTACTTTAAATGTCTAATCAGTAATCTGTGTAATGACTGAATTGATAAAGTGACCTTACTGTATGATCAGACATTAAAGGGATACTGCACCCGTTGAAACATGAATCTGTATTGACAGTGGGTCATATATGTAGTAGAAATGTGAAATACATTTTGAAGTTGGTGCCTTCTTGACCGAGAAAAGGCAGAAAGTGTCTTTTTGGCTCATGTGGATGAAAGACAACAACTCCCAGAATGCACAGCACCGCAGGCCACTCCCATTGGAGCTACGGTCTCAGGGGAAAATGAGGGCGGGATGCGTGACCATTCAAAAATACTACCAGGTTTCTAATGATACAAAGCTTAATGCAAATGGGTGAAGTATCCCTTTAAGGAAACGTGCTTTGTTGAAGTTCTGGCTTCTCTGACAACAATGCAGCAGCAATCCATCCGATCTGCAGAACCTTTGGGCGGTTTCAAGAAGCGTCTAAAATCTCACCTGTACAGACGAGCCTTCATGTGACCCCCAAAGTCTTTCTCGTGCCGAGTTTGTTTCTGTGTTTTCATGATCTTAACTTTGCCCTGTTTGACATCGTGAGTTATTCTCTCCTTATGTTTGATTTCTTTAATTTGTGAAGCACTTTGTAACTGAGTGATTTAAAGTGCTACATAAAGAAAGTTTGACCTACTTCCTGTAACAGCGATGTTTGTTTCTCCTTCGGTAGTACTTCCTGTGGTACCTGTGTCTGCTCCCTCTGGTCATCCCTCACCTGAGCCTCTCACTCAAACAGGGGGCGGGACTGCTGCTCCTCTGGTTTGCTGGACAGGTAATTCAGTTTATGAAAATATTTAAAACACTTACCTCTGACTTCAGAGTTTCACCTTGTTGACAAATTCAGTAAACATAAAAGATTAAATTACTGCCTTAGTTTGTTAACCAAAACATCGTCTACACTCGAGCAGTGCTTCCCAACCTTTTTACCTCAGAGCCTCTAATTGTACCTAAGATAAGCTTAGCGCCCTCCCTCCAGGACTCGCACATAAAAGGTGCTACATTGCTCTCATAAATGTACATAATGAATTGTTTTCATTGAGAACATCCCAACAGAGTCGGCCTACACGTACTCATCCTTACCAAAAGACCTTTGTATAAACTCTCCAGGATATGTGTTATCATGATTAAAGTTCATATGTGCAGATCTAACCTCAAAGCAGACTAAGTCTTGCATCCCCCCTATGAGGTCCCGGATCCCCAGTTTGGAAACTACAGTAATGGTCTGGAGCACTGCAGTGTTTTGCAACTGGTGGGTCAAGACCCCAAAAGTGCACAAAGTCTATGAAGCGCTTTTCAAACATGTTTGTTTGTTTCGTGTGAGCTCCAAACGGCACGACTCCTCATTGAATAAATCTGAGTGAAAATTTCAGAAATGATGGTCACGACTTCTCATAAGGACGAGGAGGTGTTGGATCAGTTGAGAACCTTTTGGTCTAGAGGGTTAGAACGCTGATAATAAGTCCTGTAAAAGCACATCTATATGAAAACGTACAGAGCTCGCCACTCTGACCTCCTGGGGGAGTTTGTTCCAGAGGACTAAATTAATTATCTTTTCAATGTTTTGTTCTCAAACTGAACCTGATTTAAGGACACTTTTGATATTTTCTCTCTCCTCTCAGAGTATCTGGTTGGGTCCGGCCTACTTCCTGGAGTTTGAAGGATTTAACACGTTCCTGTGGATCTGGATCGCCGGACTCGTCTTCCTGATCATCAACTCGTTCATTCTGATCCAGATCGTAGTCCATTACAAACCAACGCAGACACACAGAGCCAAGGTTGAGTGACTAAAGGTAACGTTGGACTGAAGATGGATGTAAGACAATAAAGTTTGTATTTTGTTAAACCTCAGTCTCTCTCGTTCTTTTTGTATGCCTTTAATGTAGAGACAGGACAGTGGATAAAGTCAGAAATCAGAGACAGAGAGCGAGAGGGAGAGGGGAATGACATGCGAGAAAGGAGCCATGGGTCGGATTTGAACCTGGGCTGCCCTCTTGGAGAGCCACAGCCTCTGTACACGATGCACCCAAGTCTCCCCATTCTTAATTATTGTGACAGGACCAACATGTTGATTTGCAATAGCTGCTTTATTTTTTCTCAATAAGCCTCGTCTTCATAGTTGATTTGATGAGGTGTCACACGTAGAGATCTGTTGCAGTGTGCAGCTTTGAGCAGCAGGTGGCAGCATTCCCCTTCATAAAGCCCAGTTTGAAACATCTGTCCTGGTGTAACCCGTCACAGATTAATCAGTCCACGTCGGACTAACACTCTGGCAGAGACTCTAATCTGACTCCACTCTCCTAATCTCGCATGAAATGATCAGAACGTTCACTTTGGTCACTTCCGGGTGTGTTTGCTGGCTCGCGGTTAAATGACGGACTGTGTAGGTGTTATAATAATAATTATATTAATAACATGTTTGTCTGTGTGAATACTTTCAGTCATGTGAGAAACTAGAGGAACACAATATTTAGGATGGAGTAACACTCTGTGTACATGTGTGAGTGAAAGAGCACACATGATTGTGTGCGCGCGTGTGTGCGCGTGTGTGAGTCACGGTCAGCTGTGTCCTACATTTCTTCTTCATGAATCACAGCGTTGCACTCAGAGACCTTTGTGGAAAGTGGCCTGTGGCAGAGTTTTGTTTTAACACTGAATACCATCACATTCAGCGGATTATTGCAAAATCCTCCAAAAAAACCCGACCTCAAACGTCTCTTCTTTCTTTCTTTCTTTCTTTCTTTCTTTCTTTCTTTCTTTCTTTCTTTCATGTTTATGTTTAATGCGCTCCACCTAAACCAGGTAAGCTTGTTCCCAGGTATGTATGCAGTAGTCCAGGCAGGTGCCCCCCCTGAAGGTCTGGAGAGCGTCTCTAATAGAAATGATAAGCTACTCTTACTTATTATTTATATCAGGCCCAGTTCCACAATGAAAATGACTTAATCTGAGGTGAAAAGCTACAGGGATTGGATACTACAATGAAAATTAACCTCGGTGTTATGGGTCCCGCATGAACAGACGAGCCTCTGATTTGTTTTGTTTTTTTTGAAGTGAGCAGCTCCAGCTAACTTTAACTTCAGTCTTCTTATTGCTGCTCGTAATGAGTCTAGTCTCCCGATGATCTGCAGTCTGTCCGCAGCGGTGGACGCAGTGTTGTCGGTGTTCGGCCTCGGAGGCTGCGTCATCCACTTCCGGATATCATCATCCATTACGATCAATGCAGAGGTATCCTGCAGGGATTCACTGAAGTTTTGTCCCCCTCTTTATTCATTTTCAGTAAACAAACAGGTGTTTAAACTGTTCGACACAAATCGCTGAAAGCAGCACATTTAGATAACAAATTAAAACTGTAACCAAAAACAAAAACTACCTACTGAAATACATCGACATTTGAATAAAGACTTTTCCTTTAATCAAGATATTATTGTACAAAAGTTCAATCTCTTTGTTCTGCACAAACACGCCTTAGCCTACCTCATAATGTTCAAAAACAGATTTGTACATGTTTTGTATACAGCTCGTGGATACAACCAAAGACAAGATGTTCCTGAGATTCAATCTCTACAAGACAAAACGTGCATTAATTACTGCCCAATGAAACCTCCCTCTGAAGACTTCACTGCACGGATAAATACCGTTTGAGAGTTTGATCCAAAGGCAGCTGGGCTGGTTGAAGATCTTGAAATCGTCTCCCCTCTCCTCCTCCGAGAGGCTTCTTCACTTCTCAACTTTCTGGTGGACAGAGAAAGAAACTCAAAATATTTAAATTGAAACTTCTTCAAGATTTTCAACCAGTGCAGCTTCCTTTGGATCAAGCTTCGAATAATCTGGATGACTGAGATAAATACAGTTCATTGTTTGTTTTCGGTAACAAAGGAAATTACGAATAGCCTATCTTATTTTAAGTGTGACCTTCAGAACATTTGACACAAAACATTTATTTTAAGAGGAAGAGGAAAAGGTTTTTTGTTTTTACATTTACTGTTTTTAAATTATAGCTGTCGATAAAAAAGATTACCAGGATTAATGAGAGAAGAAGGATTCACTGAAGTTAACCTTGCTGCTGCGCGCGTCATGCAAATGACGTGCAGCCACAAAAAACCCAGCTCACCCTGTCTCTTCCACTGAGAACAAAAGGTGAACAGGTGCACCTACTTAATGTAATCCCACAATTAATGATAAAATAATCAAGAACCCAAAACACCAAAATGTAACACAGTTTACTTTAACCTTCAAAAATGCTTGAAATATCCTTAGATTTCTCCATGGCTCCACAGTTAGAATAAAACAGAAGAAAAAAAGAAAGTTCAAATAGTTCTGTTCAAATAGGATGTACTTCACAAACAGACAGTTTAAATAAACAGATGAAATGATTAGTTTGAACACAAACAGATGAAATGGATGAGGAAGTGATGTAATAACGGTCCAACACAATGAACGAGTCAATCAGATACATTTAGGCCGAAGAACATTTAGTGCTTCACAGAAAATCCCCCTCAGACGGATGGATCCAGTTGTTTGAGTTGGATAAACTTAATGAAGTTTTTCAGAAAGATATTTCTGGCCTTTATTGGAGAGGACAGCAGGCTCAACATGTTGTGCTTCTCCTGATATTAAGGAAGACATGGCAACCACAAACAACAGGATCTGTGCAGGTCAGGAGAATCTGGGGCTGACGCAGGCTCAGAATGTGTTTGAATCAGACCTAACTGTTCAATATGACGTTTTTAAGTTAGCTCCGTCTGTAGAGACTTGGATTGTGAACCGGAGCGTCGGCGGCTCAAGTCCTGGTGTGGACCCAGTCTGGAAATTGGTGTTGTGGGAGAGGTGCCAACATCCGGATGTTCATGTGTTTTTGTGTGATTGAGTTGATTTGAGCTATAATTTCACCTTTGAATTAAATTCAGCAATGGCCCACAGTAGCCTGTGTTCAGTTAATTTATATATACAATATATACTGGGTGGCAGTAGCTCAGTCCATAGGGACTTGGGTTGGGAACCGGAGGGTCGCCAGTTCAAGTCCCGATGCGGAGCAATGGAAGTTGGTAGCTGGAGAGGTGTCAGACCACCTCTCGAGCACTGCCGAGGTGCCCTTGAGCAAGGCACTGAACCCCCACCAGCTCAGAGGGCGCCTCCTGTGGGCTGCCACCGCACTCTGACATCTCTCCATTAATGCATGTCCACAGGTTGTGTTTGTGCATGTGTGTGATTCAGGCCTGTGTGAGTGAGAAGCATGTCTCTCAATAACAGAGTGCGTATCAGAATTTCCCCTCGGGGGTTAATAAAGTATATAAAATAAATAAAAAATATCTGAGGCAACCCCACATGGTGTCAGGACCCCAAGGTTGGGAAAGCCTGGGATAGGATAGGATACAATACGATATAATGTAACAGGAGGATAGGATACGATTAGATTTCTTACGACTACTAGACCGATATGAGATGTTTTGGGCCGATATCAATATTAGGAAGAGAGAAAATTCGATACCGATAAATCGTCCGATAACTTTCTTAGATCTATGTTCGGTCTGCAGAGATAAACATTTATTGAGTTGATCGATCAGTTATCAAACACTTGATGAAAAGATTTATAACGAAGACAAGATGGTCACTCAACTGGAAAACGTACGTGTACGTGCATCACCGCTCGACACGCTGGAGAGTGATGATGCTTGTTGTAATCCATATAGCGCCCTCTGCTGGTGACAGAGAGCTGTTAGTGTCATACAATAAAACTCAAATGAAATGCTGTTTGACTGGAGAATAAATCTATCAGCGTTTATCTGAGATCAAATTAGCCATTACTGATAGTCACTTGGTGTGCTAATATCGCTCTAGATACGACACACTTTGTTTTCTCCTGGTGCTGCACACACTTCATGCATCAATAACAACTCAAAACAATCCACATGTAACCAGAGCAGCACTTTTTCATTAATGCATTAAAACGTTTCCCTTCATCTGATTTGCACAGAAATACCTAAATGACTGTTTTATTTTTAAAGGTGTATTGAGCAGACTTTATTACGAGCTGCATGTGAAAGCTCGAGCCCGAAGAGACACTCAGAGTTAACGCTTGGAATCCACTTATTTTAGAGACATGGACAAAGTAAAATAAAGGGAACCATCCTACATGTTCATTAGCTGTAAAGCATTGCGTGTTTGTGGGAGTGGTTGGCGGTTGATTGCGTGACTGTCTTCCATATGCTTATAGGGTGCGTGTTTATGTGCATGATAATGTGCATGCGTGTGTGTGTGAGCATACATGTCTGACATCCCCTCAAGGATCCTCGGCATTGTCACCGGGGGGTACGGGGAGAGGAGATGCCGACATTGTTGTGTCTATGTATGCACTGATGCATCTGCCTATAGAGAGTGTGTATTAATGTATGCGTGTGTGGGGGGTGTGTGTGTGTGTGTGTGTGTGTGTGTGTGTGTGTGTGTGTGTGTGTGTGAGAGAGAGAGAGAGAGTGGGTGTGACCAATTAGGCCAAATGGTGTGTGGAGCAGCAAAGAGTATGAATGGTCACGCAACCTTGCATGGTATAGGATTAAAGATCTTGGTTTGCACACACACACACACACACACACACACACACACACACGCACACACACACACACACACACACACACTCCCCCTCTAACTCACAGATACAGCTGTCAACAAGCATCAAACACTTTGCTTACACTACGGTTGCCGTGAGCGATCATTCCTCTCTCATGATTGGCTGTGCTCTTTTCATTGTTTTCAATCTAACTACTCTTTTCTCACCTCCAGGTGTCCTCTCTCTCCTCCTCACCCTCTCTCTCTCTCTCTCTGTCTCTCTTTGTTTGTCCTCCTCACCCCTTCCGTCCCCTCCCCGTCCAGAACAAGTGTCATACAGATGGCGTGATGGGAGATTGCGTGCATGTTGTCTGAGTATAAAACATTTAAAGTCGGCCCCGTCCTCCTCCTCTTGTTGTCACATCATCAGTCATGAACCTGCAGTGAGACAAAGCAGAGCGCTCCTTTGGGGAAACGTGTGAGAGAGATACGATGAACTGTTTGTATGCATGACTTCCTTTTTACTCACTTCGATGTCATTCATGTTACAGAGCCTGATGCATGTCAGGCTGCAGTGATGCACCTCTCCTTTGTTGTTCTGTTGTCTGTGAAACTCTCAGTGGTGACTTCTGATCAGAGTCCACTGCTGGAGATCAAGTCTAGTAATCTACCTCACTGCTTTTCCATTTCTTTTATCCATTTCATATTAATGTCTACAAAATCAGACACCTGAACTTCTCGGAGAACTTGTTGTTTTGACTCTTTTGAGCTAGGAAACATCACGTAAACTTTATTTATAATAAAGCACATTTAAAACAACCAAGGTCGACCAAAGTGCTTTACAGAGTAAAAAGATTCAAAACATGTCCCATAAATTAAAATAATAATACGATCTGTTGGGATGAAACATTTCTTTGTGAAGGGAGAGTAGAGATGTGTCTTCAACATGGATTTAAAACATTCAGAGTCGGGGGTAGATCTTCTTTGGAGAGGTTCGGGACAGCTAAGGAGAGACGGGGCCGGCCCGTAGCATAGGCAGTTTAAGCAAATGCTAGAGGCACCTCCCGTCCGAAGCTGGAAGAGTATTTATGTGTTAAGAACTATCATTTTAAGCACTTGTCTTTTGAGTGTTTATTTCTGTAAGAGCATGCATGCATTTTGTGCAAGAAGTCCTCACTGAGATATTTGTTCATGGTGGAGGTGGGGATGTAAGGATAACAAAAACGTTTTAGATGAACTGAAAAACGATGCTGAGGTTTCTGTTCAGGGATTGAATGTCGAATTGGCTGCAATAGGGACACCAGCTGAAATGTTGCCTAGGTCACCAAGTTGGTTAGGGCCGGGTCTACTGAGAAAGCTGGATGGTCCCTGGTTTTTAGCCTTGTTTTAGGCACATCAAGGAGCAGCTGATTGTGACCTTGGCGCTCTGACTGGAGCAGTTCACCTCTTAAAAAGTCAACAACAACATTTTGAAATCACTCCTATTGGATAGGACAGCAGAAGAGAGACAGAAGATAATGGGAGGCGAGAGTGGGGGGATGACATGCAGCAACGAGCCAAGGTCGGATTTGAGGCCATGGACGCTGCGCTGAGGACCATTGCCTCCGTGCATGGGGCGTGCATCATAACCGCTAGGCTATCGGCGCCCCAAGGCTGCTGTGTTTTGTTGCACTTTGAAGTCTGTCTGCAGTATTTTGGACAAACTACAACAGATGTAGCAGACGGATCAGCTGCAGGCGTCTGATGGCGGTCGTAACTTGTTCCCCATGTGCAGCGGCTTTAGTCCTCGACCTTACAGCGGCCGTGTGTTCGAGTTCGACCCCGGCCCTTTGCCGCATGTCGTCCTCGTCTCTCTCCTGTCAACATATCCTGTCTCTCTTCAGCTGTCTTATCTAATAAAGACAAGGAGGCCCCAAACAATAACTTCACACACTAACAGAGAATACACTGCAATGAACAAAACAGCATTTAAAACTGGACAAAAAACTGAAGTTGCAAACAAAAAGTCAAAACTAAATCAAGATAAACAATAATGAAAAATCCAAATCTTTTATAAGCTTGTGTCCTGGATGTTTCTGGATTCAGTTAACCAATAGGAGAACCCTTTATTAAGCCATGCATCGATGAATCAAATAAAGAAACAAAGAGAAAGAAATCTTAGAACGGAGCTGGGTCTCCACGTTTACTTTAAAGAGTCGTCTCTTTGGGCTGATTAGTTTTTCATCTGACACGTTCTGTGTGACCATTCAGTCTGAGGATGTTCATCGATATTTACTGTATGAATCAGGCTGAGTCATAAACATCATCTGGCTGTTGTTACTCTTCCTGTGCTGACTTTTTCCCTGCCTTTCCGACCCGATGCAAACTCTGCATGCGAAGGGAAATCCTTCTAAAGATGAAATATGTGTTCATGTGAAGAAATGAAAGAAGAGTTTGGTCTCAGGGCTGCAGCCAGAGGAGAAAGATGGAGCTTACTTTGATGGTTTCAGCCGAGAGGAAGAAAACAAATCTTCAGTTCCTTCTCGTTCTTCATCTCTGTGAAAGTACCGAACATTAGAGCTGACACACGCACATGTGACCAACAACACGCTGCTCACACGAGGAACTTCCAACTTTTGGGAAGTGTCCTTTAAAATGGAGAAATATTTAAGTTTTGAGGATTACAATTATCTTTAGACAACTCACGCATATCTTAAAGCATCATACACATCCTCAGGGCACAATAATGAGCATACATTTACTAAATGAACCTCAATCTGTATTAAAGAAGACTTGAAACTAGAGACTGAAACCATAAACTTGTCAGGGAGATGTGTTCTGACAAGTAGGACCATTTTTAGACTTTGATACAATCAGAATTCTATTTGCAGGAGTCGCCCCCTGCTGGTGGGCCAAATTAGCTTCACTTGTCAGACCTCTAACACTATAGGCAATCCATCCGACCCCCAAAGTCCAGTTTGTTGGAGTGCTCCGTGCCGGTACATTTCCTTGACTCTGGCACGGTTGGAAGAGGTGGGCATTCAGCACGGTACAGTTGCTCATGCACAAGCACGAGTATGCAACGTATTTTGCAACAAGAGTCGCTCCCCCTGCTGGTCATAGATGGAATGTAGCTTTTCTTCTGATCCCCGTTTTAAAACGCACATAAAGTGTTACAATGCTGGATGCTCAAACTAAACGTGGGCAAAGTTTCAGATCATGAGGTAAACGTATGTTGGAGTGATCCCAGGATAAGTCTGCAGAGGGCGGTCTGCAAATCACGCCGTAGTTCCCAGATATGAAACCAAGAAATTCACCAGACGGCTTCAAGCCTCTACGTAGGAAACCTCTTACATTGACTCTCTTCTCCCAGCACTGGAGAGCAACCCTCCCCTGGCAGCCCTGCAGCGTTCTGCCCCCCGGAAGGCTTTTAGAGAGCTGGCCAATCAGAAGAGAGTGGGAACGTTGGAAGGGGGGTCTTAAAGAGACAGCAGCTGAAACAAACTGTTTCAGGCAGAGTCTGAAATGAGGATTTTCACTGACATCAGTATCAGATAAATTAGGAGGTTTTTGAGCTGCTAATCATGCAAAGCTGCTCTAAAGGTTTCACAGAGTGACAACATGAAAGGTGAACATGAGGAGAATGAGGGAGCTTTTAGTCTTGGCACTTAAGACCATGAGGCTACGATGTCTTCTTAACTTTGGTTACAGAACAGCTTTTCATTGAAGGAAGATAATTTAAAACCTGATGTGCAAAGCGAAAGCAATTAACTCCCCAGTTTGATCGAGGTCCAGCTCTCCTGGGACTCCTGAGGATGGGGATCTGACCACAGCTCCTAGTCTACATCCCTTTGTCTCCTCCCTCGTGTCCTCTCCCTCCTCCTCTCTGCGGTGCCAACGTTCCCTTGGCTCTGGACGATGCCTCAGACGGCGGTGAGTGTCGGTTTAAGGTTTCCTGGATCGTGTGAAGGAGCTGTCATGCCAACTTTACAGCACATTAATCATACAGGCGGCGTGGCTACAGATACTGTATCCTGTTCTGCTGACGGTTAATTATTCATAGAGACACAAATCTGAAGGATGAGACCACATTCGGTGAGCGTGAAAAATTCAGCAGCTACTAAAGAGACTAAGATGTTAACCGAACAAAAGAATTGAGATATTTTTAGTTCTTGAAAATGTTTATGAGAGGAGGAGAGCATCAGAGAGGTCATGATGGATTTTATTTTACTCTGATTATCAAGGCCGCCCTTAAGGGGGGCTAAAGGGGAAAGCTTTCTGGGGCCCAGTCACATGGTGGGGGCCCAGGGAGGTTAGCAAAAACATCGTCCATTCTTATTTTAAGCAACGACCACATTTTATGTTACACATAAAAACTCACCATGACCTCTTAAAGCAACAAAATCCCTCATTGTATTTACTGTTACTTCAGTAAAATGGAGCCTGTTTCAAAATATAAACCCCCTCTTCTTCAAGTGATATGAGACTTTTTTGGGGTAATATTAGCGACGTAAGCAGGCCCATAGGAAGCTAATGTTAGCCAGGAGGCTAGCACTAACAGTACTGATCAAATGTGCACACGGTGATTTAAATCATATCTTGGGAGGGCCCATTCACCGGGCCTTTCAGGGGCCCAGACATTTCTGCAGGCGGGCCTGCTTATTATTAAAACTCTTTCTGCTGATTCACTGAAAACAGTTTCGGACTGTGGCAAAGAAACTTGGGGGATTTCAGGAGCATTCCTCCTGAATTTATCTAAAATGTTCATGGGGTGCATGTGTGAAAACGGCTTAGGTAGGCTATGCTAATAGCAAACCTTGCAAATAAGCTAGAAAATTGTTATTACCTGATGTTACATCATTACAATAAATAAGAGCGTTTTGTGTTTACCAAAACAACTTTAAACAAAGGAATTTTAAAGAAAAGAAAAAGTTGACGATGTTGTAGCTGTTTGTCAACTACAATGGCGGACTCCAAAGTTCTGTCTGTGCTGCTCATTCCCCGTCATCATTTTCTCTAAATCAACTCTGTTTGTAGTTTAGGGTCAGTCGGAGTCACACTCCATGGCATCGTCCGTCCACACAAACGTCGGTACACAAAATGTAGCTCAGGACAATGAGTATGCAGGAAGTAGCTATCGTTAAAGATAAATCTCCAGTTTTTATAACCAGTCTTTAAATGGATTTAAATGTGGAAGAAATCCTTTTTATCTGAACTCTTTTCGCCTCTGCAATGACTTCAATTGTTTAGCTCGACTTAGAACAGAAACTTAATGACTTGTTTGGACGAATCACCGGTTTAAGGGAGGTTCACACTTGACGACACTGTCGATGTCCACGCTCTGGCTGTCAGCCTACACGGTTGAGTTGTGGGGGCCAAGAGGCATCATGTGGTCAGGAAGGTAGTATCGGCGTTGTCACTTCCTGGAGCTCACATCAACACAGCCTGGGTCTGTTGAAGGTGGCGATGCTGGTTTAGTTGCAGTAGGGACTAAGGGCTTTAGTGTAGGTTATGTAATTTATCAGTATAAGGGGCATAACTGGAGTGAGGGATGTCTTCACTGAGCGCTCATCCTTTCATTAATGCTCAGGTACCTCGTGTTTATTTCAAATTCAAAATGTAACTTGTGTTTGTTCTGAGACGTGAAGGTTCGAGACTTGCTTATGAGATGTGACTTCTCTCATCTTTACGTCTGTCCACCAAACTTTGCTGTTTTCTTAGTTTAAAAAGCAGCATCTGGGAACGCTGATAGCCTAGCGATTTATGTCGGGCGCCCCGTGTTCAGAGGCTGTATTCCTCGTCGCAGTGGGTTTGAATCCGACCTCTGATCTTTGCTGCATGTCATCCCCCACTCTCTCCTCTCAACATGTCCTGTTGCATCATTGCACAAGAACAACACCACACTCAGGTTTCCATACAAAGAAAAGTCTTTTAATAGATAAGTCCCATTTGCAAAAACACGTAGAAACATTGGAAGACACTGCATATGTACACTGTGTTCGCTACCTTGCAGCTACCTCCTCCATGAGACAAGTATTTCCGTCTTTTTCAACAATTATCAAAACAAGAGCAAGAAAAAAAAAAGCCATATTCATTAACGTTAGTGAAACAGAGAAGCCTTCAAACTGGAGTTTTTAAATTACGCACTTTTGTCTCTCACAATAAATACGACTCATCAAACAAATGAACACACACAAAGAGAAAAAGACAAATTCAAAACAGTGACACCTTGTACAATTGTGCGTGTCGACTCAAAGACTCGGCTGACCTTCCTCTGACCTTCTCCCAGTAGTGCAAGTCAGAAACTACGGGCGTAGCTTCACAGAACTGAGACGTCCAATCCATTTGGTGCTTTTCATTGATTTGTGCAAAAATATTGAGTGTGAAGACAAAGTCGGATGTTTTTTATTGGACTGAACAGACAACATGAAAAGTGTAAATTCATCTCAAAGGAAATGTGTCGTTTCTGCAGCGGCTGCATCCAGTTGAAATGCTGATCTCGTCATAAACACTAATCCACACTGTACAACATTAGCTCAGACAAAAGATGATAAAAATAACTGGTGTTTTTATGTTCAACAGGAGGTTCATGACCCAGGATGATGACGTCAGCGTGCACAGAAAGAAGAACTGAACCTTTTCCTTCAAATCAAACGGACTTTCCTCACCTTCAGCTTCAGTCATTGAGATCTGGTATCACTGTGGGATCTGAGTTCAGTGACCATGTCTCTGAATAGTAAAGTCTTCTGATTGTTACGCAATGAGTTTTGCTTTTCATTCGATGTAACGTAGAACTAAAAAAGGGAACGTTTTCAGGATTTAGACTTTAGCTCTGAGAGGCTTCGGCACATTTAATGCTTCAAATGTCGTTAAATATCTTTCGGGCAAAGCCGTCTGATCAAAGTGCGTCCACTCAAGTATTTGTTTTTGTCCCTGACAGGCTCCGGTAGTTACTCTCAGTGTATGACAGCATCACTTAAAGGATCCTGCAGAGAGAGACCTTCTTGTGACGAAGGAAGACGAGCTGTTTCATCACTCTCTACAAACACACCACACTACACTGATTTAAAAAAACATTGCATAACACAAGCTGCTGGTGCACGGCGGCCTCAGCGGAGCGGTTTTCTTGTGTCACACAAATATTGTTATGATATAAAGCAACAGAAAAAGCAGCACATAAACGAAGAGATGGAGGAACCAGAGGAACAGCACCTTGTGTTCTGCTAGCTAACATCTCTGTTGTTGTCAAACGTCAGTTTGTGATTATTGAAAAAGTTCTTTACGTAAAAAGATGTCAGACATTATGAGCCTGTCAGTGGACACACTTTGATCAGATGGCGTGCAGACATTAAAGCCTGTTTTGAAGCTCCAATACCAAAACTTTTTGTCCATATTAGTACAAAGAATTAACGGGACAGTGACTGAAAATATAGAAACATAAGTTCCTGTTGCGCACCAGAAGCTAACTATGTCTTGTCCTCACAAGAAAGTTTTGCGTGCTCTCGTGAAACTTTTTGAGACACGTCCGTCGCACAGAGATGTCAAAGAGCATTAAGCTCATCCTCTGAGACAGAATGTCAGAAACTCTCTGCTGCACATGAAACACTTGGAACATCTTTTTTACATTTGTCTGCCCATGTGCCCTCGAGCTCCGACAGAAGCACTGGATTGTAATGTTGATTTTTCTGCTGAGATATTGAAGTACGTGAAATCAGGTATTGGAGCTTTTTCAAAACAGACTCTGCTTGCAAACTTATTATGTGTAACTTTGACTAAACCAATTCTTACTGTATTGATGATTTGATAATGTTTCAAGTCTCTGCAAACAGATTTGATATCATTGAAAGTTGCATAGAAACCAGCAGCCTGCTCAGACAGTACTGAGGCAGTAATAAGAAAGGAGGTGATTTATAGTTAAACCATCGATTGTCCCTCTGATTATCCTCTGACGTCACTGAAGCGTCTCCCTCGATGAGCGCCGCTGTGCGTGTGTAAGCTTCTCCTGTGAACAACGTTTTCAAAAATATTCTTCTTTTTTTTTACAGCAATTTTCCCCACAACGCCAGGTGAACACAACACGTACGACAAACTGAGTCTGTGTCTCTAGACATAAGACGTCTCATTTTCACTAAAATCCAAAAGTGCTTGGAACCAACTACAAAAAACGTATTCTTTAAAAACAAAATCATCTCTCAGCAGAGCGGATTCAAAGTTTCTTTTGTGATTGTCGCGACGCTGACGCTAAACCTGAGCCTGTTTGTGACCTCATCGTCATCGTTATCGTCACGCTGAAGAAGAGATCCAAACGCTGACATCCTGGAGATCCTCATATTCAGAGTCTGTTTGTAATGCTGGTGTGTGTGCTGCACGTTGACTGTGTGTGTGTGTGTGTGTGTGTGTGTGTGTGTGTGTGTGTGTGTGTGTGTGTGTGTGTGTGTGTGTGTGTGTGGAGACAGGTTATTATGACCTGTTCTCTCAGGGCATGTAAATGTAGGGGTTGGACTTGTGATGACCCGAGCTCATCACACACGGCATAACGTTCCTCGGGCCGACCATCATGGCCTGGCTGATGTCGTGAGCGCTCTCCGACCACGGCGGGGAGTCCATGGGCTCCCGTTTGATTGAGTGGATCAAGCCGTGACCTTTGAACTCATAAGAGGCGTGCTTGTTGTAGTCCGGGTGCATGTAGGCCTTGTGCGGGTCCTGCTGGTAGAGGTGTGAGTCCATGAGGTTGACGGGTTGGTTGCTGCACAGAGAGTCAGAGTGCGAGAGTCTCTGAGGGCTGAACGTGTTGTTGTTGTCGTTGTTGTTGCCCAAGTCTTTGTCACATTTCAACAGACGGTTGACGGACGTGTTGCCGCTGTTGTTGACTGCATAGTTCTGATAGTTGCCGTTGTTGTACGGCGGGCTGATTCCTGCCTTCCCTCTCTGGCAGGGCGAGTACTGAGGGTCATAGTAATCAGCCTCAGATTTCAGGTGGAGGCCCGTAGTGTGGTCGTAGACCCCGTTCATGTAGCGACGGTCGATGGTTTCTGGGTCCCGGCCCGCCCAGGGTTGCCCGAAGGCGTCGCAGCCATTCTCAGAGTCCGAGTCGTGCTCAACTTTAATGGGTGGCATCATATGTCCATCGTAGCATTCCCCGTATCCGTTCTCATTCTTCACCAGGTCCACGCAGTACGCATCGGGATCTGATGGGATCTGGACATTCCCATAAAGCTTAGACACAAACACTTCGGCGCCTCGGCCGCTGTGGCAGCCCGGAGAGAGGCGGTATGGCTTCCCGTACGGACCGACTTTATTCAGACGATTTGAGGGGATGTAGCCGACGCCCTGACCCGCTCTGAGGGGACCTGAGTTTGGACGCAGAGGCCAGCCGCCACTCAGACCCGGGCTCATGCCTTTATGAGGGCCCATGGAGGACTTGCAGTAGTTGAGCGGCTCCTCCTGGTTGTAGTAACCATCAGGGCGGTACTTGAGGTTGTCTTTGGAGAGCGGGGTCCAGGGGGTGTGGTGACCTCGCTGGGTAACGCCAGGGGTGGGACAGGAGAGGAGGAGGGGGTCGGTGATGTCACCCATCCCTCCGCTGAAGGAGTGTCTGCGGAGGTGCTCCCCTCGCTCGCTGTGAGGAGGATCACAAAGAGGAGAGTGACATCATTAGAAAACAAATCAATAAGAGCAGAGTAAACAAAGTTTCTGTCGTCCTCGGGGACTTTGAAAAGAGTTTGTCTCTTTAAAGTTTGTGAATGTTTTCCTGCTGATTGATGACTCACAGCACAAACATTAACGTACGCTCGGTTCATTTCAGTTCAAGAGAAAATCGTTCCAGAGGTGACTCATCTTTTCCGAGTCCTCGACCCAAAGATCGATGGCGGTCAGAGCTCCACGTTTAAAGGCACAACAATTACAGTAGATTTCATTTCCTCTTAAAGCTACGCAGACACTAAAACTTAATGTGTTTGAGTCCTTTGGCTTTTTAAAATAATGTGGTGAACTTTAAATAAAAGATGAATTGACCATCTGTTCTCTTTGATTGATTGTGTTTTCTTCTGTTGAAACGTAGAACTTATAACTGAGACTTATTTTGTTTCATCTCCTTCAGACGTTTCATATTTAAATATCTGGGTGTTTTATTGAGCTCTTTATTCTTATTGTGGTTGCTTTTCTTGCTCATTGTTTTTTAATTTGCATGCTGCTACTAGGCAGCCAATGAGGATCTTTTTTATGCTGTCTGAAGATTTTTTATATTCAGAGGAAACACTATTTAAAAACTGCACAAACAAGTTCAGTTTAAAAAAATCCAAAAGGACATTTACTTCAGTGGATTTGGTCAGAATGTTTTTTCTCCTTTTGCATCACAGCTCTTCACTGTCAGGTGGGACTTTGTGTCTCATACTTTGGACTCAAACTAAACCTGCAGTCCATAATCTGTATTTCCCTGCAGAAACAAACGTGATCCACGTCATCCTGACGACGCGGAGTGAACAGCAGAGGGGGTGCTAGATCTCTGCTGGCTGACTGCAGCTCTAAACTCTCAGTGAGCCTGTTCATGATGCATGCAGCACAGAGGAAACTGTTCCAGGCTTAGATGTGTATTTAATCCTGATTGGTCACAGGTCAAACATCCAGTGCTCGTTAGGCTCTGTGGCACGCTGAGGGCGGGGCTCGTGTTTGTGTCCTTAACTGGGGCTCAGGGTTAAATTAGTAATGAGGTGTTATCTCAGACAAATAGAGTTGAAAATATTAGAGCACATGCAAAGTTTGTTTTCGACGCTCTGACACAGTTTTAAATGTGTTTGTTTGAAGCAGTCATCAAGCGTGCCGCTACACATAAACCTTATTATACTGACGTCCAAATATCAGGAGGGCCCCATCAGGACGAGCAGGTTAACTCCAGGCTTTGACTAAACTTTTCCAATGATGTGGAGCAGATTTGACCTTTACTCCGAGCTCTCCACAGTCTATTCTCTCCAGGCCATAACAACAACATTACAAGGTGCCAACATGCATCAAAGCTGGAGCTGAACTGATGCTGTTTGGACATGAAGTCAGTGTGAACACGCTTGACCTTTAGTCACAGTGTAGCACCTCAATTAAAACAATCAGTGGGATTTAACGTGTGATGTATCACCCCTAGATCTTCACTTAAAGTTGTAAATATGAGGTTTCCTTTCTGCTTACCCATGCTCCAGTGCAGAGATCATCCCTCCTCCTCCTCCTCCTTTGTTCTTCCCCCTCATCAGCATGTTCTTCATCTTCATCTCAGCAATGGAGGGCAGCAGCAGGGGGACACCTATACAGAAGAGAGCCAGCTGAGGAGGAACCAGAGCTCCGGAGGCCGACTTCTTTTTCTGACCGTTGAGGAACTTCAAACGACCCTGAAACTGCATCGTCTGGGAGGAAGGAGAGGAGGACATTTACAAGTTTGAAGATATGCAATAGTCCTTAAATCCAATTCCCTTTAAGCAGTAGTTGCTCTTTGATGAAAAAAACTTTGTAGAACTTTTTTGTCTTACATTTTGATGATGCATTTCCGTTCAATAGAGAGATTGTGTGACCTGATTAACCACGATACGTTCAGCATTAAAACGTTTGATAACTGTTTGCCTCTGGACTCCAGCTTGAGGCACATGTTTCCCAAAACAATCTGCAACAAATAGAGATAGGTGCACCAACATTTCTGCGCTAAGTCCACGGCTTGCGACTTTTTGGTTGGGCTGCACACAGCCTTGTTCTCGTAGTGATGCGTGCAAATGATTGGATTCTTTTTTTTATCATTACACCACCACCATTATTTTTATGCCCGAATCTGACCCGAATAAGCACCTTGCATCACACTCCAGTCCTGTTTCTGGTTTGTCTAAAACCCTCAGCATCCTTTAGTCCTGATGCCCGGAAAGTAAAGGAGCTGTATGATGCAGCTCTCGTCAAAGAGGTGTATTTCCCATCACCGTGTTCTTGCACCAGGTAACTCGAGTTGATTTGCTGCAATCTCCCTGGTGTGCTACTTTACACTTCATGGTGCAGCTTTCAGGCAGAAAGACCTGAACGTTACACCCTTGATTATCAATCTGAGCTTAGAGACATCATGGCGGCTGAGAAGAGGCAGAGGAGGAGAAGGACGGTTTAGAAAAGGAGAACAGAGGACGAGTAAATCTCAGACTGGCTCTGCACTTTGAGAGAGTGAAATGCATGATGAGACCGTAAGGAAGCTATGAAGCTGCTAGTTTTTCAGATGCCCCTTAAAAGTTGATGTATACTCGTCACCAGGGGCGTGTCCAAACTTTTTGGACTGGGGTGGCCCAACTGGGGGGCTGACTTGTGCAGGGGTGGCCTGTCGACACACACGAATGAAGATCATTTATTTCCACCTTCTGTCTGCACTAAACACTGAATTCTTCAAGGACTCAAAAAAGATGTACGATCCAAAGTCACAAAGTATTTTAAAACATCGCAAACAAACATCTGCACACTGAAAACTATTAGCTGGCCTTTGCAACACAGCCTGAAAAGTGGATTTCAACGTAAGTCCCACCTCTGGCAAGGCAAATAACCAATCATAGTTAAGGATTTTGGGGTGACCAATAAGAATTCAAGTGCCCATGCAATCCCTCTGCTCATCACCTTTTGCATTTCTTTTTATGATGTCCTTAATCTCTCTCCAGCTCTCTCTGTCTGCATCTCTCTCTATCCCCTCTTTTTCTCTTCAATCCAGTTACAGCAGATGGCTGTTCACTAATAAGTCTGTCTAAGGGTGTTTCTCGTTACCACGGTTGTAGAAGTGCTCGGTTATAGTGGATTAATGCTGGCTATCTCTGTGAGTTCACGATTATACGCTCAAATAAAAGCGATTGGATTATGGGGTCCAACTTTCTGAGGAAGTTTATCAGAGTCAGAGTCGGAGTTCGGGTGAGCTAGGATGATTAACCTGGGTATGCATGCCTGTAACCAGCATGACGCTAATATTAGCATCTAGCTCAAAGCCCTCTTGTGGTTACACACAGTCTTATTGTCTCTGTGTGATTGGCTGTGATTTGATATCTGGATGTATCCCTTACTAATAATACTTCCAACGTATTTCTTTTGTGTTTAAGAAGCTCTCCTACACCAAGACAAAGTTAGATTTACTCCAGCAGGTTTGCACTGTAATGCTCAGTTATTTTGTTTTAAAGAGTCTCCGTCCTTTTCATTTTCTAGCAAATTAACGACTGTGTCTAACCAAGTGGCAACCTTTTGTTGTTTAAAAATTAAGCCAATGCGGAAATGCAATGGTTGGTAATTCTAAACTCTTCTGACCCTGATGAAAACTCAAATTGTCATTACAACATTTTCTAGTTTCTCTGTCATTTTCCACTGCTCCTCTCCAGACCGCTGCAGTCACAGCCACGAGGGATGAACCCGGCTGCTCCTGAGCTGCTGCGTCCAGAATCCTCATAACACTTTCCAACACAACTATAAATAACCGTACACAAGTTTCTCTGTACCAGCGGGGTCATTATACTTTTAACAGGCCTGGGTCTTCTCCCAGAATGTGGGCACGATTACTCTATGATTTATTTTAATGCATGTCCTGCACTTTTCTGTTTGTTGTGCATGAAAAGTGAAGTTACTGTTGAGTTCGGCTGGCACATTCGGCTCACACCACTCACCAGGAACCCAGAGGTGCTGTCCAACAGGCATCGAACTCTGGCGATGAAACATCTGTTGAGGAAGCAGGAGAGCTCAGGAGGAATCCCACCGGCCTCGGGAGAATTGAACAGGCTGCTCACGACAAAGTCCTCACCTGAGACGTAAGTGAGAAAGACAGACGGAGGAGAAGAGAATTCAATATGGACCACGATTTGTGCTGCAAGAACAACAAACACAGAGCAATTAAACTACCCACCTGTCCCTGCAGGTATCTGGTTGTCCTGGTGCGCAGACGCCCCCTGGTGCTGGGGAGGACACATGGACCAGTGCAGCTGACGTCTGAACTCCTGACGGTCGTCTATGTGGATGTAGTCGAACACGTTCTGGTGCATCACGTCCGTCTGTCGGGGAATATTCAGTGATTCTTGGTCAATTTGTTGAAGAAAATCCGTCACATTTCAAGTTTTAGACCGTTGTCTGGGTATAAAAAGTGGACATTGCCCATTCGATTCAATGAGATAGCTGAATAAAGGAGGCAGAAACCTGCAAAGATTGACAACAAGAACTTGACTTTATATTTTCATATCAGCTGTGAGTGCTGTCAGGTTCCTTCATTCTTGAAATATTTTAATTGAAATGGGAAACCTTAGTGTCAGCCTGGAGGCCTTCAGACCTCTAAAACCTTCAAATGGCGATGAATCAGGGAGCAGGCGGTATATTAGAAATACAGTGAGGACACCCTTGAGTTTTAAAGCCCTAAATTTGGCATTTCGATTCTTTTGCATATTGTTTTGGAGCCTTAAGAGACCTTATTTTGATGACTGGGTGGATGTGCATTGCTACACCTCAATCCTGGTTCAGAGGTCGACATAAAAGTCACGCCCTGAAGCATGCATGCTCATCCATTAGACTCTCAACGGGACCATAAATGAACATCATGCTGTAGTGAAGAAGACTTGAAACTAGAAACTGAGACCATAAACTCATTAGGAAAATGTTTACAGAGGGAATAAATCACTGAGAAGTTTTATCTCATGCCAAAACAAAAAACGAAAACACAGTTCATAAAGTGTCCACTAGAGGCTTTCTCCAAAAGTGATTTAATCCAAATAAAGCCTCATGTTACTGCAAAAATAGCTATATCTCCAGCTCAGTAAACATTAGTCTAAACTGCTCATTTCTCAAGTCATGACCACTGTGCACATTGTCTTTGAGAAATTTTCCAATTCGTTACGTGCTAAAATGTATTTTAGATTTCTTTTTTGTAAAATATTACCAGCTTTGATACGCTACCACCAAAATAAGGATCTCAATCTGAGGGGAACTCTTTGATATGCCAGCTAATGAATTAGCATCGTGCACATTGTTTATCTTTAAAACTTAGTGTTCGCTAACAACTTCACTCCTCTTTAGCGCCTCCCTTTTGACTAAATATGGTCACTTCCGGCTGCAAACAACCAAGATGGCACTGGCCAAAATGCTAAACTTGACGCCTTCAAGACGCAGACCAAAAACAGTTGGGTAATTTCATGGTGGTTACGTCTAATACTTATAAACAGTTTGAGTTAAGGAAGAAGGCAGGTGTAAAGCCTTTTCTCTTCACTCATCGTGCTGTTTCCTGGAAGTCTTTAGAAACACAAGCTTGCGTGTTTACAGCAGCACCACACTCTGACTTTGGACTTAGCTGCCATCGGTACAGCTGGTAGCTTCAGTTTGGAGGAGAAATTCCTGTTGTTGCTGCTCAGATTCACTCAGTCTGCCTCAGGATTCACAGCGAGCGTGCTAATTCCTCTCCATCACACACACACAAGGACCTCACTGTACACACAGAGTCACAGAAACATGCATGTACTCATGTTTAGCTGCTGTAAATGTGCATGCACAAGTACAGGAGAGTACAGTCTGAGGCTCGGGGCAGCTGTAGGGCCAGAGAGGGCAGCTGTGTTTGTCAAACATCGCGTGACACCAGCTCCTGAACAGCGGTCCAGCCCAGCGAACCCTCCCCATCCATCCATCCACACACACACACACACACACACACACACACACACACACACACACACACACACACACACACACACACACACACACACACACACACATAAAGAGCTGGGTTCCAGCCCACTCTCGTCATGCCTCTCTCTCTTTTCCAGCAATAGCTTTGCTTTCTGTCATTCCCTGACAGATTCCTCACTAAAACGTTCAACCTTCTCCTCTTCCCTCTCTCCCTCCTCCCGTGCTCTCTCTCCAGAATTTCCACACTGGTGGCACGCGAGGCTTTTTGATCGCCTGCCTCTGAAAACACAATCTGTTCCCACCGTCTTCGGCCTGTGGTTTGGTTCCCTACCGGCAGTCAGGCAGACGGATCGAGTGACTATTGTTTATGTTTCTCGTAAAAATCACAGAGAGGAAAAGAGGAGGGAAAAATGGAGAATAAGTGATATTTTTGCTGACCTTCAAAGGCAAATGGCCCCGCTAACAAACGGGATCAAAGGCCAGCGGAGGTTTTCTGCTCTTCTGCAGAGCTTTCTTGTGGTGCTACTGAAAGAAGCCTTTTCCTTTCTTCTTCTGTGGTACATTAAGGATAAGTGTCCTTCTGACTATAATTGTGGGCTCAAAATTACGTGACATGTTGTCGAGGCTTTAGAGGAAAACAAAGTCACTTAAAAACAACCAAATATCAGAATACTCTGCAAAACTTTAACATGTGGGAACGACTAAGAGAAGGTTTTATGACTGTCTGAAATACAACATCATCTTCTGAGAGAGACTGTTTACTTTCAATTACAGGTTCAAAAAGGTTAACAACAGTATTTCAAAGCCACCTGTATTTCTGCTTTTAATTCTCAGCCGACTGAAGTGGGCTGCGGGGGGTTGCCACGGCGTTCTATCTGTAAAGCTCTAACAGGGCTCGGAGTAACCGGAACTGCGAAGAGGGTGCGACCACTGAAGCTGCAGAGAAAGTCACTCGATGGATTTGGATAAAAAGGGTGAGCCTGTGGATAGCAGCTGCTGGGATGCAATCAGGGACTTGATCAACCTCGGGTGGGTCATCTGGTTGAGGGGGGGGCTCTGATGTTGAAAGACCCGAAACCCCCCATGACTCCAGGAACGTCACTGATGATGCATCCTAGAGATGTATCTTCCATCCTCAGTTTTGACAACATCGACGAGTAGTTGAACTTTTGTTTGGACAAACAGCAATTTCACTGCATGCTGCCCGTCACGCAAAGTGTGCGACTGCTTTGCATGCTGGGTAACTTTTGCTGCTCGTCAAAGAGGATATATACTTTGACTCAAGTTATCAAGTTGTTTACTTTGTCCACCACCGTATTTCACACGTCCCTCACAGGGGGAGATGTCCCTCGCTGTCGGACGGGCAGCTTTATTACGTTTGAGAAGATCGCAGCTGCCATGCAGCAGTCGCGTGATATAAACGTCATCACCCCTGCCCGAGGGGGGTGTGACCTTCCCATCAACCATTTCTTTTTTTTAATTTTAATTAGCAAATATGTAATCCTATCTTGCTAAACTAATGAGGTGAATATGGTACATATTAAACTTGTTTTACTCACCATCCTGAGTCTGCTTAGCATTCTAACGTTAGCATTAACCTGATAGCTGCTATGCATGTATCCACATTCTTCTTTGTTCATACTGCCTCCCATGCAACCCAGCACATACACACACACACACAAAACACACACACAGACACACACACTGTGGCAGGATCTCTCAGACCGCTTTGGTTTTCATGTCGATTTCATGGCGCTGGGTTACTGCCCCCGTCTGCTTGTAAGCCAAGTGGGAGAGCTGAAGCGGAAGAATTTCTACCCCAAAGTGTCAGATTGTGTGTGTGTGTGTGTGTATGTGTGTGTGTGTGTGTGTGTGTGTGTGTGTGTTTGGGCAGACGTGAGGTTAAAGGAGGGATTTAAACAGTAAAAAGCACTTTATTCATGGTTTGGAAGGAGAGGGATGATTTCAGAGAGGCAGGACAGGCGAGCCCGTGTTGATATCATCCATAATTAAAGACTGGCTGGTGCAGCCGCCGGAGAGGAAGGAAGCTGAACGGTTTGTGACTTATCAGCGCCCGCCCGCACACACACAGACACACAGACACCCACAGAGTGTGTGTGAGGGTGAAACAGAGGTCTTCACCTTCCTGTGGCCTCTTAGCTGTGACTTAGTGGGTTCGACCTGTCGTCTAGATCGAGTTATCAGACTGAGCGAGGGTTTAACTGTGGCCCAATAGACACAAGATGAAAGAAAGAAGAAACAGAGGGATGGAGGAGAACAGAAAGGATCAGTCGAGGGTGAACTCGTTGAATAATGTCTCAGATCTGAATACTTGTTGAGTCACAACACACAGAAGATCTGCAGGGAGAATGTATTACCACGACAGAGAAAAGGAGAAATAAAGAGAATCTGCACATCTCCAACATGATACCAATGATGATATTTGGGGGGGCGTGGGTTCAGCTCAGAAGGAGGAGCAGCTAAAGACGACAGGAGTTGTTGGTCTACTGCTGGATAAATAGTTTGTTTTATACAAATATTGCTTCTGTACTGACGTGTGAAACACCAAAGTTACACAATAACACAACAAACTACTTGTTGTGTTATGTACTTTCAAGAATAGACTTAAGACTTTTCTTTTTGATAAATCTTATAGTTAGGGCTGGCACAGGTACAGACCAGCTCATAGTTATGCTGCTATAGGCCTAGACTACCGGGGGGACTGGCACCTTGAGCTCTTATCCCCTGCTCTCTCTCTCTCTCTCTGCATTCATATGACATTACTGCATGTCACTACCTTTAAATCCCAGTTACTAACCACATCTTCTTCTGGGAGCTCCTGAGCTCTCTTAGGCTCCACGGGATCGTTGGTGGACGGCCTGCCAAAACAACCCTACCCCCCTCCCTTCGGGATCGTAGGTGGACGGCCTACCTGAACAACCCCCCCCCCCCCCCCCCCCCCCCCCCCTTTTTCCCTTGTTCCCTATCCCTCTTCCTGCATCTTATCCCATCTCCCCCTATCCCGTTCCAAGTCCGGCGCAGTCTAGGCTGTGAAGGCTGTTTCGTCATGAGCTGGGGATCACTGCCGAAGATTTCTGTCTTTTAATAAGGAAGTTTTTTCTGACCAATGTAACTTTTGCTGCTTTGCTAAAGTGCTCATGATGGATTAAGCTGGGTCCTTGTAATATAGCAATAAGTAAGGTCTTTGACCTGCTTTTTGTAACATAACAATGAGCATGGTCTTTTTACCTGCTCTTTTGTAATATTAATAGACAAAGAGTAAGGTCCTTTACCTGCTTCTTGTAAAGCGTCTTGAGATAACACTTGTTATGAATTGGCGCTATACAAATAAAGATTGATTGATTGATTGATTGATTGATTGATTGACCTGCTGAGGCTGAAGAACTGTAACAAGTTCATTTTGAACCTTTAAGTCAATGACCAAACAAAATGAGTTAAAATAGGACCAAAGGTTCAAAGAACATCCCCCCTTCGATGGATCTTTCTTTAACTTAAATCTGCTTCTGTCACAGGATGATCACATGGTCACACTAACATTAACGACAAGCTGCAAAACAAAGTATTTGTAAACCGATTGGATCTCATGAGAGCAAAACTAAACCGAGATCTCTCCAAACTCTTCTTACCTTCAGGTAGTGATGTAGTACTCAAGACTGGTCTCGGTCTCAAAACCAGTCTTGAGACCACTTTTGATTCGGTCTCAGACTGGGCGGACTCCAGATTTTAAATCAAGGCCACCACTGACAGTCTTCTATCTCTAAGGAAAACGCCTCTTTCCAAAAGAACAAAGAACTTTAATTCATTCATATCATGGTTTCCCAAAATGTCTCGGCCTTGTCTTGGTCTTAGAGCACTCTGGTGTCGGGTATGTCCGGGTCTCGGTTATTGTGGTCTTGACTACATCACTACCTTCAGGCATCAATCAACCAGGTCTGCATTCAGCGTCCGTTCTGCCTTCACAGAGCTGCACAGCCAAAGAACCAAACAGATCTGGACTTTCAGACCTAACTTCTACTTTTTGTGCGTCGTACTTTCATTTCCATTCTCAATCGCCGACACCAGAGACCCGTTTCTACATATTCATCTTAAAGTGATTAACCCTCCTTATGCAGCATTTACAAATGAAACCTTTAACTCACCTGATGGAACCCCAGGTAGTCCACGATTGTCGAGGAGGCATAAAAGACCATCCCGTCACTGCTCACCACCAACGCAAAGCCTGTCAGAGACTGCACGCAAACACACACACAATCGCACACACACACACAGAGAGAGAGAAAGACCGACAGAAATAAGTGATGACTCAGCGCAACTCATGCAGCAAATAAACTCAATTGCAGCAGATACATAATTGACAAACACAAACAACTACATTTATTGTTTCATCTCTGCAGAGCTAACGTTAGCCGGCGTGATTACACCCGACACACACACACACACACACACACACACACACACACACACACACACACACACACACACAGAAACAGAGTCAAACTGTGCTCACTGCCTTTAATGAACATTTCTTTCTTTAAAGCTTGGAACAAAATGCAGAATGTTTGTCAGACTTTGATATCAAAATATTGAATTGAAATCATTCTTTCCATAATTCTCAGAAGAGCAAATAACAGAAACGTCAGAACAAAAGAAAGAATAACACTGGAGAAGCAATCAAACACAGATGGGTCTGGACGTGAGCCGGACAAATTAAACCTGAAAATATTATTTTTGAACGTCTTTTTGAAATATTTTCCGGTGGGTTTAGATTCAAGGATTTTTTTTTAAAGCAGCTCAAATGAAAGTGAAGATTTGCTCCCTTTTACATTTGAGTAAAAAACTTTTATAATTGAATCTGTTTGACTGGAAACCTGCTTTGATTCTGATACCAAACACATTGATTCAAAGCAGAGAGGCTCCCGACACAAACAGTCTGGTTTCCAGTTTCCCGTCTTAATACACACGCACGCGCGCGCGCACGCACACACACACACACAGCAGTTCACAGACACAAGTGTTGATTATAAAAATAAACATTAAATAAATACATAAAAGGCTTCAGAGGTAAAAAGGACGGACAGATGGAGAGTGTGAGAGAAGAAAGAAAACACAGGAAGGAGACGAGCGCTGTGTGTGTGTGTGTGTGTGTGTGTGTATGTGTGTGTGTGTGTGGGTGTGTGTATGTGTGTGTACAGCTGCGATAGCGTGACAACTGCAAGGCTACTTGACTTGCGTGACTGCTGCTGCCAGAGTCTGTCACCTCTGTTTTACTGCGAGACTTTGCAGGTCTTTCCCGGTGGTGCGTGTGTGTGTGTGTGTGTGTGTGTGTGTGTGTGTGTGCGTTTTTGTATTTGTGTTTGTGTGTATTTTATATTTCCCTGTGGCCTCTAAAATTCCCACTCACACACACACTCTGCCTACTTCTCTCTCTCTCTCTCTCTCTCTCTCTCTCTCTCTCTCTCTCTCTTTCACCTCACAGTGATCTGATTGCCTCAGCGAGCAGAGCTGCAATAAGCTCTCTGATACCTGTGTATGTGTGTGTGTGTCCTGAGGTGTGTGAGTCATGTTGTGACACAGCAGCACGGTGACAGGAACAGATCTTCACTGGGACATGACAACATGGGAGAAACATATATGATGAGCTGAGGGGAGGATGACTCAGGTTGTTGGTGCTGAGGATGAAGATGATGTTTGACAAGGACAACCTGCACATATTCATGACATGCAGGAGGAGTGTGTCCCCACTGCACACGCATTTAGACACACAAACACACACAGCTTGCACGTTATAACTGACCTGTTCACTGTGAAGTAACACACGTTAATTCACTTCTCCTGATTCTGACCTGACTCAGCATCTAAAGCAACAATCTGTAACTTCTCCTCCTTCAGTCGTTTCAAAGACGATCTGATAGAACAATAACTTCCAACAGGGAGAATGGCGTCTCTCTCATGTCCTCCTGACTTGTGGACTGAGCCCTTGCAGACTTCAGTCATGAGTACTTGTTCAGCTCAGCATCATCACAGCAAATCAGCGCGGCTCTGAGACTGCATGTGCACGGGGAAACTTTGCATGCAGCTTGAATAAAGTCCTTACATGTCGGAGCTGCACAAACATCTGGAAACAGCATGTCAAGTCAGAATGTAAAATATTTCTAAAAACAGAGCATTTTTTTCCATCATGTCAATCCAGGAAATAAGAAAATATCAGATGTTTAGACATTGAATTCATCTTCCAGGAGTCTTAACGCTATCAGAGCCACAGGTGTGGTGTTGTATTGCTTCCCCAATCAGATCGTGTCTAATTCACTCACATGCAGCAGAGTGTCCTGAAAGTGTTCGTCAGGTTGCAGAGCTTTTCTGTAACAAGGACGAAGCACTCTGCATGTAAAGCTGAGACGTAGTGACCTGAAATCTGTCCAAACAATGGACACAAACACAGCAGGAATATACCCGGGTGTTTAGCTGCCTTCAGCAGGTTCTACACGGTCATAATAATAATTATAATAATAATGAGGCCTTGCTCTTGTTGTTGTATTTAGTCAGTGCACCTTTCTTTTCCAGGTTCTTGTGATCCTGCAGTAAATCTTCTTTTTAAAGACTTTGACTTTTTTATTCTGCTGGAAGGAAGAGTTCTCGGACTGACAACCTAAAAGAGGTTAAACTTTACGTTTCGTTGGTTGATTGCTGATTTCAAAATAAAATACTTGGCAAAAAAAGTTTTTGGGAGTGTTTTTATATTTCACATGTCTGAGTACATTAAGGAGGAAAAAACCTCCATTAATGCCGGAATAAGAACTTTTATTTCTTTCACAGACGCAGAGCTAACAGAACAGACGGACAAAAGAAAGAAAAGAACCAAACAAATAAAGAAAGAAACAAGAAGGAAGGGAAGGAAGGAAGAACAGACGGAAGGAAGTACGGAAGGAATGAAGGAAGGAAGGAAGAAAGGAAGGAAGGAAGGAAGGTAGGAAGGAAGGAAGGAAGGAAGGAAGGAACGAAGGTAGGAAGGAAGGAAGGAAGGAAGGAAGGAAGGAAGGAAGATAAGAAACAACAGACAGAAGGAAGGAAGGATTGAAAGAAACAAGAAAGAAGGGAAGGAAGGAAGAACAGATGGAAGGAAGGATGGAAGGAATGAAGGAAGGAAGGAAGAAAGGAAGGAAGGAAGGAAGGTAGGAAGGAAGGAAGGAAGGAAGGAACGAAGGTAGGAAGGAAGGAAGGAAGGAAGATAAGAAACAACAGACAGAAGGAAGGAAGGATTGAAAGAAACAAGAAAGAAGGGAAGGAAGAACAGACAGAAGGAAGGAAGGAAGGAAGGAAGGAAAGAAGGGATGAAGGATGGAAAGAAACAAGAAAGAAGGGGAGGAAGAAGGGATGGAAGGAAGGAAGGAAGGAAGGTAGGAAGGAATGAATGAAAGAAGGGAGGAAGGATGGAAAGAAACAAGAAAGAAGGGAAGGAAGAACAGACGAAGGAAGGAAGGAAGGAAGGAAGGAAGGAAGATAAGAAACAACAGACAGAAGGAAGAAAGGAAGGAAGGAAGGAACGAAGGGATGAAGGATGGAAAGAAACAAAAAAGAAGGGAAGGAAGAACGGACAGAAGGAAGGAATGAAGGAAAGAAGGAAGGAAGGAAGGAAGAAAGATAAGAAACAACAGACAGAAGGAAGGAAGGATTAAAAGAAACAAGAAAGAAGGGAAGGAAGAACAGACAGAAGGAAGGAAGGAAGGAAGGAAAGAAGGGATGAAAGAAACCAGAGAGAAGGGAAGGAAGAACAGACAGAAGGAAGGAAGGAAGGAATGAAGGAAAGAAGGGATGAAAGAAACCAGAGAGAAGGGAAGGAAGAACAGATGGAAGGAAGGAAAGAAGAAAAGAAGGAAGAACTAAAGAACAATACCAAAAAAAGAAATCAAAGAAACAGATATCCAGTGATAAATGGTGTGCAGTGTTTGCTGCTGTTTTCTGGAATGTTCTCCCCGTCACGTTTCCCTCGCTCCTCGTTCCTCGCATACTGAAGCCTTTAGCTCATGGAAACATGGAAACAGGCACCTGCTGCTGGCTCGCTCCTCCACTGATCTGCAGCTACGACGCCCCCGGCTCCCATAACCGCCCCTGGGAGACTAAAAGCTTTGACTTAAAAAACTTAAGAGGCGCTTTGCACGCAGAGCCCAAAATAAAATATTGGTTCAGTGAATGTGGAAGCAGAGGAGGAGGAGGAGGAGGGGCAGCTCGGTCTCACTGTTTCTACACGCTTTCTTTGGTTCTTCTGTCTCACTGTGAGGGGATGAAAGCAGCGATGATGAGGTCATGACAAACTCACGTCCATCTGTGTGGAAACGGGCTCGAGCATTACACCGCGATACACGAGTACTGTTAATCTCATTTCTCCTTGAGTGTGATATAAAGTATTTCAACTTCAGCCATCCGAGTCCCTTCAGTCCTTTTTGTGTGGTTATCAAGCTTCATGAACAGTTTGACTACCAGAACACACACACACACACACACACACACCCTCACCAGAACACACACACACACACATCTTCACCAGAACACACACACACACACACACACACACACACACACACACACACACACACATCCTCACCAGAACACACACACACACACATCTTCACCAGAACACACACACACACACACACACACACACACACACACACACACATCCTCACCAGAACACACACACACACACATCTTCACCAGAACACACACACACACACACACACACACACACACACATCCTCACCAGAACACACACACACACACATCTTCACCAGAACACACACACACACACACACACACACACACACACACACACACACACACCCTCACCAGAACACACACACACACACATCCTCACCAGAACACACACACACACACACACACACACACACACACATCCTCACCAGAACACACACACACACACACACATCCTCATCAGAACACACTCATCAGAACACACACACGCACGCACGCACGCACGCACGCACGCACACACACACACACACACACACACACAGATCCTCACAATCTTACATATTGTTGCTTTAAAAGTAGTTTGAATTCAATAAATTCTAGCAACGGCTCAATCATTTTATGTTGAGCAGGCAGCAGTTATCTGCACGTCTAGTGGTCCGATTAGCCGAGTCTGCCCAGCTCGGAGTTAGCGGGGGTTAGCGGGGGTTAGCGGGGGGTTAGCGGCGGAGCTTGAATGTGCTCGATAAATAAACAAGCCTTGCCTTTAAATAACATTGGTAGAAAAAAAGGAATTTAAAATGCAAAATTGAAATCATGCAAACACCACCATCGGACTGTGTCGTCCCCACAACCACCGCCGTCCTCATTCGTGCACGTCCTGCTCCGACCTCCACCTCAGCGGCGAGGAAGTGTGGACGACAGGACCGCAAGGAATACAGATAACAAATCCTTGCTTATGAAAGGATGCTTATTCCTTTCAGATTTTGCTCATTTACTTTCATTCTTTGAGGTTTGATTTGTTCTCTTTTTCCTCTGCAGGACTTAAACGCTTCCCCTCTGTGAATTTGCACGACCAACTTTTTATTGTGTGTCATGATTTAACTCACACGAAGACAGTGGATTAACATCATCTTCCTGTTTTTAACAACTTTTGTGGACGTGTTGTGAAAGTTTGCTCCACATTTGAGTGGAACTTCAGTTTCTGTTTTATTCCAAATCTTATCCACAATCGTTCAGTCCTGCAGGAGGTCTTAGTTTGAGGAAGGTTGGTTCAAAGCGATCGTGAGTGTATCCTCACAGAGCTGCAAGCATGGCTGCAGACTTTTGTGATCCAGATTCTCCGTCACTTTTAGATCGTAGTGTAAGTATTCATTATGAAAATCGTATATTTCAATAAACACAACAGATCAACCTCCTGAAATCTGAAGTGCTCAATTTTACTCACACGCCACAAAATACTTACACAAATCCTCAGAGACATTACAAAGACACGCAATCCAAGACATAAACACACACACATATATCCATCGTCTTCCTCTCTTGGGATCCCGTCGCCATAACGACTAATGCACAGTTTGCTGTGAGGCCCCTGCTGCAGGACGAGTCACGCAACGGGAGGCGGCTCATCACGACGGTCAATCTCTCCTTTTGTTCAGAGGCCCTTTGAGACAACCTGACACGTTAACAGAAGCATCAGTGGGTCGGCTCGCCTCCCTGTGTGTGCGTGTGTGTGCATGAGTGTTATGATTTCTTGTTTTATAGACAGCCGTTAGGATATCGAGTGTGCAGGAATGATCTGATTCTCTCACGGGTCTCGCGGCGTCTGATCGCTCCAAAAGAAACATTTCCCTTTCTAAGAAGTCTAAGAAGCAAACTTCACAAGTTTCAATCCAAAATATGCATCATGTGCAGCCGTGCCAAGTTAAACTGGGTGTCCTGATTTCATGTCACAATAACAAGAAGTTTCGTGTGATATCTTAAAATATTTGTACGTAGGCCTATAATTAATCCCCGATCACAGTCTGATTAGAGGTCAAAGCCTGACATACAAACACGGCTCTCCTCTGAGCTCTGATTGGTGTTGACAGGCTGGGTGTGCTCTTCTCACTCTCTTCTGCTCACTTTCACACACGACCACATGCATTCAGACACAGAGACGCTCATACATGCAGACACACTCACACACACACATGACTGGCTTCTGAAGCCGCCAGCGTGTGTGAGTCCCCACCTCCTTCATCAGCTCTGACACTCCCGTCTCACCCTAATGTCACGCAACCGCCGCTCTGCAAAGGAGGTCAGGGCAGAGGGCGAAGGGCACACACACACACACAAACCCCTCCTTCCCAATTCTCAGCCTCCCACTCAGACACAAACGGTCTTCTCAATTTGGAAGCTGCTGAGCATTTAAACGTCAGTCAGGAACACGAACACGAACACATACACACACACACACACACACACACACACACACACACACACAGAGAACAGTGGTGTGGTTTCTCACCTCCAGCAGGAGGCTGCTCTCGCTGACCGCGGTGCCCAGTTGAAGGCTCTCCTTCCTGGGTTCAGGGTTGGAGGATGCTGTGCTGATGATCTGCTTCCTGGAGGTCTTCTCTTGGCTCGCTGTAAAAAATAAACAAACAGAGAAAGGGTTAATGAGCTGTAACAAGAGAGAACACTAACATTAAACTGAGATGTTGATCTGTAAATTTGGCTCTTTTGCATGTGAGTTTATAAACCTCCAATCTGCAGCTTGTTTTGAACAACTGTGTCTTTAGACGGCGAGCTCTGTTTTTGTTGCATTTAAAGAAGCTGTTTGAACACTTTGAACAGGAGCACCAGATGAAAGTTAGCCCTGAAGTTTATTCACCAACTAAACTAAACTAAACATCTAGTGTTCAAGATCAAAGCTGGGTCTACAAAGTGTGCAAAGATAAATGTAGTACTTTGCAAAGTTGTGGCTGGAAAATATTCAATATTCTGTCTGCTTGTGTTGCTTCTTAATAATTCCTAGAGAGTCTTGACACAGGTTTTTATTTGCCGTCTCACCAGGTGAGATTTGTCTCGCTGTTGTCACTTTTCTCCAAAGCGTACAGACGGGCAGACTTTTAGAAAGTCTACCTCCATGTTCGCTTTGGTGATTTACGAGAGGGAAGATATACTTCTTGTATCCCTGAGAAGATATTTCAGACGTGTTGTTATTTTTCTTGTAAGCCACCTCGCGCTAATGTTAGTCTCCTAAGAAGAAAAAGTTTAACATCATAGTCTCGCCAGATCCCAGGAGCTGAGCCCAGTATGGAGAGTTTGGACTGATCCAGGGAGGCACAGGCCGATCAGTGACCGATTCAAATCCCCCAGAATCCGTAATGTCTTCTCACAACTGAACCAAACCACTAAACTAAAGTTACCTTAAATAATCTGAAAACAAGTGTCAGTGTTTGGAATCAAGAGAGAAAAATCCTGCAGGGTTTAACAACCTGATAAAAGCTGATTTATGCTCTTTTATGACTTTTGTTTTTTTCGAGTTCTGGACAGAAAACCTGCACACCTCAAACAGGCCAAACTTTAAACTGCAACATATCGACCTGCTGCATGCTCAGAACAAACAACATGCAGAGAAATCCTCAGATAGCAGCAGCAGTGAGAGCGTTTGGACAGACACTCACATGTGGCCGACACATTAACTGCATTAGTCTCTTTTTTTCATGCTGCTAACTCCAGGTATTAGTGCGTGTGGTGGGCCGGACTTACAAGACAAACAGAGGAGGATTTCATGACTCTAGAGGATTCCCCTCACACGATATGGACACATGCACACGCAGAGAACAAAACACAGGAGGGTGAGGAAGTGCATCGACATGTCCAACTCTGAATTCAAGCGGGGGGAAATCAACAGAGAGAAGGGGAAATAAAGAAGTTTGTTCAAACCTAGTTCTCAGTTCTTATTCACAAGTGCTGATATACGTTTACCAAAACTTAAGATATGTTTGAAAACTCTTCCCACAGTAACACACCTTCATCAAAAACAGTTCAGTTTCTGTCCGACAAAATGCAGACAGAAACTCTCTCCGGACACTTTCTCTATCAGAAGGAGGAATGATTCTTTTTATGTACAGGAGGAACTGAGAGCGATTGTGTTTGGAGTTTGTGACTGGAGTACAGATTGAAGAAAAAGGATGTTAGCAAGAAACAAAAAGAAAGCATGAAGTAATCCTCGATGCTACTAATGATATGTATGCTGCTGCAGAAGTAGAGATTTCAAACTGAATGTTAGATTATAACACTTTACTCTCAGCGGGGAAACTCAGTTGCCACCTGGTCAATTCACACAAACAAAGAACAACATCGACAGTACAATCACGCAACACAAGTAAATAAATAAAACACCATCGTGCAGAGAAACGCCTTCAAAGATCAGAACCGTTGTTAGTTTGGTCCTCGTTCTCTTCTCAAAGGTAACCTCAAGTGAGTCTGAGGTGATGCCGATCACAGAGCCAGCCTTTTTCATCAGCTTGTTGATCCTGTTTTCACCATCTACACAGATGCTCCCCCCCCCCCCCCCCCCCCCAGCACAGCATAAAAGAGGGCGGACACTAGCCAAGACTCCCTGATAGAAACGTAAAGACGGTTCTTGCTAATGTCTAAGGATCTAAGCTTCCTTGAGGCTGAGCCTTGTTGAATACGACATCAGTGTTCTTTTTCTAATTTAATTTACTGTCCAGGAAGACACCAACGTATTTATAAACCGGGGAAGCCTCGGCCTTCGTTCTTCTGAGATCAAGAATAAGGTCCTTCGTCTTCCTCGACAGTCACATTTAAAAGTTTGCATCACACAAAATGTTGTTTTCTGTTGGACTTTAAGATCCTTCTTTAGGAAAGTTGGGCATGTAAAGAAAATTAAAGCAGTAAAGAAAAGAGTCAGTTAAATTCAGGGGAAACGATGAGTGGAGTTTCTTTATGTGTTTGAAAATAAAATGTGTCTGCAGCTTTGAGGAAATGATTTTAGTGATTGACAAACTTTAAATCTGAGATTTCTCAGTGTTTCAATGATCTGTTTGTTCAAACATGCTCCATAGCTGCTCCACTGAAGCTTTTGAGCTTTGGAGCTGCGTCTGTTGCATGAATTAATTATTTTTTATGGTATTCAAGGTTTGTAAAGTTTTGGAAAATAAGGACGTTAACAGCTGCTGAAAAGTGTAAGAGAAGCTCCATCCCTGCTGAACACAGTGGAAGCTCTCCGACTGCACAACGAGCTTGACCTCTGACCTCTTTGTGGAGGGAGCTAACACATGAGGAAACTTTACATCTGGAGCTCAAAGGAGGGTCCCTCTGAAGGGTCCTTAAGGGCCTGAAACTTAATGAAGAGGTCTTATGTTCGCAGCAGAAATGATCCCTTTGGTTCCACGAAAAGATTGAGGATTATTCCTGCGATCTCCTCACAGTCTGCACCACTTCTCTCCGTCACTTCAGAAGAAAAAGTTGTAAAAATATCACATGCATGTCACACGCCATCAAATACTACATCCCAGGCCTTCCTACTACCATGCCAGTGTGTGTGTGTATACATGCAATTAGCCTATAGGAGTGTGGCGTGCAGAACTGTCACATGTGCATTGGTGACGTGTGCGTTGCGTGTTGCAGGCATGTTTGCGTGTTTCTTTTATGGGTGTGCTGTCAGGGGGCATGTGGCTCACTCCAAGAGATCAGCCCTACGCTCCGTCACTCATTGTAGCAGGCACAGATTAGTCACGCAACGCACACACACCATAGCCTCATTATGAAAAACGATCTAAGTGTGGATGTATGTATCTTCTGATGCTTCCTATAGACCCCACCCCCACAGGATAACCCCATTATGCATCCCCCCCTTTAACCTTGCACCACGTCCATCCCTCCCCCATCAGCCCTTCCTCCACCCTCCTCCTCCTCCTCCTCCATCCTTTCTTTGTTCGACTCGGCATCGCAGGCGATCGACGACCGATTTCGTGACGCTGGAAGAGTCTTGCTTCTCTTAAACCCAGCGTGCTGCACGCGAAGCTAAAGCACCCGTCCATATATTTTGTCAGGATTAATTCGTTTTAATCATTCATTTCCTGCGTAGCCTCGGCAGGTTTGTTCAGGCTGTTTATGTGAAAAATAAAGGCCGTAATGTGTGACGACTTGTGACAGGCAGCTTCGTAAACGTAGGTATTTTGTCATGAGCTCCACAAACACACAAACACACTCCGACAGCCACACACACACACACACACACATTCTCCTCCATCAGTGGAAACTAGCGCAGAGGGAAATGAATCTAATGAGCCTCTTTATTTCCCTCCTTCATCACCTCATGTATTTTTGTTTTCTCTCTTACGGCAGCTCTTGGAGAGGATGCAGCGTCAGGAAAGACAAACACTCGGCATGATTAATTATCGGCACCGGCACTTCCTCCGCCAACAACACAGACCTTTATTCACACACTCACTCCTGTCTTTGGGTTTGCTTTTCTTTGCCTCCCTCTCTGGTCGAAAAAAGGAAAACAGAGGAGGTAATGGCGAGGCGTTTATGTGGTCTGTGCAGGACGGGGTGTTAAGTACAAAGTGACAACTAGAGAAGGGAAGCAGATGATGCCAAAGGGTGAGGCCCTGAGTGTCTCGCTCCTTTAGTCGAGCAGGTATGTCCTTTCCATTTCCAGTAAAGTTAGGACCACCCGCCAAAATCTGGGCTTCAGTGTGCCTCCATTTGCACAATTCAAGACCCAATAGTCTCAGAGAACAAATTTAAGTAGAAAAAAGAAGAAATCAGAAAAGTTTGATCTGTTGCAACCAAACACTAAATGACAGAAAAATGTAGGAAAAGAGAGAAAAGATCTGCAAAGACAGATATGATTCATGCTTTGGGCTCCTGTGTACTTAATTTGTGCTTTCTTTAAACCCTACTTTAATCGGGCATTAATCTTTGCAGCCTCTAGGGGGTGAGATGAGTCTGTGTGTGTCTTTTAAAGCCACTTCCTCCAACATGAAACAGCTGAAAGGAGACACATGACGAGAGGAGACCTGTGGGAGGAGGTCTCTGTGGGCCTCATCGTGTCACTGACAGGCTTTTAATCTGAGGATAATGGAGATAAAACACAAAGAAATGTCCCTAAGATGAATATTTCAATACGATCATGTACATTAGATCCAAAGATGGCACGGCTGGACATTATTTAAAGAGTGTTGCATGACTGAGAGCGTTTCATGAGTACAGGAGGAGCACGCGTCTCCGGCTCAATGGTGGTTTTTACTCCATGTCTTTAGCTCGGACTCCTCTCAGAGCAGCTTCACGGTTCGTACATGGCTGCTCAGAGACGCAGCGACAACGACAGCTGCTGCTGCTGCAGGGTCTTCACGATATCAGGATTTTAATCCTCGATATGATACTAGTAGAAAGCAAACAGTATTGATACCTGTTTCGATACCACGGCAACAAACATAGAAGTCAAAGGCACCTGGTATTGGTATCTTCTTGTTTTTGATGACTAAAAATGGCATAAAGCTCCTGCACGCTGTCGTAAATGCACAAACAAATAGGCGATGTTTCGGTACCGAAAACATGCCAATGTTTTTTTGCAATGTAGACAGAGTGCAGGAGTCTTCTCACACTTTTTGTTGGATGCATTCCTCTCCTGCGCGCCTGTCTGACAAACTTTTTTAAAGCTTTGGTACTTAAAGATACCATCAGTCGTTTAAATAACAGAAATCGTATCTTCTTAAAACATGTGGTTATCGAAAAGAATCAAACACTTTGAGTTTCAACACTTCATCCTCGGCCAGTTTAGAGTCGCGTGTGGTTTAAATGAGATTTGATTCTATTTGAGGATATGAGTAATATGAGTAATTTCAACCAGAAACATTTGCGGGGAAGTAACTCAGACGCTTTGCACGCTACCAATAACTTCACACCAAAACAAGACGAACTGCAGCAGGGACAAATACAGTTTGGTTAACCAAAGCCATGAAAAAGAAGTTTGGACGACTTTGCAAAAGAAAAGATGAACTGACGATGTTCATGCAAAGGGAAATTATACCAACAGATGATACAAACATTTCTCATGCCTGCAAAATAATTCCACTAAATCTTATTTTAGGCGCAGGGATTTGCACCGAGCAGGAATTCTCTCATGGTTCATAACTTTGTAAAGATTTTGCTGCAATAACCAACAAGCTCGTCTAAGAGAGAGGACATGCAACACTCCTGTCATTCATCACCGTGCAAATACAATACAAGCTTCTGCAAACTGTAGTTTAACTTCTCCTCAACAGTCGGTCATGGTTTGCAAAATTCATACCAAATGTTATCTCGAGACACTTTACAAAGATCCGATCTACACGGTGCTCTGCACAGACGTTTCATAAACTTTGAGAGTGAAGAGAAATAACGTAACGCCTGAAATACTTTTAATGACGGCTGTAGTTACCAACAGTATCTAGCAGCTTCAAAGTAGATCTACTTTAATAAACTACACGCACTAAATACTCAATGCATACTTCATTATAGAAACAAACACATAGACTTGATACGACAGGTGTGTAGGAGAGCAGTGTAAAACTCTCTGCACGCTGTCTAACCTGCAAACATGCATTGATTGCTTCTGCTTGATGAACGTCTTAGAACCCAAACATTGACGAAGAATTTATGTTTGCAGGTTGGACGGTGTGCTGGAGTTCACCTGTAAACAAATACTCTAAAATGTTACATCAACAGCTTTGCACCTGACTGATATCGATGAAATCAGAACGAGGGGCTACATGAGGTGAGACTGCAGATCACTAAGATCCTTCTCAGTTAGAGGAACACGACTATGGAACACATTACCACCGATCATTTTAAACACTGACAAAGTTCAAATGGTTTTTTAATATTTTTTTGTGCCTTTCTGCCTTTATTAGATCAGACAGCTGAAGAAAGACAGGAAGTGTATGGAGGAGAGAGAGTGGAGGACTGACATGCTGCAAAATGCAGGGGTCGGATTCTAACCCACGTCCGCTGTGACGAGAACTACAGCCTCCATACATGTGGTGCCATGTGGTGACATAACCGCTATAGGCTATCCTGCGCCCCAAATTCAACATTTTTAAGACCAAAGAAGTGAAACTGAATCAAGTCTGTGAGCGCTGACTGTGTTTCCTCTGATCATCCTTGTTTTACTGTTTGTCCTTATTGTAGTCTCTTGTTGTTTTGTATTTAATGGGGAATGACATGCAGGACAGAGGTCACAGGTCGTCACAGGTCGGAGTCAAGCTCAACCTGGACTGCCCGCTTGGAGGCTGTACACGAGGTGCTCAAACTAACCACTAGGCTGGCGCCCTACAATTCTGTTTTTTTTTTAGTCTAATGCTTCTGTTGTAATCCTAAAAGCCGAGCCAGGGTCGGGGGTTACAAATATGATTTACATCTGAGGAAGATTTTGCTGATGAAGGGGAACCGAGGTAACGAAGGACTTTCACTGTTGTGAAGTATTCTTATTTAAATATTCAACCTGAATAGTTTCTGATCCACTTGAAAGAAATGAGGAGAAAAGTGATTTTTCTCTTTCTGATGACGGATGTTGTTAAAAAGTCTCAGAGATGTGAGTGACACCCAAACACATCTCTGTGATCTGTGATTGGAGCAGCGAGGGTGCCATCTCTTGGCAGCTGATGTTCTCTCTCTTTCTCTCTCTCTGAGCTGAACATGCGAGCGCCGAGCAGCACAGCAGGCCCCTCCCCTCCCACAAGGGTTGCGTGAGTAGAGAAAACTGTGTGTGTGTGCACATGTGTGTGTGTTGAGGTTGGGTTGGCTTACAGCCACTTCCTCTGCCTGTTCCCGCCCTCTTCTCCCTCTGTGCTCTCTCTCTCTCTCTCTCTGCAGGCAGGAAATCCACAGCAGAGTGAGCAACACCAAGAGAGAGAGAGAGAGAGAGAGAGAGAGAGAGAGAGAGAGAGAGAGAGAGAGAGGAGCTCTGGCTGATCAAGGGCTGGTTGTCACGCGAGCGAGCCGTCTGTCAATCTCCCCCCCCTTCCTCCTGACAGGGCGCTGGCGGCCAGCCAAGGCCTTGCGTGCAAGCCGGCGAGCCACATTAGCCCATAAAGAATTTCATAATAGCAACAGCTGTTAAATATTGATGACTGCTGGCAAGCGCTCAATGGTGCTCGGCAGAAAGGTTAAGCCTGCGCTGTAATGGAAGCTAATACTTCATTATGCCACAGATCAAATGTCCGGATCTCAGATCCCAGACCGACAGTTTCTTGTTTTTCTAATGTGGCCGAAAGTTTTTGGCTTTTTCACAACTTTGTGAAGACAAACAGAAGCTTTTTCCTCTCGTCTGACTGCATGATGATGGATGAATATCTTCTGCACTGATTCAATCTTCCTCCATCCTCGATAACAATGTTAACATGGGATTGAGTTTTTAATCTTCCTGATAACATTTTGAGTGTTTCCACTCGAACATACTGTATAAGATTACATTTGAAGGATTAGGAGCAATTCCCCTTTGTGTGTTAACAAAACAACAACTGCAAAAAGTACTTTTGTTGGAGGCCCGCAAGGAATCACAAATATTCCTCTTTCAGAGGAGATTAAAGAGAGAGAGAGAGACGGGGGTTTGTTCCTCTGGAGCTGCTGGGGGAAGTTGATTTCAGATTCCTGAACAGAGCAAAAACAAAAGCTATGTGGGCCGAGATACAGAATTAAAGGGAAGTGATATTATGACAAAGCAAATGGGATCACAGAGGTGGCAGGTCGGGTTGTAAACTCGATTGTTTCCACTTGTGTGTTTTGGTTGGCAGGCAGACGCTCGTCACTGTGTCGAACATCTCCACACATGAGCCCTTCAGCAAAACCGACCTGTACGACAACTTCTCTATACTGCTACTGTATGTGGCTGCTGCACGCTAAACTGCCGCCACACACACACACACACACACACACACACACACACACACAAACACTGGAGGCCTATTCTAGCCGTCATAATGCGAGAGTCATCTAATTGCTTCTATAAATAGAGAACATGAGTGATTGCCGTGCACATGTGTTATGAGAGCATGATGTTTGTCTGCAGAGAGAAGCTGCTTCTGTGATGAGGCCGCAGAAAGAGTTGCAGTCGCAGAGAGCCGTTAAAACAATATCTCAGCTCTACTCGACGTGTCTCAGGGATATTAACCACAACATACGGCTGACGTGCTGCAGCATTTACACAGACAATTAGAAAAACTAACGGGCTGAGGCCTTCGAATGATGCACTCTCTTACACACACACAGTCTGCATTCATGCATGCTTTGCGTGAGCTGAGATAGTCACACAGCGCAGGTTTTAATTTGAATGTACCCAAATGAACGCAACAGTGTGCGTTCTTTAATTGAAGACAACAAGACGCTCCAGTAAGCGGGGAATCTGTCCTACCAGCCGAGCGTCCACCCTCTACTCAGCGGGGGTGAGGTCAGGACAAACACTCCCTCCTGAGTCACATTTATCCCAGCAGTAACCCTGCCTGCAGGCTGCATGACAGCGCTGTGTACGCACTCTGAAGATTGCATGTACAGCTCCTAGCTGCAGAAACAAACACTCAAGTCTGACATATATTGTGTGGGAGGGGAGGGACAACTTCAATGTACTTTTACCAAAGGAGGGGGGTTTGTTACTGTGAAAGTGTTTCTGAATCTGTCAACCGGCCGTCACACTTTCACATCTTGAGTTTTACTTTATGTTCTTCTTTGTCCTGACAATTTGTCACTTTGTGTTCGGCTGCTGTTGTTTTCTTGAACCTTTTTCCATTGTTACAGTAAGCCATTTCTCCGTTCTCTCCGCTGGTCTCCTCTGCCGCTATATTTATCTTAAACGTCCTCTGATTGGCTCGTTCAGTACCAACATAATTCATTTCCTCTTGTCGGGCCTCAGAGTCCAGATATTCTTTGACTTTTGTGAGAAAACAACAAACTTTGCTCTGCGGGGATAAAACTCTGGAACAAAAAGGGGAAACACAGTCTTTGTTTGGAGTTTATCTGGAGTGAACTGATGTATCTATAATGTAAAATAAATGAGTACAGTTTATGAGCACTGCATGCAGAGGAGTGAAACATTCCCGTCGTACAGTAACAGCCCTCAGCTCCTGCATGCCTCTGTGTGTTTTGCGTGGTTCTTCTATAAATAGCTCTTCCTCTGGATTCCCGTTTTGCTGAGGATGTCTCTGCGGCTTGTTGCTCTCTCATGGAGCTGCTGCTTAGTAAAAGTTGCATTCAGGGACCCCACCTGGCCACAATAAAGCACAATCTATTCCTGCACTCACACGATCTCTGTTTTCACGAGCAGTTTGACGCTGAAGAGGCCGACGTGAAGCCAGCGTGTCCGGTCAAACTCTAAACGTCTCTGTGTTTGCTGTGACTGATTTGGAGTTTAATTAGAGTTCAATTTGAAATGAAAACCTCTCGCTCTGTATAAACAAACAAGAAGCGTGGAAACAGATGTGCACAGAGAGGTGAAGTGAATGTTTTAAATTAATTAAAGATGGAATTCAGACGGAGAGGAAGAACGAGAGGCTGACAGGAGATAAATTATTTTCTGGTTCCACATAAGAGGAGTTATTCAGGTCCAGGCCTCGCTCCAAAAAGTGCATTTATTTTAACGTAAATGCTCTGCAGAGTGCTGGACTGATGGCTCATAATGTAGAGGATAAACCTCCATGAAGTGTCTATCATGCAGCTCCGTCATCTCTCTGTCCTCCTGCGTTATTGACCTCTGAGTTTGTCATTAGGGAACACAGCCGAGCTTTGACTCTCCTGCTCATTCATACTGAAAAAGGAAACATCTAAGCGACACAACTCAGGGAATAATTGTTGGTATTCTTTTCTGCATGCCTGCCTGAGAGGAGAGCCGCGGCCTGCAGCTCCACGTTTACCTCCTCTTCAGTTAAACGCTCCGTGTGTTGCGTGCCAAGCGGGTGTCACTCACATTATTCTAAATAACAGGGAGAGAGAGCGGCAACACAACATCCGATTATCTCGCTCGTATTCTCCCCTCTTTGTGCTGCTGTAAACAGTCAGCAGCTTCTCTGGAAAAGGTCCACACCTTTCATGTAATTCATCAATGATCCTGTTAGCTCTTTTTTTTTTCTTTACCCACAATGCCGCTGCATAACAAGAGGCTAATCTGTTAAAAAGATTATGGTGCCGTTTCGGCCCATTGAGGCAAATAATAATGGGCAGATGGTCCCTCAGGCTGAATCCATATGGGAGGGAAACTACACTAATGCTCCTGTAGCACGCAATGCTAATCAAATGCTAACCGCTGAGTGACTAAGGGAGACTTTACGACCTCAACAAGTTGTGTTCAATTTGCTGAGATCTGACTCAAGAAGGGATTGTTTTGGTGGAAGAAAAGCAAGAACAAAGTGGCTGACATGATGATGAATGGAAGAGTGCAGTAATGCGGCCGCAGCATCGTTATTTAAGTATCGTATTTATTCTTTTCTTTAACCAGGAGTCCCTTCAGATTGAGACGTTTGAGAGGGAGATCTGTCCAAAGCAGAATATTTGAGACAGTTAAAATAAAACATGGGGATATGGACATCAAGCACACATGGAGAACGTTAACTCCAGCTCATATGAAGAGAATGCATTCCTCAGATTACAGATTCAAACTGTTCTTTTTTGTTCATCTGCAGTGGAAACATCACCGTCCTGCAAAAACCCTGCAACTACAAAGCATCAACGTTTCATGAGCTGAGAAAACACGCTTGTTTTCAGCTTTTTGACGAAGCACATTGAGATAATCTGACGGGGTTTGAAATTGTTTATTGAGCCGGAGAAGTAGGAGGACATTTTGAACACATTAAGGAACACTTCATCCTGCAGGGTTTGATTCCTGCAGGCTCTGCGAGGTGTAATTAAACAGGTGTGAGGCCGAATCAAGTGATCGCCACGATGCTCGTCATGCTTTATGCATGAAAGTCATTAACATGTCAGTCAGTTTCGACGCTATCGCAGGTGTCATGTAGCCACAGTATTAGTATCTGTGTGTGTGTGTGTGTGTGTGTGTGTGTGTGTGTGTGTGTGTGTGTGTGAGAGAGAGACCAGGGCTGATCTGTGAAGCAGGTAATCTAGAGCAATAGCATTATGCAGAATTTAAGCTTCTCTCCCTCTGCAGGAGGATTAAAAGCATCCTTTTCATTAGTTATAGTTTTATGTAATCCTTCATGTTCTATTGATATATTTCTATAAAAAGTAAAACTTTTACAAACAAATATCAACTTACAGGCAGGGTTGGTAATTTCCTCCAGATCCACTTTTTAAGATTCTGGTGGAAATGGTCTTTAGGTCCTGACAGAAATTAATAACTCAGGTGCTCTGAAAAAGGAACAAATAAAATCCATCATCTGTAGCAGTTGTAAGTCTGTAAAAACTTCAACCAATGTCTGCCACGAGGTACCAATCTGATGAACCAATCACAGCCTCCCTGTCTCCCTGCTCGTTCTCTACCTCTTGCGTGCTCTAGCCCACACTCAAAGCACGTCACTGATGACAGAGTTTATACTGTGAGTTTGTCGTTGGCCGCTGTGAGGAGTAATATAGTCTTGTTTTTTTAACCAAAAAAAAGAGATTTTGAATCTGCACAGATTCATTTAAATTTGCAAAGTTTGAACCTCTGGTGGGTATGCACGTTGGTATATGTCACATATGTCACTTTGATTATTTGATATAACCAGTTTAACCCTTTGTAGTCCCAGAGTATCTCAGTTAAAGAGGAGGTCTGGTTTAAAACCCTTAAATCAATTATTAGCTTTTTGTTAAAATTATTATACAATTATTGGGTTTTTTTGCAGGTAATGAGGCGACGCCTGCGAGCTTGTTCAGGCCGACACCTGAAGCTCCAATGATTTCATACTTGACTCATTCTCCACAATCACCCGACAACACCTCCTTCTAATCGGCATCAATTTAATCTGCAAGATCTCCGCTCTCTACCTCTGCTCCTTCATCACCAGCTCTGACCTGCAGCAGTTCTGCACTCTCACTCAGCCCCACCTCCACCCCAGCATCCACCTGTCGGCTCCGACTGGGGGGTTTAAGATATCATCCCATCACTTCTCAAATATCTGCATGTTAAATAAAACTGAGGAGTGATGACGCGACAAACACAAACTATGATCTGCTACTGCGATGAACCTTTCGAACAAATACAAATGTGAGTCGTCTGACTGAAAAAAAGATGCAAGAGTCTTCATCTCTAATCCGTTAAAATCTTTGATCTTATTGATGCTTCAAAAAGTTGAATAACTCAAGCACAAGTATCCATCGTACTAAAATGTACAGTGCAAGTCGACCAGTTCTTCAGCTTGTTTTGGATCATAATCTACAAAGATGTGAGAGGGTCATTCTTTAATTATGCCTTGTATTAATAAACGTAAACAATAAAAAATAAAAAATCAGGAATGGTAATATTTAAGCTTTCAGGAGACGACTCTTAGCGCTGACTCGTTCGAGATCTACACGTCACAATCTTCAGTCCCAAAAATCCCTGTTCTGGATGTCAAGCTCTTGTTGGACAGGTGAGATAAATCCAGGTGAGTCAGTCAGATCTGATCTGTCAGGTTTGGATCTGTCGTGACCGTTCACTTCATATTCTCCATCTGTGGCCCCCTCGCATGTCATCGCTCTAATCCAGGCTGTTTATACCAACACTGCTCCTCTGATCACTTCATTTGGCTCAGGGAGGGAGGACATATACCCCTGTGTGATGGCCCAGCAGGCAGTGTGTGTGTGTGTGTGTGTGTGCGTGTGTGTGTGTGTGTGTGTGTGTGGAGGATATAAGGGGCGGAGGGCATGATGGGAGTGATGGTGGGATCACGCAAGCTCTCTAAAAGAGGCAGAGTCAGGAGAGAGTCACGCATGGCGAGGCTTTGCTGTGGATGCCACTCTGTCGCCACTCCACTTCCTGGCATCTGGTGTTAGCGTGATGTTACCACTGTATATGTACGGATGTGTGTATGTGTGTGTAAATGTGTTTGTGTGTGTGTGTGTGTTGTGTTTAATTCCCAACCAACACGAGAGATCTTCAGAGTGTAAACAAACACCGACTCGTCTGGCTGCCTGTCGCTCTGAATAGGAAAACTATTTTTCTCAGCGGTGTAAAGCTGCTAACTGCAGCGCTCTGCATCTCGCTTCTATCAGAGCGGACACGGAGTACACGGCAGGGACGCTTAAATAAACCTGTTCTTAAAGGGGCAATGCACCTGTTTGTCTCCCTCTGGTTAGTTCCTCATAACATCCTGTGAGAACGGCTACAACGTTTCTTCTGTTTATCTGAAGGAGCTTCTTTAAGTCTGATGATGTCATAGTGATGTCACCTCAGCAAAGTATCCTTTATTTGTTGTACTAGTCATTCACTAGTCTTGGTATCTTGTACTCTGTATCTTTCTTATTTGTATAAACGTATCACTGCTTGTTTTTTGTCTTTATTTTAAATAAATTCTTCGTGCAGGTCAGTGTTGTCTATTTGTTTCGTTTGCTGTTGTTTATAAAGGTTAAAGAAAAGGTCGCTGCTGTCGAGGACTGAAATAAGGAGTCGCGTGTGCAGAACGTGTTTGGCACTGCCAGGGGAAGGGGTTATGATGCTATTTGTTGCATTGTGGGAAATGTAGGATAAAATGATTTCAAACTTTATTCATATTTAGGACTAAAAATCTCATGCATCAATCAGCTGCAGAACACTTCACTTTCATGTCCAATCGACAGCAAACATTGAGAAGATGTTTTGGTCCAAACAGACCGTCTGGATTACATAACCGTTATTTCATGTACAAATACCAAAACAAGCTGGGCAGGTTTAAAGAGGTTATTTAAAGAAATGACTCATCAAGTCTTTGAGCCGCTGCGTCGACAGGTTGTCATTTTCATAAAGAATGCAGAGGTTTTACCTGTGTGAGACTAAAGGGTAAAAATATTCAATATTAGAGGAGGTGCAATAAACAAGGAAACGTGAAGCTTTGTGAGTTTATTTGTGTAAATGAGGAGGTCTCACTTTATTTTCTGGTTGTCGTGTGCGAGTGTGTGTATGACAGTGTGCTTATTTGTGTGCATGCATACTGGTGTGTTTGTCCCAACCTGTTGATGATCTCATGGCCGTGTGGTTAAATCTACTTATATCACTAAAAACGGACTCTGCTTGTCACGAAAGCAAAGTCAGAAGCAGCGGTCAGTGTGTGTGTGTGTGTGTGTGTGTGTGTGTGTGTGTGTGTGTGTGTGTGTGTGTGTGTGGGCCCTTGTGAGTGTTTTCGTCTGCATCAGTGAAGAAAGAAGGATTGTTTTGGACAGCGAGGCGCTCGGGCACCCCGGGGTCAGCAGACAGAATCGAGAGTCTCTCGTCCATTGACCCAAAAGCTTCTGTGTCACAAACAAACACACGACCGTAACTTTCACTGCCTTCAACATACGATGCGGCCTCAAGTCGGTCTGTGAAGTTTAAAAGGTTCAGTTTTTATTATTTTAAATGCAGAAAGGACGCTTCTTTTGCAGAAGATTTATTTGACAGATTTGAAATGTTTAGGTGTAGAAATATTGCAGACACGAGTTTACATGTTAAACTTTGTCCGTCTTGCTCTCATGTGTTGCATAAAGCTGCAGCCGAGGAGCGATTCTTCTACAGAGCCGAGGCAAAGAGTAAATGTGGAAAAAGTTTCAGAGGAAATATTGCAAGCTAATTGGATTTCTGTAAGCAGTAGGTAATATGCAGTCATTATATAATTTGATTTGTTAGGATTTATGTGACTTATAAAGACAGCTGCTGAGAAAAATCCTGGAAGAAAAGCAAAATGAGATCATGAGCATCTGAGGTTTGTTTCCAGGCTGGAGACAGGAATGTAATCAAACAGAAACGTCTCCGTGGTTATGTCGAAGGATTAGAAAAACGACGACGGCTAGGGCACAGATTCCTGACGTGACTTCTGGAGGCTTTGTGCTTCAAAGTTTTAAAACAAAGAGGTCGAGGTTTAGATAGTTTTCAAGGTGAAAGTCTGCTTTTCCTCACGCACGGCACGCTTCTCACACTAACCTTACAATTATCGCCTCCACACTAATGAACCTCACATTACAACCTGTGTCAGGAAACCGCCATCGGGCTGTGCAGCTTATAAACCTCCATGTTGGCTCTTTGGTGTCGCCCTACAGCTGAAACCTGCGGGCTACACCGCTGGACCAGCGCCCATAAGGCCTCTCTGTGACTCCACTTCTGCCTGAGTCTAAAGTTGAAGGGATGCCAAACGTCTGGGCTGATAAACGGTTTATAACCTGAGATATTCACAGACTTTCTGATCCTGACATAAAGTACATTTCTTTAAGAGGTGGAAAAGCTCTAGTGTTCGACTTGTGCACCGTAAAGAAGTTGCCTGCACGTCTCTCTCTCTTTTTCTTATCTCTTATCTCTCTTTGACCACATGTTGAATCTTCATCGCCCATCAAAAATCATCAAATTTTCATCCAATCACATGAAGCTGCAGCGTGCTCTGAAACGTAACATGGCGGCTTTTGTGAGACAGCAAACATGTTTGTGGTTTGAAAGTCTGCAGACTGCAGGAGCTGCTTTGAGCTCCAAAGACAACTTTCACAGCTTGATTGAAAACGAACATTTCACTTCATAAATCACGTGCTATAACTTAGGGAAATCTCTAAATGAATAAAAGATATCAAAGGATTGAATTGTCCGTGATGTGGACAGTCTGAGGTTCAGAATATGCTGTTTCTGCACGTCAGCGTACTCGTCCTCGTCCTCCAGTATTTTCTGCTCACAGCTGAGCTTTGATTTACGAGCACGACCACAGAAATTCCTCCGGAATCGCTTCAGGATGTCTCTGGAATAAAAGCAATATCTCTGATTTGGGAAAGTATTACCAGCTTAAAAACAGTGCAGTGTTGCTGTGACCGAGTCACGCGAGGCATGCATGACTCTCTCTCTCTCTGTGTGTGCTGCATGTGGACGCTGTGAACTGGGGCTTGTTGTGTTTTCTTTTTTCTCTGATGTGAATCTGACGGGATCACTGTCCACCGTTATCAGCTGCAGCAGATTTTTGCTGATTGTTTTCATCGTGTGTGCGCACAATATTTGAATTAATTTCATATGAGATGAAATAAGTTTGCTTCATGTGGATTTGAAATGAGATTCTGAATAATGTTTTTACCCTGACTACACTTTGACAACCCTGTAAAGCACAGAGGTCTGACCTTCAAGCTCCAGAATGACACTAACACATCTAAATCACTTAAACGATTCCTACATCAGCTCTGCAGACACAAGAAAGACTCACCTTTAACACCTGAAATACAGTTTGTGATAGTGTGTGTAAAAAGAGAATCCTTATTTAGTTAGCTGGAAGAAAAAGTAGCATAATGAACTATTTAAAGACGAAGGTAAAGACATAAACAGCTGAAATAGTTAGCTTAACGTTAGAAATTAACTGCTCAAATGTAAGATCTACTGAGAGCGCTAAAAGTGATGTAGAAAGAGTTGAAATAGTGAGCTCAAGATGAAGGATGTTCAGATGAAAATGATACCTAAATATCTGAAATATTAAAGTGATGCATAAATATTTAAAACAGATTTCTTGGAGTGTAAATGCTGAGATTATTTTACATTTTAAATAGTTGTAATATCCAGACTGTAAAGCTCTAAACATGTCTTAGTCAAACAGTATGTTCATTACACTGAAGCAGCTGTTTCTGCAAATCTCTGATCCGTGCATCGATCTTTTCATTCCCTCTAACAGAGCTGAGAAGAGAGCTGCAGAACTGTAGCAGTTAAAGCAACTGTCTCACTAATGTTCAGTTTCTGATCCCTTAAAACACACACACACACACACACACACACACACACACACACACTTGAAGCAGTACTTGCAGATAATCATGATGCATGCATGTGCAAACAGTCGTTGAGGGTCGTGTTGTTTTGCTCAGAGAAACTTCAGCAGCACTCACAGCTGCTGCTGCTGCTGCTGCTGCTGCTGCTGCAGGGCTCGGACCGTCCGTTTGAGGGCAGCTCTCCCGTTACACACACACAAAATAAACACAGCGAATACCCACATCCTCCTCACCCAACAACAGTACTGCAACTGTTTCTCATGTGACAGAGGAGGGGGCGAGCTGGGAGTGGAGGGAGGGAGTGGCGTGGAATAGCGTGCGAAGACTTAATACAACGTTTCAGCCCCAGATGGGTCACATCAGAAGCCCGTAATCAACAAATTTAGTCCTGCCAAGTTTACACGTCAAAAAGGACGGCACGGGGAGAAAGAGAAACCTGTTTCTTCTTTTATTCGCCCCCCATGATCCACTTAATGTCCTGTCACGGCTTATAATTACTAATTACTGTGACTGCTTTTTCCATTGTGCAGGAGAAGAGGGACAGAGAAGGGGAGTGGAGCCCAGTAGGATGAAGACTAAACAACAATGGTTATCATTCTGACATATTAGCATTTTATTCAAAGGGTCACGGGTCAATCGAATGCTTTGTCTTTGCTTTGAATCCAAATCTTAGTACAGCAGGAGATGAAGCTCCTCAGTGAGTCTATTTCCTCAGTGACACCAGAGATCATTAGCAGCATTTCAAAGCCACTTAGAGCTGCAAACACCTTTTTGTCTCTGTCCTAAGCCGTTACGACGAGCCCAGAGGACACCTGGAGCGAAACTTGAGAGAGACGGCTTCCTGCAGCGCTCGCAGCGGGAACGTTTAAACAGAGCTGATGATATCACGGCCACTGGAGGAATAAAGAGCCAGATAACCGAATTATCAGTGACAAATCAAACACATGCATGCCTGAACCTGCACTCCCTCAGACACACACACACGCACACACACACACACACACACACACACACACACACACACACACACACACACACACACACACACACACAGGACGAGGCGTACAGAAGCAGAGGAGATCTCTGTCTCCCTCAGACACACACACACACGCACACGAACACACACACACACACACACACACACACACACACACACACACACACACTTTTTCTCTTCCCATAACAGTGTGTGGTCTCGTCATTCAGGCTTTGTTTCCACTGTGGCCTCTCATCTTTAAATAGCCGGCTATAATCTGTCCATTCAAGCACACACACATCCAGTTTCAGACCGAATTTTATTCAGCCTGCAGTTGAAACGCACTGATGTGAGCGGAGCAGCAGTGTGCATGAGATGATGAGACGAGAGGCTCAAAGGTTATCGGGTATTTTTAAACCTCCGCTCTGCTGGTTTTTATATTTTGGGCTGAAAAATTCAGTTCTTCCACAATCAGAGGCAGCGAAGATCAACAGGAGAACACACAAAATTACGCTGAATTCTGATTCCACTTTAAACTACTTTATAATTCTGGGTTTTATTGACGTGTAGTTAAAAACGATTGGAGCGAAGCTGCAACGCTCCTTAAAGTGTGTCCTCTAAAAGTTGTTGTTTTTGTCCCTGACAGGCTCCGGTTGTTATTCAAAGTGTCTGTTGATGTTATGTTGGGGGCGGCTGTGGCTCAAGTGGTAGAATCAGTCGTCTCTTAACTGGAAGGTCGGGGGTTCGATCCCTGATCATATCAACATAAGCCCAGGGTTAAAAAGTTCATCAATCAGTGTCCCGACGATTACTCCTCTTTTTGCCTGACACTTAACTCTTCTCTTTTCTTTGTTGACTTTCATTGACAAACTTTGGGTTTCACTATAATAATGCATGTGACACACACAACGAGAGGGAGTGCTGTCAGATTGGGGCCCCTTTCGGAGGTCTCCTACTGTCATTGCAAAATGTGCACGTTTTGGGCCACTGCTTTGGTTTAAGTTTGTCAGCACTCAGGGGCCACTACTGGTCTGGGGCCTCAAGAAGTTGCCTGCCATGCCTGTTGACAAACAGCGTCTCTGTGCCTTTTTGCACACAAACACCAGTTTACATTCAAGTTACTCTGACCGGTAATGATTTCATAAACTCTTTAGTGCGACTTAAGGACGTCTTAAGCATCGATTCCCGTGCTTCTTTTGACTCTAAGCTCTGACTTAGGAGGGAAACACAGACTGGAATCCTTTCTGTGGGATATAAAAGAGAAGTTTGGAAAGAGCAGAAACAGATAAAGAGAATCCAGGGTGGGAACTGTCATAAAACCAGCAGAGAAACGAGATTCAAAGCCTTTTTCCCACTGGACAATAAAACATGAAAAAGTATGTGTTAGGAGGAAGCAGAAATCCTCTGTGGCTCCGCTGTGCTGCGAAGGAGAATCTTACAGATCCAGATGTGTCTCAAACATGCTTCAAGTTTCACTGTTAGACCGAGCGAGACTCACTGAGGAGGACCGGGGACTGAATAAAACCCGATCAGGTCTGGCTCCAGTTCAGCAGAGACAGCTGGTTCACAGATGAGACCACGGTTTGGGCCTTCATTGTTCAGTTTATCTTTTTAAAGATAAATGAAGACACCATCTGCCAAATTACACATTACTCGTTATTTATTTTAGAGCTACCATAGGATGATGAGCGCTATCCCTGTCTCATCTGACGCCTCATCATTTCTGCATATTTTAAAGGAAAGCTTTTACACATTTGGTTTTTTGTTGGGACACCTTCAAGTCCAAATCATGAAGAGTTCAGCGTCTGATCTGCGGTACAATCATTCTGTTTAGGCGACTCTGCACTTGAGGACAAACACATCATCCGCACACTCAGAGGAGATTGTAACACCTTCCTCATTTCGACACTTCCCCGATGTGAAAGTCAGCCTGACATCACCTCTCCTTCCTGTCTCCCTCCCTCCCCTCGACGGTCACAGCTTCTCCCTGTCTAAACATTTACTCTCATCGTGCCACATTAGAGAAATTCACCTCCGATGAGCAGAGCTGAATCACTGAGGCAGCGAGAGGACGAGGCAGCAGGGGGGGGGGGGGGGGTGATAACAGGGTCGTCACAACACCGGAATTTTAGACTTCAATATAAAACATGTGGCAATCCAACGATATCGATACCTGTTTGGATACCACGGCAACCAAAAGTAGAAGTCTGAAGCTCCTAATACTGGGTCATCTCCTGTTTATTTTAAAAAAAAAGTTGCACGCCGTATTTACCGACCTAAGACTTCAGTGGATTTTTAAAACTTCTGTACTTTCGGATCCTAACGTTGATCAACATAAAGGAGAGTGTAACGCTTTAAAACACGAGGTATTAAAAGGTGTCGTAGTACTGAGAAAGGTGTACGTGATGACATCATGTTTGTGCTTTGATTCTGGGAACATGTCACCTGATTCAAATGTTCGGATTTATTACAAAATGAGAGCTTACACGGAGGCTCTATATACTTAAAGTCTGACTCGTAGAGCACATACAAAAGTGCTTCATGGAAAGAAAAGTTTAATAAAACAACAGCCAAGCCTGTGGCTCAGTGGTAGAGTCGGTCATCTCACAACCGGAAGGTTGGGGGTTCGATCCCCAGCTGCTGCAGCCTCATGTCTGATGTCTCCTTCGGCAAGACACTAAACCCCAAGTTGCTTTGTCTGCGGCGTGTGAATGTGTATGAATGGATGAGTTAATACTGATGGTCTCTTTACTCAGCAGCCTCTACCATCAGTGAGTGAATGTGTATGAATGGATGAGTTAATACTGATGGACTCTTTACTTAGCAGCCTCTACCATCAGTGTGTGAATGTGTATGAATGGATGAGTTAATACTGATGGACTCTTTACTCAGCAGCCTCTACCATCAGGGTGTGAATGTGTATGAATGGATGAGTTAATACTGATGGTCTCTTTACTCAGCAGCCTCTACCATCAGGGTGTGAATGTGTATGAATGGATGAGTTAATACTGATGGACTCTTTACTCAGCAGCCTCTACCATCAGTGAGTGAATGTGTATGAATGGATGAGTTAATACCGATGGACTCTTTACTCAGCAGCCTCTACCATCAGTGAGTGAATGTGTATGAATGGATGAGTTAATACCGATGGACTCTTTACTCAGCAGCCTCTACCATCAGGGTGTGAATGTGTATGAATGGATGAGTTAATACTGATGGACTCTTTACTCAGCAGCCTCTACCATCAGTGAGTGAATGTGTATGAATGGATGAGTTAATACTGATGGTCTCTTTACTCAGCAGCCTCTACCATCAGTGAGTGAATGAGGAGGTGTGACCTGTGGTGTAAAAGTGCTTTGAAGAGAAAAAGAAATATACAACTCAAGTCCATTTACCATGAAGTCAATAAAAGGCCAAATTAAAAAGTTAAAATAACAAACAAGGAATTAAAAAACAATTAAAGGCGATACAAATCAGGAAATGCTTCAGATTAAAGAATTACACGACCAGACGCAGAGAAAACAAACCTTATTAACTTTAACAACGCTCACAAGAGACAGGAGACCTGCGCAGAGATCTTAAAGGGTCGAGATTTAAAATGTATATCAAACATGTGGAAAAAGAAAGAGACATACAAACAAGCGGACGGATAGCATGATGCAAAAGAAATGATGAAACACTCATATGTCAGAAACGGAGCGAGAAGTGAGAAAGTGGGAACAATTCAAAAAGATTTAAAGGTGTTAAATAAGATCCCAAAACAAAGTGTGAGCTGACGTGAAAGGGTTAAAAACAGGAGTGATGTGATCGTAGCTGGACTTTAAGTATGAAACAAACATTAACAGTTACTCAGGTGTTAAAGGTTGAAAGTGAATCTTCTTTCTTTTCGTCAGAACATCAAATCAAACCTTTTTAAAAACATGCTCAGTTCATATTTAATCGTATCTTCAGCTGCTTTCAAAGCTCTTTCTTACAGAGTGATTGCTAACGAAGGGTTAAAGATGACAGACTGATGGAGAGAATCAATCGTAGCTGCATCTTTGAATCTTGACTCGCAGCCGAACACGCCGTTTGAAAAGTCGCTGACTGGAACATAAACTGGGACGTTTCCTTCATATAGAAACTTTGACTCTACAATCACACGATCTGAGAGTACATCTTTAATCTGGCGTGCGATCACACAGCATCATGAGGGTTTCTATGAAGCGGAGAATAAAAGACACTTTGACAAAAAAAAAACAGAAAACAACGCTGCCTCTGATTGGTCGCTCAGGTGGAGGTGGTTTGTGGTGTGTGTGATTTTGTGTGATAAGTGTTATGTATGACAGCTCTGCATCCTGAAGGTGTGTGTGTGTGTGTGTGTGTGTGTGTGTGTGTGTGTGTGTGTGTGTGTGTGTGTGTGTTTGTGTGTAGGATAGAGCTGGGATTCCCTAAAGCGTGTTCAGTAAATCCTCGACCGGCACGGATTCCCAGGCATCGCGTGCAGCAGGGTGGGACTCCTGGGATAAACCACGCCTCTGCACTTACACACACACACACACAAACATACACTCGACACACACACACACGCACACACACACACACACGCACACACACACACACACACACACACACATATATAGATACAGTAGACAACAGCTCATAGCAGAGGCCGGTGTGAGCCGGTGTCGTGGGAGGGTTAATGGATTTCAACCATTTATTCACCTGTCATCCCCATTAAATCCACCGCTGGTCGTTCCGTGACCAAGCGAGACCTCTTATCTCGGTAACAGCCCCCGTCTGGTTAACCTCAACCCCAACCTGTGTGTGTGTGTCAGTGGGAATGCACATCCCGTGTTTGCTCGGGGCACGGCTGGGGAACATAGAATGATACTTATAGCATGTAAATATGAAAGCTTGATCTGATTCACCTGCACACAGAAAAAAACCTCTCACTGTGATTTTCTTTCTCCTGAATGTAAACGTGAGTCTGACGTTAAAGATCAGCTTAAAGTCTGATGAGGCTCAAACGCTGAGGAGGGTTTGGTCGCACTGTGGGTGGTCAGTCTGCAAGAGATCCCAGCACTGACGAGAAAAACCAGTCCTGTTTGTGTGTGTGTGTGTGTGTGTGTGTGTGTGTGTGTGTGTGTGTGGCGGGTGAGAGTGCAGCCTATTATGGTCGACTGAACCAAAACATGTCATTGCTGAGAAATGGTCGTCTCTCCACCTCCAAACTATTTTCATCCTGACGAGCTGACTCTACTGTAACACAGCAGATAAACACAGAGCGGATTCCTTCTCGTTGTTGAAACATCTGCAGCTGAAACTTGATTTTCTGATTCGGAGAGTGTAAAAACATCTCAGAGTGGAATGTTTCGGTTTACAGTGGATTATTTTGCATCGCGGAGAGCGGTGGTATCGAGAACTTATCTTTCAACAGAACTTTAATGAAACGTAACAAGCTGCAGGTTTACAAAGCGGGGGGGGGGGGGGGTCTGGTCTCTGCAGAGGAATCAATTTCAATAAACTGAAAAATATATGACTGAAGGAACTTTTATACTCTGAAACATCTGGGCTAGCACTGCAACTACAAATCATTTCATCATAAAGAAACCTGGAGGCTGCTTTCACAAGGAGTCGATATTTTGTGTAGTCAAGAAAATGACGCCCAGAGCTAAAAGTTCATCATCGAAAAAAACACTCCAAACAAAAGTCCCAACCTCGAAGTTTCATCATTTTCTGATATAAATGACAAAAAAGCTGCAAATCCACAAAATCAAGAACCTGAAGCAGAAAATGTTTGACGTTTTTGCAAGAAAACTGAGAGATATTGGGACTTTAATTTCTTCTTATCACTAAGGATTGATTGTCTTTTAATTGCAGATTTAAAAGAGACAAAAAACAGATTTGTGCCTCATGTTCTCCCCGTGCATGCGTGGGTTCTCTCCGGGTACTCTGGCTTCCTCCCACAGTCCAAAGACATGCTCGTTAGGTTAACTGGTGACTCTAAATTTTCCGTAGGTTTGAATGTGAGTGTGGCTGGTTGTCTGTCTCTGTATGTCAGCGCTGTGATTGGCTGGAGAACAGTCCAGGGTGTAACCCCGCCTCTCGACCAATGACAGCTGGGATCTGCTCCAGAACCCCGTGACCCCGTACGGGAGAAGCAGTAAAGATAATGGATGGATGGATATTTGTGCCTTCGTTGCATCATTTTAAATCTTAACAAACAAAGCAGCTGTTCTGATAACACTGATTTTTGTGTGATTTCTAAAATCCTGCAGTCCAGTTTGATTTTGCTATCGGTCAGTCGACCAGAAACGTAAAATGAGTCTTCTTGTCGACGGAGTGTGGTAGCTTTGAAGAGAAGATGTAACATCTGCTTCTGGTTTAGAAAACATCACTAAATAAAATGTTCCCGAAAAAGAACTGCATCATATGGAGACAGAGCATGGTGGTCATACAGCACTGCCTCGTCTGTTCAAAGAGATAACCATTCTCAGTTTGTGTTTTATTTATTAAAACGTAAGGAAAAAGAAATGATGCCACTTAAAGCATGCAGTCTGCCCGACCTTAGCGTACAGTGCAGAAGTGTTAATGTGCGCAGCCTTGATGTTCCAACCTGACACCGTTACAACATGTGATGCAAACCACCTGTGCAAACAGCACTACAAAGACTGGTCCTGTTTTCACGGACTGGCCCTTTAATTAGCCTTTAATTGGGCCAGAGCTCCCACAGTGAGGACAGTGAGACACAGGCAGCTGTGGAGCCGAGCGGAGCACAGACGAGAGATTAACTCAATGAAAAGACTGAAAATGACTTTTCCCACTCAGTAATCCTCATCAGCGGCTTTTACTCTGCATTATGACGCAGGATCTGTTAATAGAGGAGGGTATTTATGAGGAGATAAATACGCTGAAGCTGTGAGGTGGGGAGGCTGTCAGCACACACACATTTACACACACACACACACACACACACACACACACACACACACACACACACACACACACACACACACACACACCTCCATACCCCCAAAATACTCCATGATTTACAAACCGCATCTGAGAAGTTATGCAACTTTCAAACATGTGGCCGGTATTGAAAACAAACCGTGGCACGCAACGGCAGCGAGGTCATTTCATACACTGCTCCACTCTCTCTCTCTCCCTCTCTCCTCAGTCTCTCTGAACCTTGCTCGCCCGCGCTCTCTCTCTCTTCCCCGGAGGAGCACTTGTGCAGCTCACAGGGAAAGCGGTCAGACATTATTAGCTCAGCATCAAGCCACGGAGTTTTTCCTGACATAAGTTGAGGCCTTAAATAGACTTAACACTGCAGAGGGACACGCGATGTCTTCTACTTTTAGAGCCATTGATGAGAACGGAAGAGATGAGCAGGAATAAAGGAGAAAAATGACAATATAACAGAATTAAACATGTACTTCATGGTCGATGAGAATCATGTGACATCGTCTTTGAGGTGCTCTATGCTGTCTAATATTTCTGTGATCGCTCAAACAAAGTATTGTGACATAATGAAAACTGAAATGCCAAAAGTCAGCTCTCTTAGTGTCAGTTTAGTGTTTAAACATCCTCGTGCAAAGTTATCTTCAGAGGCAAATGTGCTCGATCAAAGTGTGTCCACTCAAAGTTGTTGTTTTTGTCTCTGACAGGCTCCGGTTGTTATTCTACGTGAGTGACATCATCACAGAAAGGATCCCTGCAGAGAGAGACCTTCATGTTACAGAGGAAGAGGATTTTGTTTATCGCCAGAAACAGTTGTTACATCACACTCTCTAACAAAACCAGCGATTTTATCCCACAGAGCTCAGGAGCTGCTGGTCTGCCTCTGCTAGTGTTGTAGTCAAGAACACACAAAGGGAGACCAAAGCATACCTGAGGCCAGGGTGCTCCGAGACAAGACCAAGACCAAGGCAGGGCTAGACTGAGCCAAGACCAAGACCATAGATATCACTGAAAAATCCTCATCTTGTGTGCAGGGGGCGTGTCACTCACTTAGACCGTAACACCGGGAAGGTTGTGGACGTAACCGGGGGATAAAAATCAAACTACAAATAAACTGAAGTTATTTGTTCTTTTAGAAAGAGGCGTTTTCCTTCTAACCTCAGTTATGATGTGAGACAGAAGCCTCTCAGTGGTGGTCTTGACCAGTCTTGATTTAAAATCAGTCCGCCCAGTCTGAGACCGAGACGAGGCCGAGTCAAAATGCTTTGGATTCTGAGACGAGACCTTTAAAAAGTGGTATTGAGACCAAGACCGATTTCGGGTACTACACCACTAGCCTCTGTCACTTTCTGTTACACTGTCATTGTTGTTACATTACTCTTGCATTGTTTAAAATGTTCCTGCTCATACAACACGACACAATAACACAACATATCAACCAATGGAAGACCAGAAAGTCCTGACCGCTCCACGGTAGCACGTCTGTCTTTGTAAATGAGGTCTGGTATCTTTGAGAAGGCTGATGTGATGCAGGTTCTTGTTGTTTCGTGGTTACAGTAGCTTGTTCAACAAGCGCTTACTTTAGAAAATACAAACACAAAAACAAAATTACAAAACAACATGAATTGAACTTACCGAAGGAGCCAGTGGAAGAACAGCAACTCCTGTTTTCTGCAAGATAAAAATGGAAGGTTTTCTCATTTTGGGTTTTTTCAAAAAGGTAAGCGCTTTTACACACGACACAATAACACACATGCTAAATGGACTTGAGCTTGTTTAGTTCTTTTCTCGTCTTCTGACTACTCAAAGCTCTTTTACACCGCAGGACACACCTACACATTCACACACTGATGGTAGAGGCTGCTGTGTAAAGAGTCCATCAGTATTAACTCATCCATTCATACACATTCACACACTGATGGTAGAGGCTGCTGTGTAAAGAGTCCATCAGTATTAACTCATCCATTCATACACATTCACTCACTGATGGTAGAGGCTGCTGAGTAAAGAGTCCATCAGTATTAACTCATCCATTCATACACATTCACTCACTGATGGTAGAGGCTGCTGAGTAAAGAGTCCATCAGTATTAACTCATCCATTCATACACATTCACTCACTGATGGTAGAGGCTGCTGAGTAAAGAGTCCATCAGTATTAACTCATCCATTCATACACATTCACTCACTGATGGTAGAGGCTGCTGAGTAAAGAGTCCATCAGTATTAACTCATCCATTCATACACATTCACTCACTGATGGTAGAGGCTGCTGAGTAAAGAGTCCATCAGTATTAACTCATCCATTCATACACATTCACTCACTGATGGTAGAGACTGCTGAGTAAAGAGTCCATCAGTATTAACTCATCCATTCATACACATTCACTCACTGATGGTAGAGGCTGCTGAGTAAAGAGTCCATCAGTATTAACTCATCCATTCATACACATTCACTCACTGATGGTAGAGACTGCTGAGTAAAGAGTCCATCAGTATTAACTCATCCATTCATACACATTCTCTCACTGATGATGAAGCAGCGGGAGCAACCTCCTGTTTCTGGTTAAAAAAAGTAACTCAAAGGTCTCTCTGCAGGCTTTCTGTGATAATGTCACACACTAAGAATAACTACCGGAGCCTGTCAGGGACAAACACAACGATTACCTTGATGAAGACCACAAGCCGAAACGCTGGTCGGTCTAATTAGTTAACAAAGTTCATCTTCATACTACGAGTGCTGTTTGACCTGTTCGAGCCTTTCTCTCTACATGCACCAGGGTAGTTGGTGAAGCTGTGTTTAAAAATCCCACTCTACTTCTTCAGGGACAAAACAACAACTTTTACAAGACACACTTTGATCGAGCACATTTGCCCCTCAAGATAACTTTGCAAGAGGGATTTGAAATGTGTATTTGTGCATGTTTGAGGAAGGTCTTGGTATAAAACTGCGAGTCCTTCTCTCTAGCAGCGATCACACAGTCAGAGACTAAAACAACAACTTCTAGTGGACGCACCTTTAAGATATTTGCATCCATTGCAGCTCATTTCACAGCTGTGAGCTGAAACAATCAACAGGAACAGCTCCAAAACTTTTGTATCTGTTAGTCACTGGGACCACAACATTCATAAACATAGGCCTTAAAGGCACCCAGCGTTGTAAGAAGCCGGTTTGTATTAGGGGGGTCGGTGCAGAGGTGGTGGTGGGGGGGGTTGGTGCAGAGAGCTGTTAATAGTGAAAACGTGTTTTTATGATTTGATTACACTCATCTTACGAGCACAGCATTATTATGCAACTTTATAGGCATTACATCTCCAATCTGGCAGCAGAGATTACTCTGAAATACCCAGAGGAGAGTAAATACTACAAATCAGATGTGACGTTTGGTCCTCATTAGGGACGAATTGGAGGGAACAGAAATAAAAAGAGTTGACGTAGAGTTCATCTTTCTGGGATAAATCATCATATCAGGTCAAATAGAAATGCTTTGAAATATCTGTACAGTAAGGGAGGAGTTTGAAGACGTCGTACGAATCCAAAATTCATCTGCTTGTTTCCTGAATCTCGTCAGAATATTTTGGCAGATGCAACCTGGGAAAGTCATAAAACAGATTCAGCAGGTGATCTGCATCCAACCAAATGTGGATTTTATGATAGGAGTGGGAAATTTAAAAAACACAGCATGTGTGAATGCATTCTTCAGTGTGTGTGTGTGTGTCTTTGTGTGTGTGTGTGTGTGTGTGTGTCGTACGAGTGTGTGCATGCAGACGGCTTCCTGTGGGGCAGCAGAGGGAAACGGTACCATTGTGTTGGTGTGTTTCAACACCTCCTTCCTCATCGGCCCCTCCACCTTCACGGACGCACAACAGAAGGAAGAGGGCTTTTCTTTTGAACCTCGAAGCTACCTTTTTAAGGATTATTCTTTGTGATGTTACTAAAATACAACACGAGCATCGTTAGAAACCAGATCCTCGGTTTCCTTCTTCCTACTAATCGAATTCATTTAACAGATGTGTGTGAAGTAAGAGCAACTAAAGAAAACAGCAAGACCGTGGACAATTAAAAAACAAGTGTAAATTTAACCAAAAAGAAAACATGATGGGCACACCTGCAGTAACTGCTTATCAACACAGGTGGCACCAAAGATAAGGAATCTTCACAGCCTATATAAAACATGGATGTAGTTTAAGAAGGTGTTTATTGAAAATGCTGAATCTAGTATCAAGCAAAGCCTTAAGCCTTCTCTCAAACAGCTATGGCATCTCCACTTGTCCATCAAGTCAACCCAACCCCTTATTATGAAAACTTAAGAATAACTGAGAATAACTGAGCGCCGTGTAAAAGTTTGTCAAGAGGCTTAAAACCCGCCTCAGCTCCAGCTGACCAGTCTGTCATTAGGTTGACAGAAAGTAAGTGTGAGTCAGGATTTCCAGCATGGAGACCGCCATCTACGGCCCTCAGGAACCAATGGGTGACGTCACTAAGGCTTCCTCAGTGTTTATAAACATTCTACGGTCGGGAGCAGCTGAATGGGAAGTGATATGCAGCCACGACCCTCTGTACGCTGCACGGCTGGACGCCAAATCAAGCTGAAATTTGGCCCGACTTCAGAGTCAGTCGTGCAACTCAAAAAATTGGTCTTAAAAAGATTTGTTAAGCAACTACACTTATAAGTAATGGAAAAAAGGTTCCCACACCAAAGTTACCAAAACATAAGCAATTCAGATTTATGTCAAATAAATAAAGAGTTAAATTATCACTAAATACCAAACTAGTTTAAATCCACTGAGCTGCAGGAGGTGAAGCGTTGTGAATGGCGCCCCTGTGGGCACACGTGATGAGTTATTCTCAACAGGTTATTTTACGACATCCCGTCTCTGAAGCTGCAGCAGTTTCACAACAACGTGCACGGGGATCAAACTCCAGGTGTTTCTAATGCTGAGCGCTGGATATTTGACTTATTTGTCTCATGTGACTTTGATACTCTTTCTCCGCTGCTCAATCCAAGGAGGAAATCTACCAAAGGTTCGTCTTTATCAGGTCTGCTCACCAGATCCTCGCTCTGTGTCGTGAGACTCGGAAACACAAGAATCCTCTTTGGAGAAGCGTGAGCCGGGTATCGAACATCCTCCAGCGTGCCTCAGTGTATACGAACTAAACGACACTCCATTAATTTCACATTTACCCACACTCCAAGTGGATGCAACAGCTGCGTGGAGGATGAATGACTACATGTAGTAGAACCACGAGGGGCGGAGGGAGGATGCACATATGGAGGGAGAGGAGGAATGGCACGAGTTGCCTGTAATGTATTGCTTCCACAGGATGCCCTGCACGCTCAGAACAAGCCACAATTGGCCCCGATCACGCTCAGCCATTGGAACATACAGTAAAAGTGACAGGCAGAGCAGGGAGGGGGGGGAGAGGGGGAGGAGAGGGGGAGACGGTAAGGCTTTGTGACAGAATGATTTTGCAGAAGAAGATGAACTGTAAATATTGACCCTGTAGAGGAGGGCACAAAGTGTGTGTAGTGTTATGTGTGTGTTTGTGTGCAGCATTGTTTCGCTGTACCAGCAGGGAGACAATATCACACACACACACACACACACACACACACACACACACACACACACTCACACACACACACACACACACACACACACACACACACACACACACACACAGTACAAGTTCTTCAGTGGTCTGGAAAATTCAGCAGCTATGACTCTTATTGAGAGGAGATAAACATCACGCTGGTTTTTGAACCGTCACAGAGGCTTTACTTCTGCTTTCAGAGCAGATCTTTCCTCAGATCTTTTTGGACATGGAAGAAAAGGGAAAAAAACCCTTAAAGCACACATACACAAATCACGTGATATCAGCTGATAGAAAGTCTGGATGAGAACAAAAAGGACACTTTGGTGCCTTTCTGCTGGTATGATAAGCTACTTAACATCTTTGTGCTGTTAAAACGTCAACATTTTAATGTCTTCTTCATTTTCAATTCGGACATTATCTAAATCTACGCTGGTGCTCCTCAGTCTTTCCCACTGAATGTATATAAAGATGGACGACATGACAGCTCCACAAAAGCAAAGCCAAAACATTTAGAGCTCCCCCTGCTGACTGGCTGCAGTATATGTCATAAGCTCCGCCTCCTCCATGTTAACAGATGGGACATGCTTCAAACTACAAACTCTAAATACACATCAAATAAACGTTTCTCAAATATGGTTTCTGTCATTATAGTTTGTTCTTATTACCCCCAATTCACACATAGTCCATGCACGCCCCGGTCTGTTACGTCCTGCCCCACTGGATCCTTCTCTGGAACTACAAGATCACGCGAGAATAAAGAGTTCATTCGGTGCCTGTTTTGATGTAATGTTGATAAAGTGATGGAAAACACGATCGTGAGACTGTATATTGTGTTTTATTTTGAAATTGACCGGGCGCTCTGTGCGTTTCCTTGTCTGACTTCCTGTCCTGGTTGATATATTCTGTCCAGCTTGAGCTCTGTCGAAAATAGACTTGCGGCGGTGATGCTGGCACGCTCCAGGGTCGGACCACGGTGCTTGCTGTTGAAACACAATCGTTGACTAGAGTGGCAGCGAACGGCACCGTAGTGCTCGGTGCTGACGGACCAGGGCGCAGTCGGAGTACGTGGAAATTTGTTGTTATCATGCTGATTTATGCCCAAGTGTTTCAGTTTTAATAACTTATTTGATGTTTTTAAAAGGAGTATAATGCCATGATTGACAGCTCTGTTAACCAATGATGCTCCTGCAGCGCTGTGTCGACCTGTGGCTCCTTTCTCCTGCACGTCATTCCTCTCTCTCTCTCTCTCTCTCTCTCTCTCTCTCTCTCTCTCTCTCTCTCTCTCTCTCTCTCCCTGATTTCTGACTCTATCAACTGACATGTCTCTCAAATAAAGACGTAAAAAGCGCAAAAATCAACCTTAGAAAATAATGAAAAGGTCTGCTGCTATCAGAGAATTACATGTTTGAGACAACTTCCAATTCTGACATGCCTGTGGCCGCTTCACGCTCATTTTGTCACCAAACTTCTCTGACCTCATTGTAACACGCACGCACGCACGCACGCACGCACACACACACACACACACACACAAACACACACGTTTTACAGTTACAGTATTTTCTAAGAAATGTTCATAAACTGCTTTTCCAGATCTTAAAGTCGATTCCGGGCAAAAGTGAACAAAAGAGTTTTTGTGTCCGACATGAAAACAGAAATAAATTAAAAGAGGAAGTTAAAAATCTGCACTTTCATTATCAGCAGCCGAGAAAAGTATAAATACATGACGGGGATTTTCTTCTTGATTCTGAGTATCTGAACTTTTTCTTTATTTTCTAACATTGATGTCAACATGAAAATCTTCCCCCTCTGATTTAATATATGTTCTTATACTTTTAGCATTTATACTAAAACATCTCCTTATTGAGGTCATCGTACTTCATATTTAAACTAAATATTGTAATATTTTTGTGGTGTGTCCAGCTCCGTTGCTACCCGTCTGCCTTTTTTCGGCAGATTCGACATGATGAATAGGCGTCGGAGATGGAGGTTTCATTTAACTCCAGCTCTCGATACAGGTTTAGGAAACCTGTGGCTGTACTCTCTGCGGTGTGTTCAAGTGCAACTTTTTGGCCAAGAGGCAACACGAGGCGACGACACAGCCGGCCTTCGTCGCCTCTAGTTCTTTACCGTCTGCTTGGTGTGTCGAGGCCTACAAAGTCTTTCTTAAGATTCAGATTGATTCTATTTATGTAAAAATCTATGTTTTAACTTTGAATTTAGGTTTCTATTCAAAGCTGGAAAAAGTAAAGCCTTGGTTTTGTATTCTACCAAAAAAACCTCAAAAAACGTAAAAATTAAAGTTTGCTGGGGCGCTGGTGGCGCAGTGGTCAGTGTGCACGCCCCATGTATGGAGGCTATAGTCCTCCAAGCGGACGGCCTGGGTTCAAATCCGACCTGTGGCTCCTTTTCTCACATGTCATTCCCCACTCTCTCTCTCTCTCTCTCTCTCTCTCTCTCTCTCGCTGATTTCTGACTCTATCCACTGTCCTGTCTCTCAAAAAACAACAACCTAAAAAACCCAAAAATCAATCTTGAAAAAAAAATGAGTTTGCAGCAGCTTTGCTCTTCTACAATTCTACAATTCACTTAGCAGACGCTTTTATCCAAAGTGACGTACATCAGAGAGTAAGTACAACACAAGCAAGGATCTAGAAAAGAGGAAACAACGTCAGTAAGTGCAAACGATCAGCTTTGAGTCTGATTGGACACACAGGTGCTGACAGGAAGTGACCAGAGGCAAAGCACAACACGACGGCAGTTCCTAAGAGCTCTAACCAGTATAGAAACCATCTTAAAAATCATCGTTATCAAACAAAACCATCGTCATTACCATCATCATCATCTATTGAGACCATCGTTATCATCATTAAGGTCGTAGGTATTCTTGAAAGAGCTGGGTCTTTAGCTTTTTCTTCTAAACTTCAGACTGCCATAATGACTTCCTGTGTTTATATTTTATTTAACTGATATTTCTCTACATCTTTATTTTTATGTTCTGAATGATGCTACTTCTATGTTTATGAATGCACTTCTTAGGAGAAGCATCTGATGTCTTGAGGAGCTGTGCAACAACATAAAGGCATTCTGAGAGTGAGCCTCGACATGAGGTTACTATTAGAGATATTTACAGAGCACATCGCTCTGCAGGCTGCGTTACATAAAGTGTATGTTTTTTTACAGTCCATCTTTGTTTGACTTTCTCTTAGTGTTCGACCTGCGTGTGCGTGTTTGTGTGTGTGTGTGTGTGTGTGGGTGTGCAGCCTCGGGGTGTGGGACAGAGTGTAAAAGTGTGTATCTCACGCCAAAAAGCGTGAGAGTTGGCAGCCATGTTGAAAAACACAAAGATGACGATTGTCATGTCAGAGAGTCGCTCACTCTCCTCCTCTCGTCCCTCCATCTCTCTCTGGGCTGTTGTCCTGGCGTGCCCTCCCTCCCTCCGTCATGCTGCTGTCCCTGTTGAGCGACTCATGCATGGATACAATGTGCTCCTCTGTGCTCTTTGAAGGCTAGCATTACTGCTCACACGCAATCCTCACCCAACACCGATACGTCTCCCCCTCCCTCCCGCTCTCCCCTCTTTTATCCCTTCCTCTTCATATGCAGCCTCTTTTAAAAAGGAAGAGCTGCTCGACCTTTAGAGATATTTAAACCTTTTTTAGCAGGATGTAATGCTATTTTCTATTTTCCCCATGTTTCTGCAGAAAATAAACTTGATAAAGATGCAATACTTCTCATGCACACTCACCCTCGTTTGTCCTGAGAGCTCTGTGAACAGAATATAAGCTGTGACAGAGGAACTGAAAAGTTGACATGTTCCTGTGATGACACAGAGCAGCTTTACAGACGCTGGTCTCACCACAATCATTCTGCTCGTTGTTTTACTGGAAAACATAAAACACGCGACTTCTCTCTCTATTCAGGTAAACTTCAACCTTTGATCGATCACATACAGGATGTTCAAATCTTATTATTGCACTTTAATTACATTAAAAAAAGGGATGCTTGACATTGAATCAGACTTTTCCTCAAACTGACTGCAGAGAGCATCAAGTCCGTCCTGCAGTGGAGTTTAAAGAAGTTTTTTAAACTACGTGTTTTAAAATTGAATGATCGATTTTATTGGAAAAAAATCCCGAATCTAGCTTGAAAAAAAACTACCAAACAATAGTCACACATTTAACCAGGAGCTGCTGCGAGCCGAAGAGTGTCTAAATAGCACATACATGTTGACAACATTTTGGTAAAGAAAAGTTTTTGTGCAGGAGTTTGTTTGCGATTTGTGATGGACTTCTCCTGCTCACGTGTCTTATGAAATACATGTCATTACTTTTGGTTTTTAAAGTCATATTGCAAAGAGTGAAGTCTTTAAGGGGGGTCTAGAAGGGGCAGGAGTAGCTCAGTCTGTAGGGACCTGGGTTGGGAACCAGAGGGTTGCCAGTTCAAGTCCCAGTGTTGACCAAAATATGGAAGTTGCTCTGTTAGCCGTAGAGGTGCCGGTCACTTCCTGAGTGCTGCCAAGGCACCCAACAGGTCTGGTGTGCTCCCTGAGTGTGTAGCAGCCCCACTCTGACATTTCTCCACTGAAGCATGTCCACAGGTCGTGTTAGTGCCTGTGTGTGTGTTTCAGCCTTCTCTCAATAACAGAGTACAACCAGAATCTCCCTCAGGGGTTAATAAAGTACGTAACATTTAAATGAAGTACCTGCTTTTTGAAAAGCGTCTCGAGGTAACGTGTGTTGTGAATTGGCGCTATACAAATAAAGTTTGATAGATTAAAAGTTCTTGTACTTTTTGATTCTATCGATCATAAAGTTAATAGAGATTGAATCATTTAAAAACATGTGGTACAGTTAGACGACCTTACCAACGACAGAGGAACTTATCTGTGAGGGAATATAAACCAAGTCCTGTTTAAATCAAAGAATTCAAACATTAAAATGGAGATTTTTATAACAAATATCAGTCAATATGTGATCTACAGTTTAAAATGTTTTCCCTCCTAAACTTTCATTTCTGCAGTAAAACCATAACTGACTTATTGACTTTAAGCTTCTGTTAGTGCACACTCTCTGCTCCCTGTGGCCTTTGCAGAGTCCTCCTCACAGCTATGTGTAAGTATAGTACAGAGAGTGTGTGTGTGTGTGTGTGTGTGTGTGTGTGTTTGTGTGTGTGTGTGTGTGTGTGTGTGTGTGTGTGTGCATATGCATTGAACACCTTAAGGAATACGAGTGTGTGTCAGCTCTCCGGTGTCATTCAGTGATAGTATAGCGCAAATGAGCTCATTTCTGCAGGGCTGGTCTCTCTCTCTCTTTTTTCTCTCTCTCTACCTTTATGTCTCTCGCCCCGTTCGTCTTACATTCACTCTCTCTCTCTCTCTCTCTCTCTCCCCGCTCGCTTCGACAGATCGTTTTCATAACCACTTTTCTGAGGTCACAGCCTCGTCTGCAGTAGTCACGCAACCCCTTCGCCTGCTCAGTCAGCGTTACATGCAGAAGACACACATACACATATATGCACACATACACTACTACAGAAATACTACACTACAGTTCACAGAGCCTGTCTTAAAGAGGCAGTGTGCGGCTCTCCCCCTGCAGCCACAACATGTTACACACTCTGCTTTAACGGGTCGGCAGGTCTATTTTTGGCTCTCTGTGCTCAAAGCATTCCTCCGCTGCAGGAAACATGACATGCAACCTGTAGCTGAGGAGGGGGAATACAACACCAGATAACGCTAATTTTCTCATAAACTATTTTCTTTGGAACGCATGTGATCCTTCTGGTAACTTTCTGCTTCAGGGGACTCATAAAAACAGTCTCTTTTAAAGGCTTTGCATCTTTAGGGAGCACAAAAACTACCAAATGATGCCAGTGAGAAATGCAGCAGAGAGTTTCAAAGCAATGAGGAGGACTGGAATGATTTCTTTAATCCCTGGTGGTCTCAATGTGCAAGGCTTCCTTCTGTGTCCATGCAGCAGTTACTCAGAGCCTAACATCATCCTGACCTGACCTGGCCTTTCCATCTCTTTCCTCTCTGTCCTCTTGTTTCTGTCTCGTTGCCTCTCCTAACACCTTTCCACCCTCTCATCACCTCCTCACCACCGGGAGAGCCCCGGGACGAATATACAGTAACCGGGGATGACAGAGAACCAGAGGGAGAAGACGGCGGGCAGAGGGAAAGTGAACGGGTTCAGAAGGACAGAGAAACAAAAGGATCATTCAAATCGTCCAGCCTTTAAAATACGTGCCAGCTCCTACAAAGGTCTGGTTTGTTGGGAGTCTCTCATATCTGAAGGAAGCGTCTGAGGCCTGATGTTTAACCAACTCTGATGCTGACGAAAACTTTCCTTCTTCTTCTGCACCTTCAGTCATCCTACTTCCTTCTAGGCTCGCCCAAGACCAGATTTTTAAAACGTGGATACGATAATAGTGAAAGTCAAACAATTTCGACACCTGTTTCAATAGCATGCTGAATAAAAGAAGTCCAAGGCAGCCATTGGGTGATTTCTTAATTTTAAAAACTAAAAATAATAAGCAAACTCCTGCACACTCTCTAAACTGCATGAGGCGACGTCTCAACAGTTCTCTCTTTGCTCGCGGCAGCTTTAAGTTAAAAATATGACTGAAGATCTGAGCTTTGTTTAAAAGCTTCTGTAGTAACTATGGATCATTAAAATAACAGAGATGAAAACACCTGGTAACAGGTTTATAAAGCCTTACCTTTACGTTTAAAGAACATGTGTTCAACTTTCAGATAACGGTGTCTCCTCTTATTCTGCATATGTCTGAATGTTTACATTTTTACTGATGGCACTATTTTGAATGTTGATCAAACCTTACAGGTTATTTAGAAGCATTAAGGTTATTCATGTTTAGGGACATGAGGCCTTTAAAGACACTCCGACAAATCAAATCAGGACAAACAAAAACATAAATGTAGAGGATTCCTGAGTGACGAGTTTAAACAGCTAACAGCGTGTCCTAACAGCGTGTCCTAACAGCGTGTCCTGACAGCGTGTCCTGACAGCGTGTCCTGACAGCGTGTCCTGACAGCGTGTCCTGACAGCGTGTCCTAACAGAGTGTCCTAACAGCGTGTCCTAACAGCGTGTCCTAACAACGTGTCCTAACAGCGTGTCCTAACAGCGTGTCCTAACAGAGTGTCCTGACAACGTGTCCTAACAGCGTGTCCTAACAGCGTGTCCTAACAGAGTGTCCTGACAACGTGTCCTGACAGCGTGTCCTGACAGAGTGTCCTAACAGCGTGTCCTAACAGCGTGTCCTAACAGCGTGTCCTGACAACGTGTCCTGACAGCGTGTCCTAACAGCGTGTCCTAACAGAGTGTCCTAACAACGTGTCCTAACAGCGTGTCCTGACAGAGTGTCCTAACAACGTGTCCTAACAGCGTGTCCTAACAGCGTGTCCTAACAGAGTGTCCTAACAGCGTGTCCTAACAGCGTGTCCTAACAGCGTGTCCTAACAACGTGTCCTAACAGCGTGTCCTAACAGAGTGTCCTAACAGCGTGTCCTAACAACGTGTCCTAACAGCGTGTCCTGACAGCGTGTCCTGACAGCGTGTCCTAACAGAGTGTCCTGACAGAGTGTCCTGACAGCGTGTCCTGACAGCGTGTCCTAACAGAGTGTCCTGACAGAGTGTCCTGACAACGTGTCCTAACAGCGTGTCCTAACAGCGTGTCCTAACAACGTGTCCTAACAACGTGTCCTAACAGCGTGTCCTAACAGCGTGTCCTGACAGCGTGTCCTAACAACGTGTCCTAACAGCGTGTCCTAACAGCGTGTCCTGACAGCGTGTCCTAACAACGTGTCCTAACAGCGTGTCCTAACAGCGTGTCCTGACAGAGTGTCCTAACAACGTGTCCTAACAGCGTGTCCTAACAGCGTGTCCTAACAACGTGTCCTAACAACGTGTCCTAACAGCGTGTCCTAACAGCGTGTCCTGACAGCGTGTCCTAACAACGTGTCCTGACAGCGTGTCCTAACAGCGTGTCCTGACAGCGTGTCCTAACAGCGTGTCCTGACAGCCTGTCCTAACATCGTGTCCTAACAGCGTGTCCTGACAGCCTGTCCTGACATCGTGTCCTAACAACGTGTCCTAACAGCGTGTCCTAACAACGTGTCCTGACCGCGTGTCCTAACAGCGTGTCCTAACAGCGTGTCCTAACAACGTGTCCTGACCGCGTGTCCTGACATCGTGTCCTAACAACGTGTCCTAACAGCGTGTCCTAAAAACGTGTCCTAACAGCGTGTCCTAACAGCGTGTCCTGACAGCCTGTCCTGACATCGTGTCCTGACATCGTGTCCTAACAACGTGTCCTAACAACGTGTCCTAACAACGTGTCCTAACAGCGTGTCCTAACAGCGTGTCCTAACAACGTGTCCTAACAACGTGTCCTAACAGCGTGTCCTAACAGCGTGTCCTGACATCGTGTCCTGACATCGTGTCCTAACAACGTGTCCTAACAACGTGTCCTAACAGCCTGTCCTGACATCGTGTCCTGACATCGTGTCCTAACAACGTGTCCTAACAACGTGTCCTAACAGCGTGTCCTAACAGCGTGTCCTAACAACGTGTCCTAACAACGTGTCCTGACCGCGTGTCCTGACATCGTGTCCTAACAACGTGTCCTAACAGCGTGTCCTGACCGCGTGTCCTGACATCGTGTCCTAACAGCGTGTCCTAACAGCGTGTCCTAACAGCGTGTCCTAACAGCGTGTCCTAACAACGTGTCCTAACATCGTGTCCTAACGTGTCCTGACCGCGTGTCCTGACATCGTGTCCTAACATCGTGTCCTAACGTGTCCTAACAGCGTGTCCTGACAGCGTGTCCTAACATCGTGTCCTGACAGCGTGTCCTAACATCGTGTCCTAACAGCGTGTCCTAACAACGTGTCCTAACAACGTGTCCTGACAACGTGTCCTGACGTGTCCTAACAACGTGTCCTAACAACGTGTCAATTGTTACCTAATTAAGTTTCCTAACCGCCCATGAGCGACGCAGACCGAAACAGCACAACACGCTGTTTTTAACCCAACGCCCCGTTTCTATCCTGGAAGGATTATATATCCTGTCTGCCCTGGGAACGCCTCAGAATCCCCCAGGAGGAGCTGGAAAACGTTGCTGTGGAGAGGTAGGGTTGACTGACTGCACTCGCTGCCACCGTGACCTGATCTCAGATAAGCAGAATAAATATCCAATATTGCGTGACTGTAGGACTTTTATTTTGTTGCCTTATGAGGACGTTTCATATTCAGGTATTTGAACAACCCTAGGCTATTAGAAAGTTAATTCTGCTTCACGGGTTAAAATCGTATCTCCGGCTGATCCGACATTTTGCAGAACTACATAACCTGCAAATGAACAAAGCTTTAATGCTTATTTTTCTGATTAGATCTTTTCACTTTCACTCCACGAGAGATGAAGCTGGTGTGATTGAGGTTTCACACAGTGTTTGGGTGAACGTAAAGCTACCTCAGGAGACGTTTTAGGCTGCAGAGACTGACGTTTGAACTCCAAGAGCCCGATCCAATACAGCCGGACCGAGCTGCTAACGAAAGCTAACCGAGCTGCTAACAGAAGCTAGCCCTATTATATGAACTTCAGCACTGAAGACGGGCTGTCAAGAGGAAGTACTGCAGGTTACTACTACAACTTCTGCAGCTTTTTTTCGGGCAGACTTTGCTTGAAGCCTAAAGAGTGTAAATGTCTGGACGTAGGGATTAAACACAAACCTTTTCGAACATCATCACCTGCTCTCTGGCTGGTTAATCTACGTTGACATTTTGACACTCTCTCTACACAGAGTGGACGATAATCCTTCACTAACTAGGACAAGATTTTCCAGCTCGTCGAACCTCAGTTTGTGTTTTTTGTCGTGACATCAGCAGCCGAGGAGGAGGAGGAGGAGGAGGTGGAGGAGGAGAAGGAGAAGGAGGAGAAGGAGGAGGAGGAGGAGTGTAAACGGGGATGGAAATGGACGGAGAATTTGGCCCGCAGAGGTTGCATGAGAAGCCGGAGGACTTGAAGTAGCAGAGAGGAGCGGCCTGCCAAGAGAAAGAGGCTCCGGCCTGAAGGATCTTGGCAGGTGTTTGACTCTGTGATCCATCCAGCTGCTGACTCAAACCACGAGAGGTGTTACACCACAATCTATTAGCCGACCCGACAGGTCGTAAGCTCTCTAATCTGCCGCCCTGAAAATCGTCTACACTGACGGACCAGGAGACAAAAGGAAACTCTGAATCATATTGAATCGTCGACCACAGCGTCCTAACAACCATCACAAGACTCGGCCAATCACGAGGCAGAGAGTCTCTACGTGAATCGCTCCGTCTGACATTTAAACAAAGGAAATGTTACCGTGCCTAAATTATGCAGCAGGGTTCCTCTCGTCCTGTTTTATTCTTCCTTTCTGCCTTTTACTCCCCGTCACACACGGCGCTGTGTTAGAATTATGAATTAGTTATAGAGCGGCACGCCGACCTCAAAAAGGTCTTCAAGCTGTAGGAACACGGCGAAGACAGATAGATAAATGATTTCAGCGTTTATCTCATTATTCAGACAATTAAATTCAAAATTAAGAGTTTTTATCTCATTAAGACTTTTATTCTGAAATTCTGACTTTTTTTCCATTATTTTAACTTTGTCAGAATGTTGACTTTTGTAATTTATAAAGTTGACGTTTTAAATCAGTTTTCTTTAATAATTTCACTTTTTGTCTCACGAGTTTGACTTTTTCTACATTGGAGTCTTTTTGTTTTTATATTTGTTTTTTTTAAATCTTAAACTGACGTCTTTTATCTCATTATTAAGATTATACTCGTACGTTTGGCTTCCGTCGTCAGGATGTTGAATTTTAAATTTCATTATTTGAACGTTTGAACTCATTATTTAGACTTTTTAAAAATCTCAATGACGATTTTTTATCATCTAAAATGTTTTGCTTTCAAATGTTTAGTTTCTATTTTGTAGTCAGAAACTTTATTTTGACTTTTGATCTTATTTAGATTTTTTAACTCATCACGACGTTTTCTTTTCTGTGTTCAGACTTTTCACGTCATCATTTAAGAGTTTATTTGTTTTTAATCTCATTATCATGAATTTATAGTTTAGACTTTTTATCTCTTAAATTCAACTTTTTGACCTCATGATGTTTTTATTTCTTTATATTTTGATATATTTTTGACTATTTTTTCACATTGTTGACTTTTATCTCTTTTTATACATTTTTTTATTTGTATCTCATAATTTAAAGGTTTAACCTCGTTATCATGTCTGTATTTAATTATCTTGTTATTATTTTTTCTTTGAATGAATTTTATCGTAAAAATCTTGTTTCATTTTATTATTTAGGATTTTTTTTTATCTGTCTGTATTTATTTTTCCGTCATGAATAAATCTTTCTCTCTTGTAGTTATGTCATCTTTAATTTATTTCACCTTTTTTTACCACATAATTTTGACTTCAAATGAGAGTTTTTTTACATCGATGTTAAAGCCTCCATCTTTCTTTTTCTGCTTGGAGGGATTCTTTATCTCAGTGCTGTCGGCCTACGGAGATATTTAATGAAACGTGGTCACTGAAGGTAAAACAGAGGATGAGAGCGGGATGACATGAAGGTGAGAGTAAAAATAATTAAATACAATGAAACCAGAGAGAGAGAGAGAGAGAGAGCTTGAGTCATGCTGAAGTCACACCCACAGGTCGATCGGCAGGTTGAAGCTGTCCAGGCCTGCAGGCCGACGAGCCGCGGCTCCAGGAGAGAGAGGGAGGATTAAAGAGAAGATTAACAAACTCAGAGACGGCCAAACAAATAAAAATAAAATAACCCGGCTGCCTTCAGGTCTGAATACGGAGACAATGAGAGTGAGTGATCAAGAAAAAACACGCAGAGAAGAAGAAGTAATAAAACAACTGCAGAGGAAAGTTGTGATTTAATTTAGGAGCACTGAAAGATTTAACAGCCGCTTCATGTGGGGTTATTTTAATGACATTAAAGTGTTTGAACTTTGTTTTACGGCTCGGGTTGTAAATCAGTTTATGTTAAAGCTGCACGAGGACGAACACTCAGCTCTGTGGTCTAACTCAATACTCCTACATGTTTAAGGAAAGCATTCTGATCTGTGTTTGTGACAGCAGCACATTGTCGAGGTGTTTTCTTTAAGAGGATACAGATAACTGTTTCGTTTAAAAGACAAAGGGCTGAGAAGTGAACAGATGGTCCCGACGACCCGTCAGCCTCTCAACATCAGCTCAAGCGACAAATCGACAAACACTCAATGGTGTGCATGAGAGCGAGTATTTATAAAACGATCAGCACATTATCATGCCTGAGACATGTGAGCGGGCGCGGCATCTTCATCCTTAACTCGTTTAGGACATATTGAGGTCATTTTCCCCGGGTTTACACAACATTGCGTGAGAAGGGAAGGGTATCCGGTGGATCCAATTGCCCTCTGTGAGGGCGGCAGCGCCTCCATGAATGTGGCCTTTGAGTGGCGAGAGGCCAGCAGACATGCAGACAGCCTGTACTTACTGTATCTGGGAAATAGGCCTGATGCTACTTCAAACAGTCACAATGATGTTATTATGGTCCCCACCTCCCTCTCTTCCTCTCTCTCTCTCTCTCTCCTTTCTGAGAACTTGTTGCTCATGAGTCACAAGGAAGGAGTCTCCAGTCATCTGTTGTTTAGCCTCCTATTACTCATGGTAGGAATCACTGAGTCTATTTCAGCGTAGAGAAGATGTTTTCTTTTATCACCTCCTCAAAAAGCCATCATTATCTAGATTTACTTTATTTAAAGTGACAGAGAAAGCTTTCACAACAGTTACTTAATTTAGAGAGAGGATGACAAGAACATGGGTCGTCACTTTGTGCAGACAGCAGCTCTTGAAATAGCCACGATATTCTAATATATATTAATTTTTCCTAATGCAGAAGTGTCACTTTGTTTTCTGCTCGTCAGCACTTATTTCATCCTGCAGCAAGTGGCCGAGGAGTCGATGGCAAGATCAAAAAACATGTTAAACGTCTCTACTTTTCATCAACACAACGCCAAGATTAATGTACAGAAACGTTACAAAATGTTACAGGATGCACTGCGAGGTAATGCAAAGTGACTGTAACGCAGCGCAATGTAACGCAACGTGATGTAACGCAATGTAATGCAACGCATTAGCACATTACGCTGCGTTGCATTACATTGCGTTACATCACGTTGCGTTACATTGCGCTTTGTTACATCACGTTGCGTTACATCACGTTGCACTACATTACGCTTTGTTACATCACGTTGCGTTACATCACGTTGCATTACATTACGTTGCGTTACATTGCGCTGCGTTACATTACATTGCGTTACATTACATTGCGTTACATCACGTTGCGTTACATTACGCTGCGTTACATTACATTGCGTTACATCACGTTGCGTTACATCACGCTGCGTTACATTGCGCTGCGTTACATTACATTGCGTTACATCACGTTGCGTTACATTACGCTGCGTTACATTACATTGCGTTACATCACGCTGCGTTACATTGCGCTGCGTTACAGTCACTTTGCATTACCTCGCAGTGCATCCTGTAACATTTTGTAACGTTTCTGTACATTAATCTTGGCGTTGTGTTGATGTAACAAAGCGTAATGTAATGCAACGTGATGTAACGCAACGTGATGTAACAAAGCGTAATGTAATGCAACGTGATGTAACGCAACGTGATGTAACAAAGCGTAATGTAATGCAACGTGATGTAACGCAACGTGATGTAACAAAGCGTAATGTAATGCAACGTGATGTAACGCAACGTGATGTAACAAAGCGTAATGTAATGCAACGTGATGTAACGCAACGTGATGTAACAAAGCGTAATGTAATGCAACGTGATGTAACGCAACGTGATGTAACAAAGCGTAATGTAATGCAACGTGATGTAACAAAGCGTAATGTAATGCAACGTGATGTAACGCAACGTGATGTAACAAAGCGTAATGTAACGCAACGTGATGTAACGCAACGTGATGTAACAAAGCGTAATGTAATGCAGTGTAATGTAACGCAAAGTTACACAAAGTAACGTAAGTCAACGTAATGATACGCAGCGTAATTTAACGCAATGCAAATTAACGTAACTCAAGGTGATGTAACTCAACGTAACGTTACGCAAAGTAACATAACATAACGCAGTTTCCTCCAGAATGTAAGTCCAGTGCACGACCAAAAGCCAAAATTGAATTATTTGATGAAGTTCTTCTTTTACTGTTCCTTGATTTAATTTTTTGCCAAAGCCAAATCTTAACTTTCCTCTCAGAGTAACAAAGACATATTTTGCTTAAACATTAGCAAACAGTGACCATTTCTGTCAGGTGTCTTTTTGGTCATTTAAGGAAGAGCTCATAGTTTGGGCTTTAAAACAACGTCAAGGTCAACTTCTAGTTACGTACGGGACATCTTCCACTTGACAAGAAAACAATAAATCCTTATTGAAATAAATTAGAATCAATCGTGCTGAATGAGCTGAAAAAAAGGGAAACTTGTGTCCATGTTCTTCTCAACCCTCCTGCGGCGTGAAATAAGGTCGTGGTTGTATTTATTATCGACTGCCGATCTATTAAAATGAGAGATTTTAGTTTAGCTGTTCTGTAAACACGATGGTGTTTTGTGTTCTTATTTCTTTGACTTTTTCAAAAACTGCTGTGATTGAAGTTTGTCTGCTGTCGTTTTGTTTTCTGGACAGGAAACAGAAATGATCCTTGTTGTTGGTTGGAAGAGGAGCTCTGAAGTTCCCCTTATATCAATTTATATTACTTTTGGAGCGATAACTTATACAGACTTTATAAACCCTGGGCAAACACTTCACACTCCTAAACTGGGTTATCCATAACTTGAAGCAAAGATTTGCTGTTTCTCCGCAGAAAATCAAATAAGAGCTTGCAGCAAACATTTGACAGCAAGAGGTAACAAAGTTCAACATCATCCCGGGCGAAGTTTTTACAATATGATGGTACAGCACGGTGAAAACAAGTGTTTGTGTCAGACACGTATCGAAGTCCTGGTTTGTGAAAGTGACGCAGGTGGCAGCTGTGTGGACGACGAGTGGATGCGACTCAGGTTTGATTCTGCTGCTATATTTATTCTGCCTTTTAACGTAGGAACAAGCTGTCACATCATCATCGTCTCAGTGTCGCACTGTCTGCTGGGCCAGCGCTCACTCTGACAGAGAGAAACTGGGTTAGACTCCACAGTGACAATTTATCACATTTAATTTGTCAAATTATGCTCACAGATTTGAAACGCATGTGACTTTCTGACGGTATTTCCTTTACTAACATATACACTGCATCTATTTCAGCGAGGTATATTTGACTTTAAGATCAGAACAATCTCATTTTCTGGGATTGATACGAATCACGTGAATACTTTGAGGGTCATTCTGTGTTTATGAAAACCTGGGTGATGGGCAAGGTCGGATTAACCATTAGGGCAACCGGGCAATTGCCCAGGGACCCAGGGCAGTAAGTGCATCCGCAAAAGATGCACTCTTTTGCAGAGATCTTGCTCTACTTTAGCCTCTCCGCTGGTGCCGCAGCAGCTTTTCACACAGTGCCACTGCAAGTCGTCATACCCCTTCTCTGATTCTGTGGTAGGGGGGTATTGGGCTGCAGGTGGGCGGCAGACTTCTGGAGGGGCACTTGAAAGTTGCTGCCCAGGTGCATGTTGTTGTGTTAATTTGCCCTGATGATGTGGCTCATCATCGCAAACCAGAAGCAAAATGGCGATGCTTATAGCAGTGGTTCCCAAACAGTTTCTGCTGGGCCCCTCTTTATGTATTCATATTTTCAAGCCCCCGCGCCATACACGTCGACACAAAAGCATTTTGATGGCATAGATGCAACTTAAGTAAAGTCTGTCTGGTCTTTACGAAGAAATCCACGGGCTTCCCTCATGTGCTGGATGAGACGCCTTAACGTGTTCATGCTGTCAGAAAGTCAAACTTTGAGGCACATCACACTCTTTGCTCCGTCGTTGTACGGGTGAAGCCGAGGGCGAGATTTGACCCCTCGAATTATCTTGTCTTTGTTTAAGTTTGGGGAACATTTATCATCAGTCCTGGCAGTCCTTCCACATTATTGGCCATGCTTTGCTAGCTGTGCAGAGCTGTGTGCATTGTTGTTATTCAGCCTTGACGCATCCCCCATGGCATAAACCCCCCCCCCCCCCCCCAGTTTGGGAGTCTTTGTTTCTCGAGTGTGATTCATACGTTGGAAATCTTGAGTTTTTACTCATTGTGGGCAACTGCATCCACTCAAAGTTGTTGTTTTTGTCCCTGACAGGCTCCGGTTATTATTCTAAGTGACTGACATCATGACAGAAAGGATCCCTGCAGAGAGACATTTCTGTTTCTGTGGCATGAGGCGTTAAGAGTGATCCCATCTGCTCAGAAGGACATCAGGGCCATCCCGATTTCAAATCGTAAATATTAAACATGTTGAATATTTTAAGATTTGATGTCCTGTTATGTGGGGGGAACTCCGAGGACAGCCGATTGGGCAGCAAGCTGTCTGAAGGAAGCACAACAACCTCAGCAAATCAGATCTAACTCACAATTTGTTCCTGCCCGTCGTCCAAGCATCCATAGTCGCCTTTGACCACGAGATTTCACGAGGCTTCCAGTTAGGACTCTGGTTGTTGGTGAATGAATCTGTTAGTGTGTGGTGTGGCTGTAAGGGTCATATTGTTGCTCTTCACACACTACAGGAACTGAACTGTTTAATCTACCATGTTAAGATTTAAATCTTTTATTGTGGACCAGGTTTTTATTTACTTTCCTCACAGAACACGGGGCTGCAGCCTACATTGTGTTATTGTGTGAATAAGGGATTTAAAGGGACACTATGACAAATTTAGCAATTCCAAATCTATTTGCAACTATGAATAAATAAACAATTAGCAGTCTTATTTGTGTCTTTGTCGATCTGAACTGAACCTTTATATTCCATGTTGCACTGTGTCCATTCACAAACATACTAAGCCTCCGTTGTGTTCTCTCATTGTGTTCCCACACTGTGAAAAGTCACACACGTGTTAATGTGGAGACGCCGCCGCCGGCAGGGAGAGCGTTGAGATTCTTTAAAGGTCAAAAAATGTTGCGTTAGAGATTAAATATGAGTGAAAAATGATGGGAGTGGTGTCTGAAAAATAAACAAGGGTGGAAGCCGCTTCAGCTTTTTATTTGACAGATGAAACTGTATGAAAACAAGTATTAGACTGTCAATGCTCTGACTGGATAATATGGGTACTCTAAGTGTGTGTGTGTGTGTGTGTGTGCAGTGTGTGAGGGTGTGTGTGTGCAGAGTGTGTGTGTGTGTGTGTGTGTGTGCTCAGAGTATGTGTGTGTGTGTGCTCAGAGTGTGTGTGTGTGTGTGTGTGTGTGTGTGTGTGTGTGTGTGTGTGTGTGTGTGTGTGTGTGTGTGTGCTCAGAGTGTGTGTGTGTGTGTGTGTTTGAGGGTGTGTGGGTGTGTGTGTGCTCAGAGTGTGTGTGTGTGTGTGTTTGAGGGTGTGTGGGTGTGTGTGTGCTCAGAGTGTGTGTGCGTGTGTGTGATGCATATTTAAAACATTTGCAATTTGATGATGAAAACAAACCCTGGCACATTAGCATGGAGAATTTCCCAGCTCCGCACGCAAACTTAGAGCAGGGGAGGGCCACAGTGTGTGTGTGCCTGAGTGAGTGTGTGTGTGCATGAGTGAGTGTGTGTGTGCATGTGTGAGTGTGTGTGTGTTGCTGTTGGTGAAGCCTGCAGCTGTTTAAATTCAGTCTAACAGTGCTCTCCCTGCAACATGCCAATTTAAACACGATCCTCTGGGACAGAAACACAGTCTGACACTTCTCCTCAGCACCTCTTTCTGTCGTTTTCTCCTCTTCTTTAGTTCTCTCTTTTTCTGCTTCCCTTGGTAGAAAATATCCGCCTCTTTGCCTCTGAATTCAACAAACAGCAGAATATCCCTTGCCCCGCCTGCACGGAGCTCACTTATCGGACTGCATTAGCCGTGATGAGCTCCTGCACCTTATATGATGATCTGACTTGATCCCTGTGCTCTCTGTCATGTAGCGTCTTTAAGAGGTCGTGCCATTGTGCCCCATGAATAAGTCATTAGATCAGTGCTGAGCTCGCCCCTGAAAGGTCCGCAGGCTCCGTGCTCCTTTTCTAATAAGGTCACAAACACAAAGAGCTCGGCGACAGACGACAGATCCCTGCAGATCATTAGACATTTTGGAGTTTTTCGTTGGCAATGCAGAGGTTAAATGTATGAAAAAGTTTGAGTTGAGGTGGAGGTGAAAATACAACGGCTGAAGGTTGTTGAAGTGTCACTTTAAGTGTCTAAGCACTGAATCAGTTTAGTTAGCTAATGTGTCAGATAAAGACAATTAGCGCCGGCTTTAAATTGAGCAACGCATCGTCGTACAACTCTTCATTAGACGTCTCAAAAAAGAAGTCAATCAGCGTGGGATAAAATATCAATACAGCAATATATTGTCATCCTGATTGGTGTGATTTGATTATCAAATCGATGGTGCCAAATATTGACATTTTAATTAAAATAAATACGCCGTTTGGGAGAGCGTGCTCGGCTGCCCTTGGGGTTCTCCACACACACACACACACACACACGCACACACGCACACACACACACACACACACACACACACACACACACACACACACACACACACACACACACACACACACACACACACACACACAACAGGAGATCAGATGGTAAATATTAAACATTTTTAATATCTAAGATTTGAAATCAGTGCGGTGCTGACGTTCTTCAGAGCAGATCAGATCACCTCACACCACAGGAACATCTAACAAGATCACCTTAAGAACCTTTTAAAATCAGGACTTTGCTGAGTTTGTCGTGTTCGGGTGATCAGGCCCATTATCAGCCCGATTATCTTTTAGTGTTTACTCTGCTTAAGGAAACAATTTCATACCAGACAGACATCAACAATAAGTTCCTGATGATGCTTACATTTCCTTTATAACTTATACACAACAGGCTTAACATTCATCAATCCAGACATTATCTATACCGCTCCTTTTTGTTCGGGGTTGTCGGAGGCTGGAGCAGATCCCAGCTGTCAATGGGCGTGAGGCGGGGTTACACCCTGGACTGTTTGCCAGTCAATCACAGGACTGACATATAGAGACAGACAACCAGACACACTCACATTCACATCTACAAAGCCGGAGTACCCGGAGAGAACCCACACATGCACGGGGAGAACATGCAAACTCCACACAGAGAGGCTCCTGTCAGACGGATTCGAACCAAGAAGTGAGGCGATGGCGCTAACCACTGCACCACCATGCAGCCCACATGCATTTAAAATGCCTTTTTTTGGTGTGCAAATCTTAGTCCTACGACTTCTTTCACCTAAAGGGATGTGACTATCGATCAGTAAATACAGCATGATGAGAAAATGTTCTTTGAGGTTTTTAGTTGTGATGATTTCACTCATTAGTGCCTTAAACTCAAAGATCACAAACAGACAAAACCACAATAAAAACGGACTGCAAAACAACTTTTAAAAAAGCATTCTTCTCCTCTATTATTCACTTTCGTCATCTGTGACTCTTTTTCTCCTTTTGTTTTTACAGTTTGAGCCACTTAGAAAGCCCCCAGAGAGCTTTTACCACCAACTCCTCCAGAGAACAAGAAGTGCTGCTGGTGATGTGAGGGAAAACCTCCAGAGAGGTCCAGCACACACACACACACACACACACACACACACACACACACACACACACACACACACACACACACACACACACACACACACACACACACACACACACACACACACACACACACACACACACACACACACACACACACACACACACACACGCACGCACACACACACACACACACACACACACACACGCACGCACACACACACACACACACACACACACACACACACACACACACACACACGCACAAACAGACACACACACACACACACACACACACACACACACACACACACACACACACACACACACACAAACAAACAAACAGACACACACACACACACACACACACACACACACACACACACACACACACTGATGACAAAACTGGCTAGCAACCACGCTTCAATTGTCATAAAAACTATCCCCTGTTGAGTTTTTGTTAATAAATAAAGGAAAGCTTCTAAAATGACTTTCATGACTCAAAAACATCTTCTTTGAAAAAGAATGTTAAGCTGTCAGGTTCAGTTCTGTCCGGGATGCATTTATTGGCATTTCCACTCTCAAAAGTTGGAATGGTACCAAAATAACTGAACAGTAACGCCTTAGTTTTTTGCTTCCCTTCTGTTGGGGTGCCAATCATCCCGATCCAATCATAAAGGGTGGAGCTAGACACACTGCAGTCCGTTGATTGGTCGAAAGAATCGTATCTTCCTGTGCTACAGCGGTAATGAAGGACAAACATAAAACACGCCATGCTTGAATATCCCGTGGATTTCGAGAGAGAATATTTTAGTTTTTCGCGACTAATGTCAGCGTGTAGCTCCGCCCCGTGTACGACCTCGGGGGTGCAGACCTCTGCCGGACGTCATCCATCGTTGCCCTTTCTGCTCTGTGTCGCGTTCTTCTTCTTCGTTGAATTTTTTGCAGGCTACACTGTGTTGCTATGATGTCAATGTCATACTGTTATTAAGCAGACACAGCAATCGCTAACACTCCGCTTATCAAGTAAGGGTACGGTTGGCTGTGGAAACGCAAGCAAGATCAGAGTGAACCGTACCGTACTGAACCGGACCGTTTGGTGGAAACGGGGCTTTCATTCGTAATTTTTTATAAACATTTATGGTTTTGCTAAATCATCCCTTCCCACCAGACTTTAACATTGTGATGCAATTCCAAGTGTTTGATGTGAGATTGGATCACTCACAGTGCCCAGAATGTTTTGCAGGGCACATGTGCATGCACTCACTCACACACACACACACACACACACACAGAGATCTCAAATAAATCCCAGTAAGCATTAGGGCTCCTTCATGGCTCTGTTTACTGTTGAACACTTAAGATATACCTTCCTTTCTCCTGGCTAACAAATAAAGCCTGGGGGGCTGAAGGGCTGAAACAAGCACAAGTCACGCAACCACCGCCTCTCTCTCTCTCTCTCTCTCTCTCTCTCTCTCTCTCTCTCTCTCTTTCTTAGTCACCGTCCTTTCCACACACACACTCTCTCCATCCTGACTCACTGGGTACCTGGCTGCCTGGGTGAGACATTTAGCCCTGCAGAGCTGCTCCTCTTTAACAATGTGCCTGGACGCTGTCACGTCAGAGGGCATCCTGCTGCTGACTGATCTTTGACTTCCTTGTGTCTGTCTCTGTGCTGCCCGACTCAAAGTGTGTGTACGTACAATAAACAGGGACTGTCTTAATCTCCTCTACCTCCTGCTGCATGCCCTCTGCTTGTGTCTGTCCCCATCCTAAAAATATTTAGTGAGGCTCACTCATTCGATCATAATTCAGCGGAGAGCGGGAGTTCAATCAGAGTTCAGCCTGAGCAGCGGGTGCAGCAGAGTCGGCTGCCAATAAAATCACACAAACCCTTTAAAAAAAACGCTCTCCTCACATTCTCTGGTCATCATTAATTAGCCCTTCTTTGCCACTGAAATAAAGCAATATATTTAGCTAATAACGATTTCATTTGGTGCATTTACAAGAAGGTATACGTCAAAGATTGAAAAAAAGGATCGCCCCTCTGAGCTTCTCCAAATAACCCAAACTGTATATGACATGATCCAAGGGACTATTTTTACTGAGGCGAGTAACGTGCTCCTGTTTCCCCATATCAAGCACTGATGAAAGGGGACCTCATCTGGCGGACGGTAGTTAGCCTATCGAGCTGGATCGGGTCAGATGCCACCTTTGCTTAGTGATCTTTCCAACCACATGGAAACGTATCGATTTACATCAGGAAACTGCAGCAGAGACCGGGCTGCCGCCGCCGCTGCTGCACATTGAAGCATGCTGCAATTAAGATAAATGGAGGTGACAGACAAAACAAACGCTCTGATGTACAGTAAGAACAGGCAGCCAGTGAACAGACTCAAGCTGGAGACCTGTAGTACATGAGGAACCCTTCAGAGAACAAGCTTGACCCTGATTCTTATCAGAAATATCATTTACATAAGGCACAGGCTTCAGTTTCTTCCCTTTCACCTGAATGTTTGCAGAAAAAAGCCACGATTTATAAAGTATTTAGCACTTTTTTTGTGGCTTTGCTGACAGTGTAAAATATGTTTAAAGGGGTTCCCTTTCATACTTCCTGCTGGTTACTGGTCTGTGCTGTTGATCCACATCGTGCCAGAGCAGCGGTGTCACTGAGTTCACCCATCAGCCACAGTGAATAGCCTCTCCATCCGCTCTGTTTAGCCATCAACAGATCGCATTACTGACACCAGTGAGCTTTTTATGCGGGTGGCCATGTTAAATTGGTTGTGCTGTAGCTAATAGGCCTTGGGTGTTCACTGGGAGGAAACCAGTGGCCATTTGAGCCAGGATGACAGCCAGTGTTGAGTTCAGGAGAGTGAATCTTTAATCAATCAGTTCTTTGTGTTCAGTCTTTAAAAGCATGCGAGCAGGACAACAGAGGGACACAGACGGGCTTGGCAAAAGGCAGTCTGATTCTCGGATGCTGCTATTGATTAGGTTAGCTCCGCGATGCTAAATTCCAATCAAGGCCCATTACGAGCCTTTGTTCATTTGCATTCCTGCTCTGTTCCTAAATGGATTCTCAAATTCAGTAATCCCACAATAAACAGACCCCGAAAACTTTTCCTAAACTCAGGGAGCCGTTTCTCTGCCTGCATGTCACAACAAATGAAAAAGCGACTGTTCTGAGGCTTAATGAGTTATCAAATGTGCTTTCGACATGTGGCTTTGGGCGGTGCTCAATCTGTAAGCCATATTGCATGTTTGCATGGAGATCAACAAAGTCTATTTGTTTGTGAGGGGGAATGAGAAAAAAATGTGAAATAAATTAATCTAAGCCAAAAGGGCTGTAGTTGGATTTAAGCATTTTGGAGTAATGTGCTCATAAAAAAGCTCAGCCGCTGCAAACCAGAAGCAGAACAAATGTAAGTAATAAGAAATATGACTGTAATACTCCCCTTCATTACCTGCAGAACAAGTACAGCTTGTGCACACTATGAAGTCAAAATAGGGCTTGAAAATGTTGTAAAAACACGTTGATTTCTCTTTATGATCAATATAAATATTATCAGAACATATTTGAGAAAAATGTCCGGTTAAAGAGTTTCCTGCCTGCAGCCTGACGACACCACAGAGTGTCTGCGGTGTACCACTTAAGTTGTGTACGACACATTTTCATGAGGATCTTCCTCTGTTCAATGTCGGGTCATGATACTAGATTTTGAAACCTTGATATGATTCTAGTAAAAATCAAACCACATTGTAATCTGTTTGGATGTGACGGCAACAAAAACAGAAGTCCTAGGTTACCAATATTGGTTAAATTCTTGTTTTTTAATTACCAAACGTTGCAGGCAAACTCCTGCACACTGCCTAATTTGTACAAATACACTGGCAACGTTTTGGTACCAAAATCATTGCCAATGCATTTGTGCAGTTTAGGCAGCGCATCCTCTCTGTGTGTCTCAAGAAGCAGCTTGTTGTTCAAATATGACTGAAGATCTGATTCAGATTTGGATGCTTTTGTGCTTTTATGTACCATGGATCATGAAACAATGCAAATTGTTTTGTTTTAAATCATGTATCGTATCAAAAGTATCATGAGGGGCTGCCAGCTGAGCTGCAGCTAAAGAGGTTAGCTTCATTTTTAGTTGAGAAGCTAAGTGTTAAATTGAATTATTCCCACAGGTCTCCTCCTCCCAGTACAAACAGAACTTGTGATTGTTGCCAGAGAACACACTGAAAGAGGAGTTTTGTGTTTTTTTCTAGCGCTTTAGGTGAACCCAGCGTGTCGTGGGGGGGGGGGGGCTGCAAAGTGAGCTACTCCTTCTGACGTTAGCTCAGCTTTTAGGTTTGGAGTTGAAGACATTTCTACCAGGAGCTGAATTTTCTGCAGAGGCCTCCTCATCTCCGAAATAAAAAAAGACCCAGTGAAGAAAACTATTAAAGGCAAGGCAAGTTTATAAAAGTAAAGACAAAGAATTCATTAGTTTCTGTTTAAGAAAATGTGTCTTTGGGGTGCGGCTGGACTAGCGGATAGGTCACACGCCATGTATTAAGGCTTTAGTCCTCCAAGTGGGCGGCCCAGGTCCTAGGGCGAACTTCAACTTGTTTTCCACGTCATTCCCGACTCTCTCTCTCCCATTTTCCATCTCTATCCACAGCAAAAAGCCTAAAAATAAATCCTAAAAAAATGTGCCTCTCCATGTCCTTTGGTGGGGCTTTGAGGGCAGCACACCGAGCTGCTGGTAACTTAAGTTCAACTTTCCCTAATTGATGAAACCCTTATTATTTAATGAGTTAAATCCTGGTCTAATGTTACGAGTTATAATCATAAGAGATGAACAAAGCAACAGGGATGTGCATGATACACTAAAAGAGGAGTTAAAACATTTTGAGCGCTCAGTAATATCAAGCTAAAAACTGCTGATTTATTTCTAATCTTATGGAGGAGATGATAGATTGGTATTGACATTGAGATCATTACCACCCATTATGGAGATCATTTTATCTGCAAGACGAGACTTCAGAGCAGCACTTGTGTTTTTTAACCAACTTCAATGATGTTAAACGTCATGTTAAACAGCTTCTGGGATTAGTCAGTGTGTTTGTAGCACTGCTGCATGCTTAAAGTGGTTCCATGATATTATTTTCAAGTGAAACTCCGGGGGCTTTGCTGCGCTGGTTGCTCCCCTCCCCGTCCCTGTGTGCTCTGTGCAGGCAGAGCGGACGCGCTAGGCGGTAGCTGTGGCAGTAATTACACAAGACAGCTTCCAACAATAGTGTTGGGCCAACAAAGGCTTCTGCTCCCTCTGCATGAGCCCTGGCTGTCTATTCACACTCACTCAAACTCAAACACACACTCTACCCGTCTGTTCACACACACACTTGCACACAAACACACCTCCCGTTGCCGCTCGGCCGCCACTAGCTGTTACAGTTAGCGTCTAACGGGGGGCCCCCCTCGGCAATGATTTGAGTAATTCACTTATGGCCTTTTGTGATCCCATGGGGCTCTACGGGCTCCCCTGGGCCAACACAGTCCAACTCCACTCAAGCGAGTTCAGTGTCTGTGGCACGAGAGGCCAGGCAGGGACAAAGACAGTGTCATGCCTTTGATTCAAGCAACTAATGAGTTAGCTGTGAGGATCCTAAACGCATAAGGCGGCTCCGCTATTCATGCTTCTCGACACATACAAGGGATTTTCATGGCTGCCCTGTTGCACCAGTTAACAGCTATTGTGTGACTGAGGGGGCCAACACACATGCAAAAGGGTGGGAGAGCGAGCCGACATGCAACTAATGTGTAATTTAGCATGAATCATTAGGCCGGTAATAACTGAATGTTTGGCTGCAACGTCAACAGCAAACGTACAAGCAGCTAGTGCCAGTGTGGTTTCTCTGAACCACACGCAGAGAACTTCAATAAAATCAGACCTGATAGAGGCTTAAATACCTTTACAAGTGTCACTAACTTTTATTATGGAGAGCATAGAGACAACACTTGGCCGGCGTTACCCAGTACCCACTTCAAGAACAACTCCAACACTGGGTTAAAACTTCAAGAACAACTCCAACACCGGGTTAAGACTTCAAGAACAACTCCAACACCGGGTTAAGACTTCAAGAACAACTCCAACACCGGGTTAAAACTTCAAGAACAACTCCAACACCGGGTTAAGACTTCAAGTACAACTCCAACACCGGGTTAAGACTTCAAGAACAACTCCAACACCGGGTTAAAACTTCAAGAACAACTCCAACACCGGGTTAAGACTTCAAGAACAACTCAAACACTGGGTTAAAACTTCAAGAACAACTCCAACACCGGGTTAAAACTTCAAGAACAACTCCAACACCGGGTTAAAACTTCAAGAACAACTCCAACACCGGGTTAAAACTTCAAGAACAACTCCAACACTGGGTTAAAACTTCAAGAACAACTCCAACACTGGGTTAAAACTTCAAGAACAACTCCAACACTGGGTTAAAACTTCAAGAACAACTCCAACACCGGGTTAAAACTTCAAGAACAACTCCAACACCGGGTTAAAACTTCAAGAACAACTCCAACACCGGGTTAAAACTTCAAGAACAACTCCAACACTGGGTTAAAACTTCAAGAACAACTCCAACACTGGGTTAAAACTTCAAGAACAACTCCAACACTGGGTTAAAACTTCAAGAACAACTCCAACACTGGGTTAAAACTTCAAGAACAACTCCAACACCGGGTTAAAACTTCAAGAACAACTCCAACACTGGGTTAAAACTTCAAAAACAACTCCAACACTGGGTTAAAACTTCAAGAACAACTCCAACACCGGGTTAAGACTTCAAGAACAACTCCAACACCGGGTTAAAACTTCAAGAACAACTCCAACACTGGGTTAAAACTTCAAGAACAACTCCAACACCGGGTTAAGACTTTAAGAACAACTCAAACACCGGGTTAAAACTTCAAGAACAACTCCAACACCGGGTTAAAACTTCAAGAACAACTCCAACACTGGGTTAAGACTTCAAGAACAACTCCAACACCGGGTTAAGACTTCAAGAACAACTCCAACACCGGGTTAAAACTTCAAGAACAACTCCAACACCGGGTTAAGACTTCAAGAACAACTCCAACACCGGGTTAAAACTTCAAGAACAACTCCAACACCGGGTTAAAACTTCAAGAACAACTCCAACACCGGGTTAAGACTTCAAGAACAACTCCAACACCGGGTTAAGACTTCAAGAACAACTCCAACACCGGGTTAAGACTTCAAGAACAACTCCAACACCGGGTTAAGACTTCAAGAACAACTCCAACACCGGGTTAAGACTTCAAGAACAACTCCAACACCGGGTTAAAACTTCAAGAACAACTCCAACACCGGGTTAAAACTTCAAGAACAACTCCAACACTGGGTTAAAACTTCAAGAACAACTCCAACACTGGGTTAAGACTTCAAGTACAACTCCAACACTGGGTTAAAACTTCAAGAACAACTCCAACACTGGGTTAAGACTTCAAGAACAACTCCAACACCGGGTTAAAACTTCAAGAACAACTCAAACACTGGGTTAAAACTTCAAGAACAACTCCAACACCGGGTTAAAACTTCAAGAACAACTCCAACACCGGGTTAAAACTCAGTTATGACCGATTAGTGACCCAGTTTTTTTCCAACCATCGATCCAGCATAAAGATAACCCAGTAAAATCCAGTAAGTGGTGGTTTGTGATGCAAATCATCAAACTTAAAGCTCTTTCATGTGTAGCTTAAAATAAAAACCAAACATCATTATAAGTGTCGACATAACGGCGGTGCATTTCTGTCTGACCCCATTGAGAACAAATGAGCAGGGTTTCAACATGCCAAAATACCGGACAGGAATGATGAGACCCTGAGCAGTGGCATTAGCTTATAGTCATAACAAAGTGAAACACATGAACATTTACAGTGGAAACGTATTGAGCAGCCATACATCTACCTTTGTATACAGAACTCGCTGCACGGATTTACAGACATCGCATGTGTAGGAAAGAGGAAGGAGAAAAGCCTGAGCACTGGCATTTAGCCTGATCACGCACTCTTCATGAAGCACATGGAGATGAGAGGTGATTTTTTTTTTCTACAGGGGTCAGCGAAACAAACAGAAGGGCAGAACCCCATAGGGAGGAAGACCGGGAAAAGAGGAGGAGGAGGAGGGACGGAAATGTATGAAATGGGGTGACAGAGTGGTTCTATACCTCTCGTGTGAAGATGATAATCTCGCATAAGAGCAAATTTGATGTGCTTCAGCGGCATCACGCAGAGAGCGGTATACATCGGGAGTCGTTGCCTCCCTTCATGCTCTTAATCAATATTTATCTAAGAAGAGTTTGTTGGTGAGAAGTTGTTCATAATCTCATGAAGTGTCAAAAGAAATCCCAAGAATATGACCCGCATATATAAAAAGTCATTTATAGCATCACCTTGTGTCATTCATAATGTAAGAGCTGAGGGTGAACTGGAGATGGCGTGCCACCAACTGCACAGTAGCGCTGGCCAGTCTGCTTGTATCTGTCTGCAGGCATGTTGTGACATCTGACATTTAACTGATATGATGGGCTGATGAGTGGCGGAAGTCCCAGCATCCTTTGGGCTTTGGTGCGTTGCGTGCTGCAGGACTAAAATATGCAATCGTCCGGCATCAAAAACCAGCATTGATTTACTGCTCTTCAAGTTGAGACTAATTACCCCAGAAGTTTAACTGATTCCTCCCTGCTGGTCGCTCTAACGCCGTGATTGAGTCAAACAACGGGGGCGAGGGAGAAGGTCAAAGGCTTCGACCTTCACTGAGTTTGAGTGTTCACTTCAAAAAAGGTATAGACAGACGCAACAAACGGGTTAATGAGGCGTGCAGCCGATCACTCAGTGTGATGTCACAACGTGGGATCTTATGATGATACTAGTGCCACAGGTCAACCTCGACGAGTTCCCTGAAAGAACTCAAAGAGGAACGTCAGGAGTTCTGCCTGCATTGGAGAAATAAATAATTCAACCTGATGGTGATGATTATAAAGGACTGACCCCTTTGCTTGGAAGCTTCAAAGCTAAATCGGTGCATTTGTAACTGATGCAAATACTCATTTGAAGTGTTTTCTTTGCATCTTTAACCCTTAAAGGTGCAAGTATCTGTGGCTACACTTAACCTAATGCACGTGCAGATCTTACAGCAGGGTATTAAACATCTTTATCTACGGGATATCTTTGGAATGGACACACCTACTACGAACTAGGCCCTCACAAAATAAGAGAAATATTTGATGTACGATAAATATGTTTAATTATGTGCTCACGATAAGAAGTGCGATAAATAAACAAACATTTGAGAGTTGAAATAAATCCACAAGGCAGTTTTAGTTCCCCACTGAAGGGGCACCAGTTAAGCTCATCTGCTGGTCTTTGGCGTCATACTGTTTGGCTAAGCGCTCACCAACGTGTAAAAGTCTAATAATTCCTCTAGTCCAGCTTCTTGCTTGGTCTCTCTCTCTCTTTCTTCTTCTTAGCTTCATCCGTCACCGTCCTCTTCTGTCTCTTAGCCTCGGCTGTTGTATCAAACAGTACAGAGTCGGGCTAACCGGCTCTTCTTTAGCAGTACGCACTTTTCACCAGATGACCTCAGCCTGCTGCCAAAGAAACATAGTGCCGCAATTTTTCAATAATCGCCGAATATCTCCACAACAATGAAAGAAAACTGTTTCTACAAGTCCTCCAAACCAAAACCACAAAGCTTGTCTGTTCCTATCATGTGATACAACCGACCGAAGTTTCGTTTGTTAGCGCCCTTACTCCAGGCAACTTTGAGGGACACGTGTTTAATGTTGAACCATTTCAGTTTGGTTAAGTCAACAACAGTTCTGGGCTGGGTTAGGAAACAGGAGTTCCTGTTCATAGCTGCACATAAAGTAAAAGTATTCATTGTTGAATCCTGGTTTCACGCTGGACTTGAAGGCTGATCTCCTGCAGGAAAGTTCTGTGTTTGTTCCCTCTTAACGACCGCACCTAACTGACCTTGTGTCTCATTTGAATGATTTGTCCTCCACCTTTTTCATCTGTGACTACAACTAGTCTTTAAAGCTGTTGTTCAGAAGTTCTTCATGTTCATATTTTTGGCGAGGACAGGCCCATTGGTTCATAACGACTTCAGGTTTCGACACCCTGGTTAAAGCTTTGAAAATCGGCCTAAAAGGCTCAAAGTAGCGTTGAAACTATGTCTCCAAGTTGTTTTATTAAAGTCTGGTCCAACAGATGAGAGCTTTGTCATACCACATACGAAGAAGACACCAATGGGAAACTTTCAATAAGTGCTTTATGACGAGTCTGTTAAGAAAAGTCATTAGAAATTAATAACGTCGATCTTATTGCTCTGCCCTCTGTCCAAATATGCAAACATATATCAAACATAAATATTGAAACAGGTTTGTTAGTGGATGATTACTTTAATGGAGCCGACAAAGGTGTTTCCCAACCCTCCGCCCGTGATGCAGAGCCGGGCTCCAGGCCAAAGCAACACTCTGTCAACGTGTGAAAAATGTTTGAAGATTGGGTTTTCATTTTGGGAAACGTGCAGTTTTCCCTTTAATGCAGAAAGTTTGATGAGAAGATTGATACAACTCTGTACCTCTGGTAAGTACACAACTAAAGCCAGCAAACTGTTAGCTTAGCTTAGCTTAACCTGAGCCATTTCCACACATGCACTCTGGAACATTTCAGGATGACCTGACTCTGAAATCTGACCTGAGTTGCTCTCTCACACGTCCCTCACAGAAGGAAGTTTTCCCCTGTAAAAAAAAGACGCTGCGGGAGGTGGACGAAGCGACCGCGTCCGATGTAATGGCGACGATTTTTACATTCATATCAAAAGTAAGGGGAATATGATGCATTCACAGTCTCAGTAAAAGAGAGGCAAAGACCATACCAGTGAGAAGACAATAGCAGAAAGCAGCTTCACTACCTCGCTGAAGGCTAGATGAAAACTTTGCACCTCTTTATTGTAAATATTTGAATTGGCCACTTTATCCAGCAGCCTATACGTTTAGCTTAGAAGAGTGGCAGTTTCATACTCTTGTTTTCGGTCAGAGTGACCGCTATGATATGACATGAATATAAAGTTAGAGGTGCTGGTTGGAGGATTTTTTACACTATGACTGACCCCGAGCTGTTTCCTCCAGTACAAATTTCCACAACAGATCCTGGTCATCTGATGTGTGAACACAGCAGGAAATATTCAGGAAATTTCACCGCCAGCGAGTGGGCGAGGTTATTGATGTTTAGATCCTGCGACTTTGTGCAGGAAGGGGAAAAATGTGTCTAATGTGAGGTTGTCAAATTATTCTATTCTATTTCGTGTTTTTAAACGATTCTCTGATATTTCAAAGTATCGAAAAAGAACCGAAGCCTGAAAAAATGTTGGTTGGTTCCCGATATCTGGTGCCTAGGACTTCTATTTGTGTCGCTGTGGGGTCGAAACAGGTTTGGATATCATTTTATTTTTACTAGTATCATAATGAAGTTTAATATTCTGCTATCATGACATTTAAATATCGCCTTGAGGAGCAAACCAAATATATGTGGGGCTAAACATGCAAAGATCTGCACTTTAAGGTCTGTCCTGAAGAAGGTGGCCAAGCTGCAAATAATATCTTTTGCAATAGTGTTTAAGGAATGTGTGTAACTGTTGGTTTCAGTCAATGATTCAGACGTCTTGTTTTTGAAAACAACAGTCGGTCGACCACATGTTGACCTTTCTCCTGCTGAACCTTTTCACTTCATTTACGGACTATGCGGCGTACTGATTCATGGCCTCTGCCCTGCCGTCTTGTCTGCCTTCGGGTTGCTGAGTTTGGGGAAGGAAAAAGAGCGAGGTCACTGAGAGTTTAGTAAACACAAAGTCAGACTATAATGTGACCTGATACCCATTTTCACCCCTCAGCAAAGGCTCCATTCAGAAAGAGCTATCACGCTGCAGCACTTCCCTCTCTGGGAAATCGAGCGCTCTGAACTTTGTATTGACTCGATTAGATACAGACTCGACATGAAAAGGATTAACCCAAATAGTCGGAGAGGGGGGGCTTACATCTGTGAAGTCTGTTAAGATTCAAACATGAGAGAGTAATGATGCAGACTGCTTGTTTTCTCTCGTTGCCTCCTTCCTCTATTGCATGATGGAGTGTTAGTTTCAGAACCGTCTCCTGTCTACCGGCTGACGTCACGAGTGGCGTACGCCTGGCGTGAGTCTGCGGCTCTGTGGCCTTTCTCTTCCTCTTTTATTACAGCTCAGACAGCAGTTAGAGGCAGACAACAACACACACACACACCGAGAGCGACTGGCACGCGTCCGGAGATCAGCACCGCAGACGCATCGGGCTCATTTAAACGCTGTTGTACGGATGGTGTGTAGCAGTAACTTGGCATAGACAGGTAGACTTACACTGGAGTCTCTCATCACATCAGTGTGTGTGTTCTCGCACGCTGTCATCATCCTGACAGATATGAGGGAAGGTGGGGCTTTAATGAGAGCTCACACACACACACACACCTCGCCGAGTGATGTGGGTTCATTTCCACCACAAGAATATGTGGATGTGAGGTTTGATTAGGTGGTCGCTTTAAGGCATGTTCTGATGATTTTAGGGCAGATTATTGACTGAAAACAAAGAGAGCAAGATGTGTTGATGATTTTCAGGTTGTTGTTGTTGTGATGCAGACGGTAATGTGCTATGGAAACCACACAGCCAACAAGAACAAACTGGAAGTCCCCGACACAACAGTCGTGCCACGTGGTGCATTTCAAAGTTAACGTAACTCAAATTACCTGTTTTTCTTTGTTTCGTTTTCTCTGCTATTTCAAGTTAAATTATTTGTTGCATAATTGCGATATTTAACATATTTAACATTTTATGCGCATAAATGTCTCCCTAAGGTGATAGCTTTGTGTAAATGTTTTACTATTTGTTTTTAATGGGGTAAATTTGCACCCAAGTCAAAGACAGATTTCTGCCTTCAGCATGCAAAAAGGACACAAGAACATTTTGTCTATTGTATTCCCGATAAGATCCTTTCTGTTGTCATTTGTGACAACAAGGTAGGTTACAGTAACACTGAAACATGCAGAGCGTTTACTGACAAACACGGTCCGCATCAGGCCGATGAATCTCGAGGGATAATAATTGAATCTCTTTGCTGCCACTGAAACTTAATGTTTGTTAGTAAAGACGGCTAAGAGCAGCCTTTAGGGGCTCCAGGTATTTAAAAGTCTCCATAGCATAGCCTGTGCAAATCAAAATGTACTAATGGATATAAAAATGCTTAATAACGAGGGATGTGGTTTAAAGATCCACAGAACAGCATATTCCTTTCAGTCAATGCTCAGGGTTTAATCTGGAGCTGGAAGGATGAACTCCTCTCATGTGATTCAAGAATGACGATGAGGGCGAACTGAAGTGGATACAGGCAATAAGAAATAAATGTGGCATCGGCCCACGCCTCGTGTTTTTCCCAGGGAGGTGATGGGAAATCTGATCGCAGTGCGGCGAGGGTCAACACCGGAGACGGTGACAGACGCCGTCAAAATAAGCCTCCATCGCACCTCATCAAAAAATACAGTTCAGACGGTCTGAAATAGCAGCAAGGGCGAGTACAAAAATACCACACGCACTCCGCAGACAAACCAAACAATCATACAGCTCACACATTCAAATGTACCTGTCAGGTCGTGTTAATATTATAAGAAGAAAGAATGTCACATCACACGTTTAGCTCGGGGGGAAAGACTCAACATTAAGACGGATGGTCGGCGTCCCGGTGCATGAAAACATTTACACCAAGACTACACCCAAGGTTACTCTCCTTTAGCTACTTAAAGCAACAATCTCTAACGTCTCCTCCTTCAAACAGTTGTTTCAAAGTCGATCTAAGAGAACAATAACCTCCAACAGGGAGAATGGCGTCTCTCTCGTGTCCACAGAGCGCTTGCCTGTTTTCAGCACTAAGTAACTTTGTCAGCGGGTCGAGGTCATCTGGTGAGAAGTGCGTACGTCTTTACGGCACTACTTCACACAGCAGCCTTCAGCTACAAAGCAGCCAGTTAGCCCGTCTCTGTACTGTTTGATACGATTTACGACTGTGCAGTTGCAGTAAGATACCTTCAGTGGGCGCCAAAGCACACCGAACTGAAGCTTTTTCACACAGTGATGTTGAAGTCCCCTGCCTCCTTTCGAACAGGGATAATCTCCCGCTGTGGGGACGTTTGAAAAAACAGCACAGGAAGATTTCAAGAGGCAGCCTGTCCTGAAGTTTGGTGATACATTTCCAGGAGTGCATGTGAGAAAAAGGTAAGGAAGAACTGTAAAATAACTCATAATTTAAATCAAGAATGCGCAAAATTTTACACATAAGTATATCATAAATCCAGTCTATCCTGTGTAAATGTCTCTCTGAGTCATGACTGTCTACAATGAGTGAGAAGCTCGAGTCCCGCTGGCTGTGTTGTTGTCAGAGCCGTGTTTACATGGACGGGACGGCCGGCTCCTCCCCTTGTGTATAAAAGCTGTTTTAGTCAAGGACTAGAGAGAAGAAGAAGAACATACTCACTGATTATTTGGATGTCACGTAAGAGTTTTTAGATCACGCTCATTCAGTGTTAATTTACATGCAATGTGAAGCTACGAGCTAACTAAAGAGCGCTAACATTAGCATGCTAACACAACAATGCAGGACACAGGCAGCTCAAGCAAAGGATAGTTTAGTCCGCCGCTTGGGCTTAATGGTGCTTAATTATGGTGCGTTCCATTTGATAACTCCTTTGTGTGAATGCGAGTGGAGAGGGGTTGGAGGTGTGTCGCTGGAGGAGCGCGGAGGCTTCAGTGTGGAGGAGGTGTGGCTTCATGCTGGTGCTCAAAGGCGACATCTACTGGATCAAAAAGTCGCACAATCTTCCTTTAAAGGTTTTGCTTCGGGAGATATTTTTGCACGAGGGACAAACTCATGTTTTGAGTCCTTTTTGTTATCATAAAACCCTGACAGATACTGCAATAGTTCGAGCTTGTTTCATTCATTGGTCCAGGAGCTCAGGAGGATTAATGAGGGACGATATTAAAGGTGATTACGACTGAAATCCAAAAAAACATCCTCCTGTCAGCACATCAGCAGCAAAAACACAAAGTCAATAACGAGGAGAGATCCCCTTGAAGCTTCGCCTTTCATCACCTGACCCCCTCTGGACGTAAACGCTCATAACCTGATTACAAAATAAAAAGATTCTAGTTTTAAATAATGAGACGGAAAAAAAAAAAACGTGAAACACAATCGTTCAAAAACAGACTCCAAAAAAAAGAAGAACAAACCGGAGGAGAAATAAAGACAATCAGGGCAGAAAGACAAAGGAGGAGGTAAAGTTAATCCTGAGGGTAAATATTTAACAAGCTCAGCAATTATGGACCGAACATGGAGGAGAGAGAGGGCGCGCACACACACACACACACACACACACACACACACACACACACACACACACACACACACACACACACACACACACACACAATACCCTCTCGCTTAAGGAAACGCCTCAAAACGCTGAAATATGGATCTACTGACCTAAAATAAGAATTAAGAACACGGGACAAAAAGCTTCACACAGGCTGCAGGCTACAAACTGATGATTTCTGTTCCATTTTTTATTTTTTTAAAGGCTCCCCTCTGGACCTGTGGCCCGATTTTGTTTACTCGCTTGGCCTGATTTACCTGAGCCATGGTCGTATTAAAAATGATAACATGGACTTGAGCTTGTATATTTCTTTTTACTACATTCTGTTGGTGAATAAATCCAAATAATGGACATGTCAAAGTTGACATGTAAGAAAGAACCTGAAACACGAAGGCACCGTTACGATTAAAGTATCTTCAGGGGATATTTGCACCCTGCAGGCAGACGTAACTAAATTCTTTAAGGACGATAAATATAAACAGTCGATTTAAAGTGCATCCTCGAGCATTAGCAGCTTTATTCCTGTTCTGTTTTTGACTCTGGATACATGTGAGGTTAAACATGGAGTCAGCTCAGGGCATGCCGTATATATCTCTGTGCCTGTAAACACACCACAACTGACTCCCGTGGAATATGATGAATAAGGGAAAACAGCTCTAGTGAATCTCTGTCTCTGATGCTGCTTTTTATTTACACGCACACACACACTCAAACACACACACACACACACACACACACACACACACACAGAGGCAGATACACACAGCCTGGGGGGATATTTGCATACAGTTCATAGGTACACACTGTTCACAGCGCTCCACCCTTCAGTAGTCACGCAACATAGACAACAGGTAGAATCTCTGACAACACCTGCTGCCCGGTTTAGTTCTCGTCCTGCACGGTGCATGAGA